>CM068832.1:76166672-76494172 GCA_028554795.2 Sinohyriopsis cumingii | reverse complement strand
GACAACAAATATATATATATATATATATATATATATATATATATATATATATATATATATATATATATATATATATATATATATATATATATATATATATATATATATATATATATATATAAGGCAAAATTTGTTTATATGGTTTTTGTTAGTTTATTGGCACTTGGAAGCTCAGTGCACTTCCCAAGGACACACAGAAGCAGATGACCTGGGTGGGTGTCAAAACCACAACCCTTGGATTATGAGTTGGGTGCTTTTCTGCATCTGCTTCAGAATTCACTATTTATCTATCAGTTTCCAAAACGCTAATGCCAGAAAACTGATTAAATCATTTGGCAGGGAAATCTACAGTGTAATAAATTCCAGTTGTAATTAAATTATTGGCAAGATTTAAGTATATGCCAGAGATTTAAAATATTTATCATATCAGGTTCAGTGCAAATTTTGAACAAAGAGAAAAACACAATCAGGCTTGAATTGGTGGCAGACTACAGTTTAAAATATACATTGATGTTTAGGAAAATGTACAATCTATTTAATATGTTGATTGCAACTTTACCAGAATGAATTCAGGCAGAAAGCAAACTGACTTTCAAAAAAAGGAGTGACTTTTACTTTCTAGACATGTTTTGGTGCAGGAATCCTATGGTAAATCATCTTGTTTATCCATTATTCCTTCTGCCTATCCATATTTTTTGAAAACCAGCATGGCTTTGCAACTGTTACACATAAATGGTTGCCAGTTTGATAGGTGAATTGCCATTTTGATAGGTGAATTGCCTATCACATACAGATGTGACTTGCATCTTTAAGATCAAATTTTCAGAATTATTGCCCTTCTCCCCATGTCCCCTGCAATTTCACAATTGATGATAATACTAGGTAGACACACTGTACCAGTCTGTATGTCATTATTGGCAATTAACAGAGGCAAGATTTTGCCTCACAATTTATAATACTAGGTAGACACTGTACCAGTCTGTATGTCATTATTGGCAATTAACAGAGGCAACTGTTTTGCCCCAAGATCTATCATACTATGTGCACAAGATGTACCAATCTGTATTTCACAATTGGCAATTAATGGAGGCAAGATTTTGCCTCACAATGTATAATACTTGGTAGATATGATGTACCATTCTGTATGTCATAAGAAGCTACTAATGGGGGTGACCCAAGATGATGTTTTTAATGATTTTGTCTATGTCTTTATTTTGTGTACCTATATTTTTTATACCCTAAATGTCTCAGCATTGTATAGCCAGATTTGGATGATGTTCTATTAAATCCTATACATGCATGCCTGCCTTTTCAATCACTTTTAAATCTCCACTACAGCAAGCAGATCATTGTAACAGCCTAGTGTGGGGTCCATTTAATATAGCATTCTGTGCTGTAAACATTGCTTCATGGCTCAGAATGAACCTTTTATTGTTTTAGTCACCTCCTCTCTTTTGGCATAGAGTTATGACTTTTGATAATAAATTTCATATCTTGACACTGATGTTGCTTGTACCTGGCATAGCTCAGCGACCTCGGCACATTATAAATTGGATGTCAGTTGTCAGTGAATTGTCTGTTACAAAGCAGATATGCCTTTTCAATGTTTCCTTTTTTCAAGTCCAGTGTTGAGAGTTACTGACCTTTTTCCATCAATATTAAATCTCTGATACAGTAGATCATTGTAACCAGCATATTTGGGGAACTGTTGAGTATATTCTGTTACATTGTCGAGGGACCTAGATGGGCTTTATAATGGTTATGGCATGTCAACATCGTTATGGACAATTAATTTGATATATTTGCATGGAATTGTGACTGCAGTTTCAAATGATTGTTGCTTAGACTTACATGTGACTTGTATGGTTTTCAGTCTCATTTTGAAGAGTTATTCCCCCTGATTACTTGTCATCCTGACTTTGATATCTGCAAGATATATTTACAAAAAGCTGTTAGATTTAAACCAGATTTGACATGTGTCCAAAGTTTGGTGAGACCTTGTGTGGTTTGATTTCCAGCATTTCATGACATTTGTATGAGTTATAGACCCTGATCATCCATTCTATTGAATTTGAGTCTCAAAGGATTTCAACCAAATTTGGCCTGCAGCTTTAAATTGGTGAGTCCTTGAATGAAATTAATTTCAGTTGTTCCACATTATTATTTAAAGAAGTTATGGCCCCTGATTTTCTCTCCCCTTCCTCTGCATTTTACAACATAACTTTTACTTGAGAATATTGCATTTCAGCCGTAGTTATGATGTACCTTTATATAGACCTTGAATGAGTTACTTGGATTCCCAGAATTCCACATCATCATTTAGAAGAGTTATGGCCCCTGGATGCCCATCTTCAAAGTTCAGTTTTCCAATAGAAGTTCTAATGTCTAAGGGCCAGCCAGGCACAATGCAGAGAATAGGATCCTATTTGATGCACCATCTTTTCTAGCTTTAGTTTAACATAATGTTCTTCAAAAATGGAATTATTGTTTAATAAAAATAAACAATTTAAGTATCTATTCTAATATAGACATGTATGCTATATGTACTGTTTGGTCAAAGTATTTAAATTAATTTCAAAATTTAAGAGTGACTTAAATTTGATACCAGTCAAAACATTAGTTTAATAATTTCAAGTAAGCATTGAGAGATGTCAGGGTCATGAGACCTAGGTTGAGGAACACTGTAGTTATGTGACCTATGGTTAAATAATTGTCATATCTTAATATTAATATTGTTATTAATAAAACTGATAAAATATGAAAATTAAACTTAAAGTAAAACATTACAGTTCATGCCAACATGTTCTTTTAATCATCCGGCAGCATTGCACTTAGGTTCCCAAGGGTAAACGAATATCATGTCTCGATCATTCCTGCAAATTTAGATGACATGCAGTTTCAAAGGGACACAGACAAATACAAGATGATAAATAATACACTGGTAGTGATGACAAGAGATAAACTTTGCTTTGACATTTTTGACACCTTAAATTTGTTGACTGCATTGTACTGTGGTGTTCTCCTCAGACACTTAAGTGTTGCTAAACTTTATATTAAGTGCTCAAATAACCACTAAAACCTTCACATCTGAATATCTTACAAAAATCCAGCATTTATAATAATTTTAGAATTATTTTTCTTATCAAACTAATAATTCAGCGATAAATGCCAAATTGTGTATTTCTGCAAGTTCTGCACACTGTACACTTTACCATACACTAGTAACCATCAGTGACTTTGCATTTCAAATTAGTTAACTATTACAAACTTTCAATGTTTTAAGTATCAAAATGTTGTTCTAAAAATTGAATTTAACTGTTATCTGAATGTTTTTATTGCCTTTAATGACTGTGGTCAAAATTATGTCCAGGGATCCCACTCTAGTCAAGATCATGGGGACAAAGGACGAAAAAATTGCATGGAAGCCTTGATCCCACACTCATTTTATTGAGGAAAATTTTTTTCATTCATTTTTATAATTTCCAAACTTGCCATGCCTTTTGATTATCAGTAACATCAGGGATATTTTATAATGAAAAATTTGTTTAGGCCAAATCTTAAAATCAGAATCAGTCAGCCTCATGGCATGGTGATTCCAGTGGTCAAGACTGGACAGAAGACTGGACACCAGTATTGGAGCCAGACAAAAATTAGGGAGATATTGGAACCTTACTACCAGTAATTCATTTTTGAACACTGACATTACACTTTCCATGCAATAAACCTTGAAGCATCTTGGTTTCTGGTTTAGGTTCAAATGGTTGTAATTTATGGATAAGTGTGTAGATAAGTGATGTAGCAGAGGTGTTAGCTGATAAGATGAACTTTTGCCTATTTTATAGCCCTGTCTTGTGATTAAAGAACCACAGATAGGTAATCCAAAAAACTTGTGGAAATACTAGACACTAAACAGCATTCCTATGAGCTACCTTGTGGAATAAAAACCAGATCTGTATTGTCATATATATTTGTTATAATAAAAGTGATAAAAAACGAGTTCATAATTTTACCAAAATGTCTTCCTGCATGAAATTCTTTTCGTTGATGAAGTAAGTTAACCTTTGCATTGCTACAACATTTTGCCACAAAGAGGTTACTGTTGCCCATATCATGTGGCTCAGCAACTATGAAAGCATGAAGTGGTTTTTCTGCAAGTGACAAAGACTGTCATCACTGATCACCATCGCCAGTTAAATTTTTATTGCTACTCCATCTAAACTACTTGGAGGATTTTCATGAAACTTTGCACACACATTCACTCAATGGTCCAATTGTTCCCAAATGAAAATGGCGCTGCTCATACATCCAATATGGCCACCACAGCAGCCATATTGAAAATCTTATTATCGCTGCTCCTTCTGACTTGATGGCCATATTAAAAACTATATGGTTATAAATGAAAATGTTGCTGATCTGGGGTCTAATATGGCTGCCACACAGTACAGCTTGAAAATCTTGTTTTGATTACTTCCCTTGAATGAATGATCATATGTCCATCATCATTTGTCCATACGTCCATCATCATTTGGTTTTCTCTGAAATATTATATGATGCATTGTTGCTCTTAAATTAAAGCGGTGCTGATCTAACATCCAGTATCTTAAAAATCTTGAGTTTTCATCAGAAGAGTTCGTATGGTGTCAGTTTGGTCCTAAATGAAAATGATGAGCCATCAATATGGCCACCATGGTGACTATCTTGACCATATTTTTCTCTCTACTCCCAGATAGATGGACATATCAACATGAGACTTCATATAATATCCAGTTGGTGCTAAATCAAAATGGTGCCAGTTGTACATCCAGCATGGCTGCCATGATGGGTTTTGTAAAGATCTTGTTGTTACTATTCCCCCTGAATGGCTGGACTGGAAATATCCCCATGAATGATCATTGTTACAAGGGGGTTTGATCAAAAGACTTCAGTTGATGTCTACTTTATCTTAAATGAATATGGTATCATTTTAACACCCAGTATGTCCACCACAGCAGCTAATTTGAAAATCTTGTTATCACTGAAGAAAATCAAATATTATTGTTTCAAGACTCAGTTATTAAATGTAGAATCTGGTCTTATCTTGAATTCCTGGTCTTATCTTGAATTCCTGGTCTTATCTTGGATTCCTGGTCTTATCTTGAATTCCTGGTGATTGTTTTGCAAAACAGAGATCAGTCCCATCTCTTACCCATTTGGGGGACATCTCATGAAAAATTGTCAAAAATGGGTATGTAGAGAACTTATCTTATGATCACTCCACCTTTCATGGATCATGTAGGGATGAAAATATAGGTTAGAGTTGTGATTGATGTAAATGTGTAGTGCATATAATATTTAACTTTTTTCATCTGTCCCAATTTATTGAAAAAGAATCAAAGGGAGTATTTAAAAATGAGTTTTTCATA
The DNA here is from genome assembly GCA_028554795.2 of Sinohyriopsis cumingii. NCBI lineage: Eukaryota > Metazoa > Mollusca > Bivalvia > Unionida > Unionidae > Sinohyriopsis > Sinohyriopsis cumingii. Next base: position 76,488,770 of record CM068832.1, on the reverse strand, counting down.
GCTTCACCTTCTGTAATGCTTGTAGGTTGTCACTTAAATAATGTCGGCCAGATATGTTGAAGAAGTGCCCTAAAGTTTTGCCTTTCTCTTCTTCAGTAATTTTTTGTTTCAGGACATTTCTTGAAAAATGTTTAAAAAACCTGAAGGTGTATGGGAAATTTAGTTTATGATGTCTTCTCCCACTCTGCCTGGAGGATTTTGCTGGATCTTTGTAGAATAGATATATTGCTTGTGTCAGTGTGCAATAGGGTTATACCTTTCGTCTAGCCATTTTTTCATGAAATGTCCTGAAAATGTTTTAAAATTGGTGTATATGGGAAATTTAGGTACCTATATTTTCTCCGCTCACTCACTGAAATTTTGTAGGCTAGATCTGTGATTGGTGTAAATATTTAAAAAGGTTTTACTTTTTACCTCTATCTAACTTTGGGTAACATTCTCGAACTTTGTTGGAAATTGTGTTGGCTAAATGAGTGGTTGGTATAGATGCATATAAAGTTTAATTGTTTCCTCCTTTTCATTCCTGGGCAATATATTTTATGAAAATATTTCAAAAGGTGCATTTTCATAAATCCAGTGGTTTTTATCATTTCTTTCCCAAACATCAGCGAGGATTGTATTGCAGTTTTACTAGCTAAATCAGTGGAACATTACTCAGTAAAGATTCTTCTGTAACATTTCTTTTATTTCTTGCTATAAATTTCTGAAAACTTTCTCAGAGAGTATTTTAGAAAATGAACATTATAGGCTGAAGATTGTCAGTTCTTATAACTACTGGCAAACTGACAAGGTTGTCATTTCTTATAACTACTGGCATACTGACAAGGTTGTCATTTATTATAACTACTGGCATACTGACAAGGATGTCATTTATTATAACTACTGGCATACTGACAAGGATGTCATTTATTATAACTACTGGCATACTGACAAGGTTGTCATTTATTATAACTATTGGCATACTGACAAGGATGTCATTTATTATAACTACTGGCATACTGACAAGGATGTCATTTATTATAACTACTGGCATACTGACAAGGATGTCATGTCATTTATTATAACTACTGGCATTCTGACAAGGTTGAAGATTGTCATTTCTTATAACTACTGGCATACTGACAAGGCTGACAATTGTCATTTCTTATGATAACTGGCATATTGACAAGGTTGAAGATTGTAATTTCATATAACTACTGGCATATTGACAAGTTCTCTAATTTGATGTTGCAATAGTAATTGAACTAGATTAACAATTAGTGACAATTAACTTGCCATTATTGTGTGTGTGTGTGTATGTGATTTACATTTTTAATGTAGCTTTAACAATATTAGACACATCGCTATGATGTCTTTGTGTGGCAGTTTATAGTGATGTCTAGCATTGGGGCATCATCCCACAGACATGTAGCATCATGTCCCACCCAGACACATTATCCTGACACCAGGCCGACCAGTCCTAACACTTACCTCTTATTGCTGAGTGCCAAGTGAGGCAACTGCTAGTACAATTTTTATTTTATAAATTTTCCGCATGACTCAGTCAGGGTTAAAACCCGTCACCTCCAGCATCCGAGGTGGATGCTCAAACCACTTAGCCCACCGGAGTGGTTCCAATACAGTATGTAGACTAAATGTATATATCTAGTAACATTTGCTTGGCAATATTTTAAGAAAAATAGTTGAAAATGGGTTATCTTGAGAAGTCATTTCTTTTTCTAAATGTCTCAAACAGTTTACTGAAGCTTTTTGGCAAAATCAGTTGATGTGAAGATGCTGCTGATAGTTTTTCCATTCTTTCAGTACCTTTACTTTTGGTGTTGTAAATTTCTGTAAAAAAACGTCTTAAAGAATATCTTAAGAAAGAAAATTTTAGGTTGAAGATTGTAACTTTTTATAGTAGACTACTTTAATTATGCTATTTGGGTTACTGAAGGAACTGACCTAGATACCCAATGACAATTAACGTGTAGGACATGCAAAGATATATATGTCTGTGACTACATGTATATATCTAGTTTAAGATACTTTGGCCAAGGAGAAGATGGATTTATTCTTTTTGAACCATTGATATTGTAACATTATCATTTCCACCATTTTTTGTTATTGAATACTGTGTGGCTGTTACTAGGTAGTGTATTCCCATAATACGAAGCTTAAATGTAATCACTAAAATAAACACAACATAGTTGACTAATTTCATTGTGATATATAAATATAATTTTTGTCAAGGATAAGTGTCATTATAGAATATCTTAAGATTTTGTTTCTAAATATTTTAAGTAAAGTCAAATGGTTTAAATCAGTCACGTATTCAAGTGAAAATTCAGTTCAATATTACTGTATTTCTAAAGTTTGTACCTGACAATTGCCAGGATTTGTTTCTCACCTGCTTAAAGCTGTTCATTGGCTCAGCACTAGATTTTGCAGAAACCTTTTCTAAAATAGTACAGTATTTATTATGTAGTATTCATAATATAGTATTCTACAATAGTACAATATTCATAATGTAGTATTCATAATGTAGTATTCTAAAATAGTACAGTATTCATAATGTACTATTCTAAAATAGTACAGTATTCATGATGTAATATTTTAAAATAGTACAGTTTTCATAATGTAGTATTCTAAAATAGTACAGTATTCATGATGTAGTATTCGTAATGTAGTATTCTAAAATAGTACATTATTCATTATGTAGTGTTTTAAAATAGAACATTATTCATAATGTATTATTCATAATGTAGTATTCTAAAATAGTAAAGTGTTCATAATGTACTATTCTAAAATAGTACAGTATTAATGATGTAATATTCTAAAATAGTACAGTTTTCATAATGTAGTATTCTAAAATAGTACAGTATTCAAAATGTAGAGAAGTCAAATTTGACTGAATAGCTGATTGTTCAAGGGTTACACCAGGTCACTTCCCCATTTAGACTGTGACCATAAATAATTTAAAGCTAATAAGAGGCACTGGAAAACATTTTAGTACCAGTCATTTGGTGGTCTTATTATGAGGCTATTAGTATTTCCCCTGCCATAACCTGTATTTTGATGAGAGCTGGTAACCAAGCATGGCAGGCTGGTGAAACCCTCACTTCCATTATCAGTTAGAGGTGTCAATACAGTGCCCTGATAATGTCTTCAGATGGGAGATAAACCCATAATCTTCATTCTTTGGGAGATAAACCCATAATCTTCATGCTTTGAATTATATACTGTCTCCCTGGTCATTTCAGGGCATAGCTCTTTTTCCAGTGTTAACATAGCTGTCTGTTGGTGATGTTTTAAATTGTTGTCTGCTAGTGATGTTTTAAACTGTTGTCTGCTGGTGTTGTTTAAACTGTCGTCTGCTGGTGATGTTTAAACTGTTGTCTGCTGGTGATGTTTAAATTGTTGTCTGATCATGATATTTTAGATTGTTTCCTGATTGTGATGTTTGGTTGAAACTGCTCCAAATGATGATGTTTAATTGAAATTGTTTTCTAATGATTTTCAGACTATTGTCTAATGTTGATTTTTAAATTTTAATGGTGACATTTAAACTATTATTTGATGGTGCTATTTAAACTGTTCTTTAATGGCAATGCAATGAATGTAGCTAGTTTTTGGGATGAATTGTTGGTGGGTAAGTGGTGGACAAAAATTGGGGTTAGTAAGTATTTATAGTTATGCTTCAGTGGGGTTAACTCTGTACATACATGTATAGTATTTGTACAGTCTTGTTTAAGTTTCTGTTAGGTGATTGCCATGTAGGTTTTTTGCTCCCCCTGACATTGGTGATATAGTAAGGAGATGACATGGATGATATATTAAGGAGATGACATGGATGATATAGAAAGGAGATGACATGATATAGTAAGGAGATGACATGGATGATATAGTAAGGAGATGACATGGATGATATAGTAAGGAGATGACATGGATGATATAGTAAGGAGATGACATGGATGATATATTAAGGAGATGACATGGATGATATAGTAAGGAGATGACATGGATGATATATTAAGGAGATGACATGGATGATATATTAAGGAGATGACATGGATGATATAGTAAGGAGATGACATGGATGATATATTAAGGAGATGACATGAATGATATATTAAGGAGATGCATGGATGATATAATAAGGAGATGACATGAATGATATAGCAAGGAGATGACATGGATGATATATTAAGGAGATGACATGAATGATATATTAAGGAGATGCATGGATGATATAATAAGGAGACGACATGGATGATATATTAAGGAAATGCATGGATGATATAGTAAGGAGATGACATGGATGATATATTTAAGGAGATGACATAGATGATATAGCAAGGAGATGACATGGATGATATAGTAAGGGGATGACATCAGTGATATAGTAAGGAGAGAGGAAAACTATGACAGGGATGATATAGTGAGGAGATGACATAGATGATATAGTAAGGAGATGACATGGATGATGTAAGGAGATGACATGGTTGATATAGTAAGGAGATGACATGGATGATATAGAAAGGAGATGACATAGATGACATAGTAAGGAGAGAAGAAAAAGATGATGTGGATGGGTTGCTTGTTCTTATTGGCTTGGACAGTTAAGAAAAGATTATGGCTTGTTGTATTTAGTGCTTTGAATCCTGCAACTCAGATAACTTTAATCTTAAATCAACAAAGAGAATGCATAGTCCATCTAACTCAGAACTGGAGTTCTTGTTTATTAAAATACTTTTAACTGCTGCACTATGCATTTGTAATCATTCTGTGGCTGCTACAAACCAAAAAAATAAATAAATTATCAGCTTTTCCATAAACCACAAATATTTATAACCACAGATAAAATACCCTTATAGTGCAGCTGTTTGTGTACACTGGAGTATTGCACATTATAGTCTTTCATCCCCATGAGACCTAGGATTGATTTATGAAGTGGTTGTAAGGGATTCACAGTTATCATTATACTTGTACAATCAGAAACAGCAAATTGCAGAGTAAAATTTCTGAGAAAACAGATCTGTTGTTAGACAAATCACTTCCTTAGCTGCTGCTGATGGTATAGAAATGATACACGTGCCAAGTCTGGACTTCTTTCGATTAGGTTTTGGACTGTTTTAGATCTATAAGGGGCTGTTTTGAATTACATATAATCAATAAGTTTACCATTGTATTATGGTTCTATTACATATTTGATAAGTAGGCATATCAAGCTTTGGTGCTATAATTGGTAATAATTTCTTCATAGAAATGTGTAATTTCCATTCTGGATTTTGCTGTAATGCTTGTATATTTATTCATAATTTATCTTTTCCCACTCAAGCTATTATTTTTCTTCATATACAAATTTTTAGCATATAATCTTTTCCTAATACAATATTTTATGTTTTTTTTAATATAATTTGTTTTAATTGACTAGTATTATGCCGATGTATGGCCTTAATAATATGTAATACTAGTTTGTAATACATGTAATACTTGTTTGTGATACATGTAATACTTGTTTGTAATACATGGAATACTTGTTTGTGATACATGTAATACTTGTTTGTGATACATGTAATACTCATTTGTGATACATGTAATACTCATTTGTGATACATGTAATACTTGTTTGTGATACATGTAATACTTGTTTGTAATACATGGAATACTTGTTTGTAATACATGGAATACTTGTTTGTGATACATGTAATACTTGTTTGTGATACATGTAATACTTGTTTGTAATACATGGAATACTTGTTTGTGATACATGTAATACTTGTTTGTGATACATGTAATACTCATTTGTGATACATGTAATACTCATTTGTGATACATGTAATACTTGTTTGTAATACATGGAATACTTGTTTGTAATACATGGAATACTTGTTTGTGACACATGTAATACTTGTTTGTGATACATGTAATACTCATTTGTGATACATGTAATACTTGTTTGTAATACATGTAAGATAAGCTAATATGGGCATATTTACGCTTATATCAAAAACGATAATTTCAGTTTTGAAACAGATTGTACAAACCTTAAATATCATTATTTTTCAATATAATAACTGCTGTAAGAGACTGTATCCATAATGAAAAAAACTCTATTCTTCAAAATGATTAGGGCATATAGAAATTTACTATGGATTCTCATATACATAAGTAACATAGATAAGTAACATGGATAAATGTTTGATTTAGTTAATTTGAGTGTATTTTTGGAGACATATTTAGTTGAGTCTGATAGTGAATTTCCTTCCAAACTAGCATATACTGTTTAGTCAACTACATTACAGACTAGTGTATAGTTTAGTTCCATAGTGAACTACCTTCCAAATTAGAATATTCAGTTTTGTTCCATAGCAAACTTCCTTCAAATTTCATGAAATGTTTTGTTCATTAGTGAACTGCCTTTCAAACTATTCAGGTTAGTCTCATACTGGACAAGCTTCCAATGTTACCAATATTATGTCCAGTGGCATCGCTAGGGGGTGCGGGGGGTGCGGACCGCACCGGGTGACACCATCTCAGAGGGGTGACACCAAAATGAAAGATTGCAAATTTTACAGAGCACACACTGCTCGGTCTAGTCAGATTTCATAAGCGGATAACCGATCATAGTTAAATACATGACTAGCAGGCACAGCAGTGGCGTCGCTAGGGGGATGCGGACTGCACCGGGTGACACCATCAGAGGGGGTGACACCAAAATGACATTACTAAGGATTCTGTATGGTCTGTTACAGAAGGAGGATCATGGGGGTGACATCATGAGCTACCGCACTGGGTGACACCAACCCGAGTGACGCCACTGATAATGTCCACACAGTAACTGCAGTTGTCCGCTATCTACATATTGTGGAAGACTTGCACTCAGGGGGAAAAGAAAAATGCGCTTGATTTCAGACTCAAAAGCTCAAAGGTCAAGGTCAGTGTGACTGAAAAAGGGAATCAATTTTTGCACAATGACTCCATTTCTACATATTTGTGGACAGCTTACAGTTGGGATTAGGAAGAACACTAATGTTTTCAGGGTCTAAAGGTAAAAGATCAAGGTCATTGTGTCCTAAAGTGATTATTTGTAGTAATTGAACTTTGTGGATGTCTTGTACTTGGGGTAAGAAAGATACCTATTGATTGCTGGCTACAAAGGTCAAAGGTCAAGAACCCTCTTAAGGAAGTCAACGGTTTTAGTATGATAGCTTGAGTTCTCCTTCATCTATGGATGATTACCAAATGTTATAGATGGCCTGCATTTGGTGTATTGAAATTGAATCAAGAGATCAAACATCAAGGTCACTATGACTCAAAGAATGCAAAAATGGTTTCCACAGAATATAATTTCTACAGGATGAACCTCAATAAAACTGTGTGAATGGCTTGCATGCAGGATATAGGAGAAGGCTATCGATTTTAGGCTCAAAGGTCAAAGTCACTGACTGAAAAGAATAAAAATGGTTTTCGTGCAATAACATTAGTTCTACATTGCAGACCTGACCCAAACATTGTGGATAGCTTCAACTTTGGGCAAGGAAGTAGCCTATCGATTTCAGGGTCAAACAGGCAAGGAAGTAGCCTATTAATTTAAGGGTTAAAAGGGCAAGGAAGTAGCTTATTGATTTCAGGGTCAAACAAGCAAGGAAGTAGCCTATTGATTTCAGGGTCAAAAGGGCAAGGACGTAGCCTATTGATTTCAGGGTCAAACAGGCAAGGAAGTAGCCTATTGATTTCAGTGTCAAACAGGCAAGGAAGTAGCCTATTGATTTCAGGGTCAAAAGGGCAAGGAAGAAGCCTATTGATTTTAGGGTAAAAAGGGCAAGGAAGTAGCCTATTGATTTAAGGGTCAAACAGGCAAGGAAGTAGCCTATTGATTTAAGGGTCAAACAGGCAAGGAAGTAGCCTATTGATTTCAGGGTCAAACAGGCAAGGAAGTAGCCTATTGATTTCAGGGTCAAAACGGCAAAGGGCAAGATCACTCTGACTGGAAAAGAAAAAATGGTTTCTTGGCAAAAATTTCAGTTATCTACAAGACTTTTAAACATGGAACAGGCAGTTCCTGGTAATTTTAATATTAAAAAAAATGGTATTTTTTAATGTGATGATGGGAAGACATTCCATGGAGACGGAATACATTGTGCATGCTTGTAGATAAATATCTGAAATAAGCCTTTCCTTCACATGCTTGTTATCCAGCTAAACCTTATGTTTACCAGGCTACATTAAAATCAAACCAGATTCTCAAAAGAGGACTCAGTAGGAACCAATTTAAGCATATGATCCTTGTGAGAATGCTAGGAAGGAAAATAAAGACCTATTTTCAGGCATCCATTCTTCAGCACACAAGACCACCTGTATTTGGATCCAGTGAGCCAGTCTTCCTGGATCATAAATTGCATCATCTGTTGGGACCAATTAGTGTTAACCAGATCCTTCAGTGTCTTCATTTATATTTCTCACACTGAATGTTGCTGTAATGTCTGTAAAATTTGGAGGAATGAAATGGTGTGGAGCCAGAATTAATAGTTTGTGTACTTTGTGTAGTTTGTATGCATTAAACCTAATAGCTTGTATACTTGAAACTTCGTAGTTTCTGTGCATTAGATCTAATAGTTTGTGTACTTTAGAATTAATTTAGAACATGGACTTGTTTATATTTATGTGTAAATTCACAGAATGTTCTTGAAAGGTTACTCTTGGGTGAGGACATGACCTTGATCCTTTTTGTTCAAATTTTATTAAGTTACAATGATTAAGTATGATGTTGTTTTTCAGCAGACCATTTGAAGGTGTCTGCTACAGTTTTGTTAGACATTGTATTACTAGATTTGACATCACGTTCAAAATTATTCCAGTGATTATCTATGTGCAGACAATGCGTTTTTAGATTTGACATCAGACTCAAAACCAATGCCAGTGATTCTCAGTGTCAAGTCTGTGTGTAGACATTGCAGTACTAGATTTGACATCAGACTCAAAATTATTGCTAGTGCATCGTCAGTTTTAAGTCTGCTCATTGTAAATAAAACAGTTATCTTCATTTTGCATTTAAATATACTACATAAAATCAGAAATTTTACTGCAGTTTTTGAACTATATTTGTATAGGGGAATATAAGAGCTCCACTGACAGATGTTTCCACTTCTACTAACAAATCTAGGTCACTTTGTAAGTAACACACCCATTTGCATAATATAATCCTGCCAATTATCTAATTAAGTTGATGTACTTTTTTTGTCATATGTTGAAGAACAATATCACCTTTCCTTATTACTTCAACTTTCAGACAAGTGTTTAGTCTTAATGTTTATGACACTTTGGAGTTTTATATTTTATAATCAGTAGCATTAGAATGGCAAAGTCAGATATAACACTGTAGTGCAATATATTGTGATATAAATCATTTATTATATTGCAACTTATTGTGATATAAATTATTTATTATATTAGAATATATGGTGATATCAATGATTTATTGCAATGCAATATATTGTGATATAAATTATTTAATATTTTGCAATATATGGTGATATCAATGATTTGTTGCAATGCAATATATTGTGATATAAATTAATTATATTGCAATATATGGTGATATCAATGATTTATTGCAATGCAGTATTTGTGATATAAATGATTTATTATACTGCAATATATGGTGATATCAATGATTTATTGCAATGCAATATATTGTGATATAAATTATTTATTATATTGCAATATATGGTGATATCAATGATTTATTGCAATGCAATATTTGTGATATAAATGATTTATTATGCTGCAATATAGTGTGATAAATGTTTTATTTTACTGCAATATATTGTGATATGTATTATTTATTTATTATATTGCAGTATATTGTGATATCAGTTATTTATTATAGTGCAATATATTGTGATATCAATGATCAGTTATACTGCAATATATTGTTATATAAATTATATATTATATACTTCATACTGAATATTGAATTATCACTTTTGGCACTACTTTTTTCCATTTAGTAAGTATATCCCTCATTATGTATATCCCTCATTATGTATGTCCTTCAGACCTGAATTTCCATATCTAGACCTTTATTTTTTCTTCTTTACCTTATCTCTGTCCCATGCTTCCTCTCTCTCAGTCAGGATGAATAGATCTTAAAATGTGTGAAGATTGTTGATCCTCTAGTGTAATCATTGAAAAGGTGCTATCAAGAATGAATAAACGTTAACCTCGGACAACAAAAAACCAGCTTCAGGTCTTCACTGTTTTATAGTTATATTCACTCATGAATCATGCAAATCGTCAGTGAGAGACTTAACCTGAAAAGTTACTATTCGATATTCTCTGTCACCATTTACACTCAATGACAAAAATGGTATGCATTTTTAAGAAAAACCTTTGATTACATATCATAATAAAAGGTTTAATTAGCAATTTTAACTGTCATTACAAGCATATTTATGTCTGAAAATTGAGCATTTGGGTGTTGATTAGTGTTAATTGTAAACCATAATAAAGTGTCAATCAAAATTTGTCTGTTACTGAAATAGACTGCAAACCTGCTAATACCTAAGATTCACATTAGAATGCAAAAAGAAATGTGTTAATAAAAATGAAAGTAAAATGAAAGTCTCTTCAGTTTCACCTCCCACATGTAGTATGAGATAATTAATGGAGACAGGAGTTAATCAGATCAACTCAGGTTGGCTAGTCTATAGCGTGTCCTTAGGCAAGGGACATTACTCCAATTGCCTCAGCAATAAATAACCTACTTGTGTTGCTGTGCTGTAAAAACCATGAATTTTTATCCTTGTAGTTGATCATCTTCAAAATGTACCATGTAAGGGAAAATGTATCATGTCAGATAAAATGTATCATATCGGGGGAAATATTGGGGTGAAGGGACTGTATCATGTCAGGGAAATGTATCATGTCAGGGGAATGTATCATGTCAGGGAAATGTATCACATCAAGTTGTTCCTTGCATTTTGTAAAGTAGTGTTGCTGAATTGGAAGAAATATTCTTTTTTTTATTGTCATTGAATTTAACATATGAGAACATATCTTAGAGATATTTAATCTGTTGGACATAATGAACACTTACTCATTTTTCAATGTTCTTTTTGTATCATGGATGATGTGCAAAACAGCAAAAGATCATGACAGAGATAATGAACACTTCTGATGCCACTGTTTTGCATGGGGTATAGTTTTTACATTCCTTATTTTACATATGCACAAGAGCCAGCAACATGTAGAAGATTGCCTCTTCTGGTGGAGATACTATATCATAGTTCATCCAAAATCATTCACATGTTGCTGGCAAACTTTCATTTTACATGTATTACACATCAGATAGAGATAATGTAGGCAGGTACTAATACATACTCTATAAAATAGCAGGATATTAACACTCAAAGTTCCACACTATTGCCAGGAGTATTTATTCTAATGGAGACATGAAACTGTATTTGGTTGTTTCATGTTGGCATTAAATTAGCACTGAATTGCTAGCATTGCAAACATATCTTTCATTTTACCTGTATTTTACATTAGGAATAGATGCCATGTTGTAGTTAACAAATTAATAATATGGCCTTAAACTGCAATACATATATTTTTGTTCTTATATTTCTTGCTGAAATTCATTCAATCTCTTTGAATTCTATTAATAGAGCCTTTAAAAAAATTTCAGTGATAACCTTGCTCATTGTATTGATATCAAGGCAGATCAGTGTTCATGAGTCAGGAATCACCATATTAATGAAGTTGTAATCTGTTTTCACATTAATTAGCTAATCTTCTATAAAAGCACTATGAGATCTGTCCTGAAAATTAATCATACCTTAATGATAAAATCATTCTGAGGTGAAATCTTGTCTTTACTGACATAAATAATCCATGTTTGTATCTAATGTATTTGTGTTTGTTTGATATCCACCATTTTGTTAAACTATTTGAATTATGGAAATACCCAACCAGACTTAAATAATTGAAAAACCTTAAAATTCTGTAATAATAAATTGGCCAGTTGCTTATGAGAATTTGTGAAAAGACTGAATTCATGTGAGTCAAATAGAACATCTAGATTTTACCAAGTTTTAAACTGATTTAACATAAAGACATTGCAGCCTTAAATAGCACAATATTTATTTTGTTTCATAATTTTCCAAGATTATGAATTTGGATAGTGATAAAATAGTTGCTTTCCATCCATCCATCCATCCATCCATCCATCCATCCATCCATCCATCCATCCGTCCATCCATCCATCCATCCATCCCTCCATCCAGCTGATAGAGACGAAATATATAGTTGAAAGGAACAACATACACTTTTACGATTAAAGATAATTTTGCTGACATTTACAGAGTTTCCTGGATAAATATTTGATTGGCATTTACTGAATTTGAGTAATTAATTGGCTGTAATTGAGACTGATGTATAGGAAACCACAGTCAAGCATTGGTTTTGTCTGTGCTGTTGACTGATGTATGGGAAATGGACAGTCAAGCATTGGTTTTGTCTGTGCTGTTGACTGATGTATGGGAAATGGACAGTCAAGCATTGGTTTTGTCTGTGCTATTGCTATACATTCTTGCTGAGTAATTGTAGCCTGAAGCCACAATACAGCATATAAACAATACTGTACTATTATCATCTACAAAAAGCCACAATACAGCATATAAACAATACTGTACTATTATCATCTATAAAAAGCCACAATACAGCATATAAACAATACTGTACTATTATCATCTATAAAAAGCCACAATACAGCATATAAACAATACTGTACTATTATCATCTACAAAAAGCCACAATACAGCATATAAAAATACTGTAGTATTATCATCTAATAAAAAGCCACAATACAGCATATAAACAATACTGTACTATTATCATCTACAAAAATTCATAATGAAGCATATAAAAATACTGTAGTATTATCATCTACAAAAGGTCATAATAAAGCATATAAAAAATACTGTACTATTATCATCTACAAAAAGCCGCAATACAGCATATAAAAATACTGTACTATTATCATCTACAAAAAGTCATAATAAAGCATATAAAAAATACTGTACTATTATCATCTACAAAAAGCCGCAATACAGCATATAAAAATACTGTACTATTATCATCTACAAAAAGTCATAATAAAGCATATAAATAATACTGTACTATTATCATCTACAAAAAGCTGCATTACAGCATATAAAAATACTGTACTATTATCGTCTACAAAAAGCTTCAGTGCAGCATATAAAATTACTGTACTATTATCATCTACAAAAAGCCACAATACAGCATATAAAAATACTGTACTATTATCATCTACAAAAAGCCACAATACAGCATATAAAAATACTGTACTATTATCATCTACAAAAAGCCACAGTACAGCATATAAAATTACTGTACTATTATCATCTACAAAAAGCCATAATACATCAGGTAACAATACTGTAGTATTACAAAAAGCCACAATACAGCATATAAAAACACTCTAGTTTTATAATCTACAAAAAGCCACAATACAGCATAAAAAACTATAGTTACATTGCCATGTACACAAATCTGTAATATAGCCTATAAAAAACTCTCTAGTATTTTCATCTAAAAGAAATGCTCTTGTTCATGAGACCTTTTTGTCATGGATGGGCAACCCAAAAATTTCAAATTCTGCAAAACTAGAAATTATAGTATCAAAAATTGTATCCTGTTTTTCTTGTCCCTGCTGACATTAATTAGGATGAGCTGAAAAGTGGATTTGTTTTATCTGTCTGACTGACTGACTGTCTGTCTGTCTGTCTTGTCTGTCTGTCTGTCTGTCTGTCTGTCTGTATGTATGCATGTATGTATGTATGTATGTATGTATGTATGTATGTATGTATGTATGTATGTATGTATGTATGTATGTATGTATGTAGCTACATTTAATGATACCTTAGTACAATAGTGGCATTATGGAACCAACTTAAATTAAATTTTGAACAATGTAACATGAAGAATTGCACAAAATCCCTTGAAGATAAATGCTTACATATAAATGTGACCATGAAGTACATCAAAGTTGAATATGAAAGTTAAATATCTTAAATTGTAAACACCTGTAAATACCTGTGAAATCCTTCAAACATTTCCTTGCATGAAGTTACCTATGAGATGAAACATTTACCTACGTTGTTAGTATTATATAAGTCATTTTCAGTATGGTTATGTCAGTTGTTTTCTGTATGAGTATTGAGAGTCAAGTCTATTTAAATACATGCAAGTCAGAAAATAACTTTTTTTCCACAGTAATTCTGACAGATGGATATGGCTTTTACCTAGGCTTTTTATGCTGTAATTTTGACAGTACTCTGCTCACTGTAAGCATCTAGAAACCTAAGCATGTCCTTGTGTAGTATGGAATATGACAGACTCTGTGTCATTGTGTAGTATGGAATATGACAGACTCTGTGTCATTGTGTAGTATGGAATATGACAGACTCTGTGTCATTGTGTAGTATGGAATATGATAGACTCCATGTCATTGTGTAGTATGGAATATGACAAACTCCATGTCATTGTGTAGTATGGAATATGACATACTCCATGTCATTGTGTAGTATGGAATATGACAGACTCTGTGTCATTGTGTAGTATGGAATATGATAGACTCCATGTCATTGTGTAGTATGGAATATGACAGACTCCATGTCATTGCGTAGTATGGAATATGACAGACTCCATGTCATTGTGTAGTATGGAATATGACAGACTCCATGTCATTGTGTAGTATGGAATATGACAGACTCCATGTCATTGCATAGTATGGAATATGACATACTCCATGTCATTGTGTAGTATGGGATATGACAGACTCCATGTCATTGTGTAGTATGGAATATGACAGACTCCATGTCATTGTGTAGTATGGAATATGACAGACTCCATGTCATTGTGTAGTATGGAATATGACAGACTCCATGTCATTGTGTAGTATGGAATATGACAGACTCCATGTCATTGCATAGTATGGAATATGACAGACTCCATGTCATTGTGTAGTATGGGATATGACAGACTCCATGTCATTGTGTAGTATGGAATATGACAGACTCCATGTCATTGTGTAGTATGGAATATGACAGACTCCATGTCATTGTGTAGTATGGAATATGACAGACTCCATGTCATTGCATAGTATGGAATGTGACAGACTCCATGTCATTGTGTAGCATGGGATATGACAGACACTGTGTCATTGCATAGTATGTAATATGACAGACTCCATGTCATTGTGTAATATGGAATATGACAGACTCCATGTCATTGTGTAGTATGGAATATGACAGACTCCATGTCATTGTGTTGTATGGAATATGACAGACTCCATGTCATTGTGTAGTATGGAATATGACATACTCCATGTCATTGTGTAGTATGGAATATGACAGACTCCATGTCATTGTTTAGTATAGAATATGACAGACTCCATGTCATTGTGTAGTATGGAATATGGCAGACTCTGTGTCATTGTGTATTATGGAATATGGCAGACTCCATGTCGTTGTGTAGTATAGAATATGACAGACTCTTTGTCATTGTGTAGTATGGAATATGGCTCACTCCATGTCATTGTGTAGTATGGAATATGACAGACTCCTTGTCATTGGGCAGCATGTAATATGGCAGACTCCTTATATTGTGTATTTTGGAAAATGGCAGACTCCTTTTTGTTGTGTTATATGGAATATGACATACTTCAAGTCTTTGTGTAGTATGGAATATGACAGATTTCATGTTGTTGTGTATTATGGAATATGGCAGACTCCTTGTCATTGCATAGTATGAAATATGACATACTTCATGTCATTGTATAGTATGGAATATGACAGACTCCTTGTCATGGCATAGTATGAAATATTACATACTTCATGTCATTGTGTAGTATGAAATATGACATACTTCATGTCATTGTGTAGCATGGAATATGACAGATTTCATGTCATTGTGTATGTACCGCTCTAGTAGCCTAGTGGTTAGAGCATCCGCCTTGGATGCAGGAGGTCATGGGTTACTAATGACATGGTAAGACTTAATTTACTAGACAGTTACCAAGGTTACTAATGACATAGGAAGGTTTACTATACTAGACAGTTACCAAGGTTGCTAATGACATAGACTTACTTTACTAGACAGTTACTAAGGTTACTAATGACATAGTATGGTTTGCTTTACTAGACAGTTACCAAGTTTACTAATGACATGGTAAGACTTAATTTACTAGACAGTTACCAAGGTTACTAATGACATGGTAAGGCTTACTTTACTAGACAGTTACCAGGGTTACTAATGAAATGTAAGACTTAATTTACTAGGCAGTTACCAAGGTTGCTACTGACATGGTAAGGCTTACTTACTAGACAGTTACCAAGGTTACTGATGACATAGTAAGGCTTTCTTTACTAGACAGTTACCAAGGTTACTAATGACATGGTAAGGCTTACTTTACTAGACAGTTACCAAGGTTACTAATGACATAGTAAAGCTTCTTTTACTAGACTGTTACTAAGTTTAGAAATGCTTCCTTTACTAAACAGATATAAAAACCTTTTGCTCTTTCCACTCAGAGCATAGGCACAGTACACACATTTACTACAATAAAGTTAATTATATAGGAGGTCTGGCTGAAAGCTTATAACAGACATTGCAATATCAACAGGTTCTAGGTGAATGAAGCTAATTAAAACAAGTTGACCTGTGTTTGCATAGAACTAATTGACTGACCACCCCTACATGATATGGAAGCCATACATCATTGTAACATTTGTATCCATACAGGTTCATCACATCTGCAGGTTTTCTAATTTGTATAGTTTTAATGCTTTTTCAGAACTGACAGAAATCTAATTTATACATATTTGTCAGAGAATGTTGACACAAACATCACAGAAAGCAGAAGCTAAAACTTATTACCAATATCTTGGAACATGATTGAGTGTAACTTCAGTAACTATATGCAAACGTTTTTGTGCCCCCACCAAATCTGCACAAGGAGCATATATTGGTATTAATGTACCTCAAGTCATTCCATGTTGTATCATGGAGCATATATTGGTATTAATGTACCTCAAGTCATTCCATGTTGTATCATGGAGCATATATTGGTATTAATGTACCTCAAGTCATTCCATGTTGTATCATGGAGCATATTTGGTATTAATGTACCTCAAGTCATTCCATGCTGTATCATGGAACATATATTGGTATTAATGTACCTCAAGTCATTCCATGCTGTATCATGGAGCATATATTGGTATTAATGTACCTCAAGTCATTCCATGTTGTATCATGGAGCATATATTGGTATTAATGTACCTCAAGTCATTCCATGTTATATCATGGAGCATATATTGGTATTAATGTACCTCAAGTCATTCCATGTTGTATCATGGAGCATATATTGGTATTAATGTACCTCAAGTCATTCCATGTTGTATCATGGAGCATATATTGGTATTAATGTACCTCAAGTCATTCCATGCTGTATCATGGAGCATATATTGGTATTAATGTACCTCAAGTCATTCCATGTTGTATCATGGAGCATATATTGGTATTAATGTACCTCAAGTCATTCAATGCTGTATCATGGAACATATATTGGTATTAATGTACCTCAAGTCATTCCATGTTGTGTCATGCCCAATCCCATCTGTAACAAACTTAATTTCAGCTTGCTATAAGATTTTAGGTTTGTATAGCTTTTAACCAAATATGGTTTCAGGCTTTGTATTAGGAAGCTGTAGCCAAATTTGGGTTGAGGCTTTGCATTAATGGAGTTGTAACCAAATTAAGGTTGTGGCTTTGCATTAATGGAGTTGTAACCAAATTTGGGTTGTGGCTTTGCATTAATGGAGTTGTAACCAAATTTGGGTTGAGGCTTTGCATTAATGGAGTTGTAACCAAATTTGGGTTGAGGCTTTGCATTAATGGAGTTGTAACCAAATTTGGGTTGTGGCTTTGCATTAATGGAGTTGTAACCAAATTTGGGTTGTGGCTTTGCATTAATGGAGTTGTAACCAAATTTGGGTTGTGGCTTTGCATTAGTGGAGTTGTAGCCAAATTTGGGTTGTGGCTTTGCATTAATGGAGTTGTAACCAAATTTGGGTTGTGGCTTCGCATTAGTAGAGTTTTAACCAAATTTGGGTTGTGGCTTTGCATTAATGGAGTTGTAGCCACATTTTTGGTTGTGGCTTTACATTAATGGAGTTGTAACCAAATTTGGGTTGAGGCTTTGCATTAATGGAGTTGTAACCAAATTTGGGTTGTGGCTTTGCATTAGTGGAGTTGTAACCAAATTTGTATTGAGGCTTTGCATTAATGGAGTTGTAACCAAATTTGGGTTGTGGCTTTGCATTAATGGAGTTGTAACCAAATTTGGGTTGTGGCTTTGCATTAGTGGACTTGTAGCCAAATTTGGGTTGTGGCTTTGCATTAATGGAGTTGTAACCAAATTTGGGTTGTGGCTTTGCATTAATGGAGTTGTAGCCAAATTTGGGTTGTGGCTTTGCATTAATGGAGTTGTAACCAAATTTGGGTTGTGGCTTTGCATTAGTGGAGTTGTAACCAAATTTGTATTGAGGCTTTGCATTAATGGAGTTGTAACCAAATTTGGGTTGTGGCTTTGCATTAATGGAGTTGTAACCAAATTTGGGTTGTGGCTTTGCATTAGTGGACTTGTAGCCAAATTTGGGTTGTGGCTTTGCATTAATGGAGTTGTAACCAAATTTGGGTTGTGGCTTTGCATTAATGGAGTTGTAGCCAAATTTGGGTTGTGGCTTTGCATTAATGGAGTTGTAACCAAATTTGTATTGAGGCTTTGCATTAATGGAGTTGTAACCAAATTTGGGTTGTGGCTTTGCATTAATGGAGTTGTAACCAAATTTGGGTTGTGGCTTTGCATTAGTGGACTTGTAGCCAAGTTTGGGTTTGGCTTTGCATTAATGGAGTTGTAACCAAATTTGCATTGAGGCTTTGCATTAATGGAGTTGTAACCAAATTTGGGTTGAGGCTTTGCATTAATGGAGTTGTAACCAAGTTTGGGTTTGGCTTTACATTAATGTAGTTGTAACCAAATTTGCATTGAGGCTTTGCATTAATGGAGTTGTAACCAAATTTGGGTTGAGGCTTTGCATTAATGGAGTTGTAACCAAATTTGGGTTGTGGCTTTGCATTAATGGAGTTGTAACCAAATTTGGGTTGTGGCTTTGCATTAGTGGACTTGTAGCCAAATTTGGGTTTGGCTTTGCATTAATGGAGTTGTAACCAAATTTGCGTTGAGGCTTTGCATTAATGGAGTTGTAACCAAATTTGGGTTGTGGCTTTGCATTAATGGAGTTGTAACCAAATTTGGGTTGTGGCTTTGCATTAATGGAGTTGTAACCAAATTTGGGTTGTGGCTTTGCATTAATGGAGTTGTAACCAAATTTGGGTTAAGGCTTTGCATTGGTGGAGTTGTAACCAAATTTGGGTTGAGGCTTTGCATTAATGGAGTTGTAGCCAAATTTGGGTTGTGGCTTTGCATTAATGGAGTTGTAACCAAATTTGGGTTGTGGCTTTGCATTAATGGAGTTGTAACCAAAATTGGGTTAAGGCTTTGCATTGGTTGAGTTGTAACCAAATTTGGGTTGTGGCTTTGCATTAATGGAGTTGTAACCAAATTTGGTTTGTGGCTTTGCATTAATGGAGTTGTAACCAAATTTGGGTTGTGGCTTTGCATTAATGGAGTTGTAACCAAATTTGGGTTGTGGCTTTGCATTAATGGAGTTGTAACCAAATTTGGGTTAAGGCTTTGCATTGGTGGAGTTGTAACCAAATTTGGGTTGAGGCTTTGCATTAATGGAGTTGTAACCAAATTTGGGTTGTGGCTTTGCATTAATGGAGTTGTAACCAAATTTGGGTTGTGGCTTTGCATTAATGGAGTTGTAACCAAATTTGGGTTAAGGCTTTGCATTGGTTGAGTTGTAACCAAATTTGGGTTGTGGCTTTGCATTAATGGAGTTGTAACCAAATTTGGTTTGTGGCTTTGCATTAATGGAGTTGTAACCAAATTTGGGTTGTGGCTTTGTATTAATGGAGTTGTAACCAAATTTGGGTTGTGGCTTTGCATTAATGGAGTTGTAACCAAATTTGGGTTAAGGCTTTGCATTATTGGAGTTGTAACCAAATTTGGGTTGAGGCTTTGCATTAGTGGAGTTGTAACCAAATTTGGATTGTGACTTCGCATCAGGATGACCTAAATTCAGTTCAGTTTTTAGTTGTTTTCAACAAAAGAGTTATTGCCACATAAAAACATTTGCCCATCAAATACTTTGTATTGGCAGCAGAGGGAGCATTCATGTCATATGGAAATGTATTTCAACAGTTATACATGTTTACCATTCATTTGCCCTTATTTTGAATGACAAATTTGACAGCTGTGTCTTGTTCCAATTGGATTACTTAAGAGGAACCAATCTAGCATTAGTTGCAGTAATGAATTAGCCATTACATCCATCATGTCCTCTTATGGACCTCAGAGAGGTGAACAAAAGGCAAGTCAATCACCTGACAGGTGATTGATACCTCACAAGTAGACCACAGTTAGTCTGAAAGGGGCAGAGAGGAATTCTAGATGGTAATGATGTATTAGGCTTTGTTATAGGTCAGACAAAGACTTGATAATTAATTGACTTTTCTAGTTAGACATATTTACTCAGTGAAAATTTTTTTCCTCTGAAAGTCATTATTAAAACTAGTGAGCTAACTGATTGGACTACTAAACTCAAATAGAATAACATTTTGTATCTTAGATAATTGCTTTGATATGTACTTAAATCCTTGATAATTGTCTTGATATGTACTATGAACCTAGATAATGGCTTTGACATGTACATTGATCCTAGATAATTGCTTGGCTATATACTATGATCCTAGATTATTACTTTGATATGTACTGTGATCCTAGATAATTACTTTGATATATACTATGAACCTAGATAATTGCCTGTATATGTACTATGTTCGTAGATACTTACTTGGATATGTACTGTGATCCTAGATAATTACTTTGATATTGCTATGATCCTATAGACTTAGCTGGATATGTGAATTGATCCAAAATATTTGCTTTGATATGTACTATGGTTCCAGATAATTACTTTGATATGTACGTTGATCCTAGATAATTGCTTTGATATGTACTATGGTCCCAGTACTTTGATCCTAGATAATTGCTTTGATATGTACCATGTTCCCAGATAATTACTTTGATATGTACTTTGATCGTAGATAATTGCTTTGATATGTAAATTTTATTGTAGATAATGGCTTGATATGTTTGATGATTCCAGATAATTGCTTTGGTATGTATTATAAGGATGATTCTTTTATTTTTGTTTTCTTCAGCAAGAGCTCACAGTACAAACATAAAAACATTATTTGATACTTCATATCTGAAATAAAGTCATAATGCTAAGGACTTCAATAAAGGACAGTCATAATACAAAGGACTGTATTAATATAAAGTACAGTAATAATGCAAAGGACTGTATTAATATGAAGTACAGTCATGATGCACAGGACTACAATAAAATACAGTCATAATGCAAAGGACTGCATATATTGTAAAGTACAGTCATAATGCAAAAGACTGCAGTAATATAAAGTACATTCATAATGCAAAGGACTGCAATAAAGTACAGTCATGATGCAAAGGACTGCAGTATATAAAGTACAGTCATAATGCAAAGGACTGCAGTAATATAAAGTACAGTCATGATGCAAAGGACTGCAGTATATAAAGTACAGTCATAAGTCAAAGGACTGCAGTAATATAAAGTACAGTCATAATGCAAAGGACTGCAGTAATGTAAAGTACAGTCATGATGCAAAGGACTGCAGTAATATAAAGTACAGTCATGATGCAAAGGACTGCAGTATATAAAGTACAGTCATAATGCAAAGGACTGCAGTAATATAAAGTACAGTCATAATGCAAAGGACTGCAGTATATAAAGTACAGTCATGATGCAAAGGACTGCAGTAATGTAAAGTACAGTCATAATGCAAAGAACTGCAGTAATATAAAGTACAGTCTTAATGCAAAGGGCTTCAGTAATGTAAAGTACAGTCATAATGCAAAGGGCTTCAGTAATGTAAAGTACAGTCATAATGCAAAGAACTGCAGTAATATAAAGTACAGTCTTAATGCAAAGGGCTTCAGTAATGTAAAGTACAGTCATAATGCAAAGGAATGCAGTAATGTAAAGTACTTAAGCCTAAGGACTTCAGTAATGTAAAGTACAGTCATAAGGCAAAGGACTTAAGTAATGTAAAGTACAGGCATAAGGCAAATGACTGCAGTTGTGTAAGATAAAGTTTTATGGCAAAGGACTGCAGTAATATAAAGTACAGTCATAAGGCAAAAGATCACAGTAATGTAAAGTACAGTCATAAGGCAAAAGATCACAGTAATGTAAAGTACAGTCATAAGGCAAAAGATCACAGTAATGTAAAGTACAGTCATAAGACAAAAGATCACAGAAATGTAAAGTACAGTCATAAGGCAAAAGATCACAGTAATATAAGGTACAGTCATAAGGCAAAAGATCGCAGTAATGTAAAGTACAGTCATAAGACAAAAGATCACAGTAATGTAAGGTACAGTCATAAGGCAAAAGATCACAGTAATGTAAAGTACAGTCATAAGGCAAAAGATCACAGTAATGTAAAGTACAGTCATAAGGCAAAAGATCACAGTAATGTAAAGTACAGTCATAAGGCAAAAGATCACAGTAATGTAAAGTACAGTCATAAGGCAAAAGATCACAGTAATGTAAAGTACAGTCATAAGGCAAAAGATCACAGTAATGTAAAGTACAGTCATAAGACAAAAGATCACAGTAATGTAAAGTACAGTCATAAGGCAAAAGATCACAGTAATGTAAAGTACAGTCATAAGAAAAAAGATCACAGTAATGTAAAGTACAGTCATAAGGCAAAAGATCACAGCAATATAAGGTACAGTCATAAGGCAAAAGATCACAGTAATGTAAAGTACAGTCATAAGACAAAAGATCACAGTAATGTAAAGTACAGTCATAAGGCAAATGTCTGCAGTAAGACAAGGTACAGTCATAAGGCAAAAGATCACAGTAATGTAAAGTACAGTCATAAGGCAAAAGATCACAGTAATGTAAAGTACAGTCATAAGACAAAAGATCACAGTAATGTAAAGTACAGTCATAAGGCAAAAGATCACAGTAATGTAAAGTACAGTCATAAGACAAAAGATCACAGAAATGTAAAGTACATGCTTTGGTCTTTTTCTCGCAAAGTTAACCAAGTTTAAGAGTGCATGTCTTTGTTCCATATTTAGACCATCCATGCTTTGGTCTTTTTCTCACAAAGTTAGCCAAGTTTAAGAGTGCACGTCTTTGTTCCACATTTACTGTATTTACAGTAATATTTGAAATAGAATGCAATTACAGACCAGCGTGCAAAACTCTTGTCTACTAATATCACCATTATCTTTTTATGCCCTACATAGCATTTAATATTTAACAAACAACATATACAACTTTTGTTTTGGGTTCTGTTGAGTGTTCTAGAGTTAAATATGGAAAGATCCCTCATCTCTAAAGTCAGCCATATTTTTTCATTGAAAAGAAACGATGATAAAGTGTGTCAAATGTCACACAGAAAGGGCCTCAGTGAGTTATAATAGTGATTACAATTTTTGGCTTTCACAATGCTGGTTTGATGGTTCTCTACAATTTTAGCAAAACTTCCCATGGAATCTAATGAAAATTCCACAAGGTCAGATTCTCTGTCAGACCACTGACCACTGTCATTCAAGTGGGCATCTGTCATCCATTAACCATATGACAAATACTGGCCAGAGGTCATTTGTCAGTATTGTAGACCAAAGTTCTCAGAATTCTTGACAGCAATGTCAAAGTGATTTACACACCATCTTTCAGAATGAGAACACCATGACAAAGTGTGTGGATAATGTTGTAGAGGCACTGCATACAATCATTTCTCCAATGTTTTTTTTCAGTGTGTTGTTTACTGGATTTAGACACAAATCTTCAATCACAATACGAAGAGTTGTTGTTTTAGGGTTTAACGCCATTTTTCAGCACACGATAGGCTATACATGGTGTCCAGTATTAATGGTGCAGGAAGAACCCGGGAAAACCCCAGAAAGAACCACCAACCCTTGAGAAGCTGCTGACAAGCTTTCTCACATATCCACAATGGCCGAATCCGAGACTCGAACCTACGCAGACAGAGGTGAGATGGCAGTGATCCGTAACGGAAAGCGATTTAGACCACTCGGCCACTCAGGGCCCCACAATATGAAGAAGTTACCCACACACCAGAAGACTTTATTTCCAAAATTTTGCAGGATTCTTTAACAACACTGATTAATTTGCTGATGAAGCAGAAATTACATACCATATGTATTCACGTATAAGTCAAGTCAAACTACAAACAACAAGGATCCTGATCTGCTGTAGTATAATGTGCCTGCAGTTCAGGGTCTGCGGTGTTTTGTTCTATTGATTACTTCAAACAAACTCCACAGGCCAGATCATATCTTATAAGCCAGTATATATGGTATTTTTTGTCCATAGTTTGACTGCCTTAATGAACAACCCTTATAAAATATTTCCCACAAATTAGGATTACATGTTTAGAGAAAAAGAGTATTAAGGCCTATATTTTGTCAAACTTAATGAAGAAAAAGTAAAATTGTCCTCCTCTGATACTAAATTACCATACTTAAGGATGTACACTTTTGTAAAATCAGTGCTTTCTGTGAGAACAAAATGATATGATCACTACATTATGATGTTATTTGTGTATCGTATACCTATGAAATCTGGGTAAGAGTAAATAAATTGACATGATTTTGACTCCAGTATCATTCTAAATAATAAGAAATGCTTTTATACAATTTAAATAATTAAAATAACAGTCCTGTGAAAGATTTTCAAGTCAACAAAAAGTATTTTAAAAAGTTGGGATATCTTTAGTAACTAATAACATACCATAAACAGATATGAACTTCTATGGTGAAAATCCATCAAAGAAAAAAAAAAGACCTCTACATTTGTCTTGTCTGAAGTAATATCCCGACTTGGAAAAAGCATTTAGATCTTGGTAATGCCTTAAACAGATTATAAATAAACAAAAGGTTTTATCAAACAGTGGATAGCTACTATACCGCTAAAGGGACATCCTATTGGCCAACTTTAATGCAAGATGCAGCAGAAGTAACTGAGGGATTATAGTTAAAACCACTTTGAAACACTGACCCAAACAGTGAAAATCTCAAACAGTCTGGAAATACTATATAATATGAAGGTTAAATGGGAATTAGACTGAACAAAATAGAAAAAGAAAGCATGGAAGTCATGATACAGTCCAAGTCATAAAAACAGCATGTTATAATACCCACAGGTTTGTTGTGACAGTTTTTGCTCTGAGGGTCACACACTTGAAGAGTAAATGGGATCACCAGTTGTCTGTCATCCATCATGTGTCTGTACTTTCCATTCATTAACAAAAGATGGTTATCACTACTCAATCTGTGCTGCTTGCAGGAATGCCATGAAAACCTACACATGCTTTCCTTACTTTGTATTGATTATTATCCCCACTCAATCTGTGCTACTTGCAGGAATGCCATGAAACCTTACACATGCTTTCCTTACTTTGTATTGATTATTATCCCCACTCAATCTGTGCTGCTTGCAGGAATGCCATGAAACCTTACTCATGCATTCCTTACTTTGCATTGATTGTTATCACTACTCAATCTGTGCTGCTTGCAGGAATGCCATGAAAACCTACACATGAATTCCTTACTTTGTATTGATTATTATCCCCCACTCAATCTGTGCTACTTGCAGGATGCCATGAAACCTTACACATGCATTCCTTACTTTGTATTGATTATTATCCCCACTCAATCTATACTACTTGCAGGAATGCCATGAAACCTTACACATGCTTTCCTTACTTTGTATTGATTATTATCCCCACTCAATCTGTGCTACTTGCAGGAATGCCATGAAACCTTACACATGCTTTCCTTACTTTGTATTGATTAGTATCCCCACTCAATCTGTGCTGCTTGCAGGAATGCCATGAAACCTTACTCATGCATTCCTTACTTTGCATTGATTGTTATCACTACTCAATCTGTGCTGCTTGCAGGAATGCCATGAAAACCTACACATGAATTCCTTACTTTGTATTGATTATTATCCCCCACTCAATCTGTGCTACTTGCAGGATGCCATGAAACCTTACACATGCATTCCTTACTTTGTATTGATTGTTATCCCTACTCAATCTGTGCTGCTTGCAGGAATGCCATGAAACCTTACTCATGCATTCCTTACTTTGTATTGATTGTTATCACTACTCAATCTGTGCTACTTGCAGGAATGCCATGAAACCTTACACATGCATTCTTACTTTGTATTGATTGTTATCACTACTCAATCTGTGCTACTTGCAGGAACGCCATGAAACCTTACTCATGCATTCCTTACTTTGTATTGATTGTTATCACTACTCAATCTGTGCTGCTTGCAGGAATGCCATGAAACCTTACTCATGCATTCCTTACTTTGTATTGATTGTTATCACTACTCAATCTGTGCTACTTGCAGGAATGCCATGAAACCTTACACATGCATTCCTTACTTTGTATTGATTGTTATCACTACTCAATCTGTGCTACTTGCAGGAACGCCATGAAACCTTACTCATGCATTCCTTACTTTGTATTGATTGTTATCACTACTCAATCTGTGCTACTTGCAGGAATGCCATGAAACCTTACACATGCATTCCTTACTTTGTATTGATTGTTATCACTACTCAATCTGTGCTGCTTGCAGGAATGCCATGAAACCTTACTCATGCATTCCTTACTTTGTATTGATTGTTATCACTACTCAATCTGTGCTACTTGCAGGAATGCCATGAAACCTTACACATGCTTTCCTTACTTTGTATTGATTGTTATCACTACTCAATCTGTGCTACTTGCAGGAACGCCATGAAACCTTACTCATGCATTCCTTACTTTGTATTGATTGTTATCACTACTCAATCTGTGCTGCTTGCAGGAATGCCATGAAAACCTACACATGAATTCCTTACTTTGTATTGATTATTATCCCCACTCAATCTGTGCTGCTTGCAGGAATCCCATGAAAACCTTACACATGCATTCCTTACTTTGTATTGATTGTTATCACTACTCAATCTGTGCTACTTGCAGGACTGCCATGAAACCTTACACATGCATTCCTTACTTTGTATTGATTATTATCCCCACTCAATCTGTGCTGCTTGCAGGAATCCCATGAAAACCTTACTCATGCATTCCTTACTTTGTATTGATTGTTATCACTACTCAATCTGTGCTACTTGCAGGAATGCCATGAAAACCTACACATGCATTCCTTACTTTGTATTGATTGTTATCACTACTCAATCTGTGCTACTTGCAGGAATGCCATGAAAACCTTACACATGCATTCCTTACTTTGTATTGATTGTTATCACTACTCAATCTGTGCTACTTGCAGGAATGCCACAAAATCCTACACATGCATTCCTTACTTTGTATTGATTGTTATCACTACTCAATCTGTGCTACTTGCAGAAAATGCCATAAAACCTTCCACATGCATTCGTTACTTTATATTGATCATCCTAAATGAAAATGGTGCTGTTCAGACATCCAGTCTGGATGTCACAGTGGATATTATCATCGAAATGTTGTTGTCACTACCTAAACAAAAAGTCCTGTTGGCATGGGGTTTTCACCAGAAGACTTCTTATAAAGTCTGGTTGGTCCTGTATACAAGTGGTGTCAATTTGATATCAAATATACCTGCTTTACATGCATATTAAACAAATCTTGTTATTGATAATGTCCTTAATGGAGTCATATTGACATCATACTTTCACCATAAGATTTCTTACAATGTTCTATTAGTGAAATTGGTGCCATGTGGATATTAGATATATCCATTGCAGGTGCCATCTTCAAAGTTATTATTGCTACCCCTCCTGAATGGATGGTCATATCAACATAGGATTATCACCATAAGATTTTGCATGATCTTTAGTGTATCTTGAATGTAAATTATGCCACCCTTACATCCAATTTGGCCACTGCAGTGGCTGTCTTGACAATCTTGTTATTGTTACTCCTAAATCTATTAGTCATACTGATATGTTTTCAAGAGAAGACTTTTTCTTAAATCTTCTTGGTCTAATTGAAAATGGGACAAATCTGATATCCAATATGGCCACCATGCCAGCTATCTTGATAATTTTATCACTACTTGTCCTCCATAGAAAGTCTTACTGACATGGTATTGTCACTAGCTTGGTGTCTATTTTGATCTAAATGAAAATGGTGCTGATCTGACGTTCAGTATGGCTACCATAGTGTAGTGACCATCTTGAAATTCTTGTAATCATCCACCTACTGAACGGATGAAGACGTTCACATGATTTTTACCAAAAGACTTTTGATGATGTCCAGTTGGTCCTAAATGAAAACAAGTCCAATATTACATCCAATATGGCCACTACAGTGGTTAATTGGAAATGGTTTCAGTTAAAAGAAGAAATGGTCTTATCTTGAATTCCTTGAAATTATTTGGTCATTACAGCATCAGTTCCCCTCAAGGGACTCTTGTTGCTATTGTTTAATTGAAGAATGATTTATTTTATACAGATATTGGATCTATAATTAATATCAATCACTCTTTCCCTATAAATTTAAAATATGGAAGCTATTATCTTTTCAATACTAAATTTCCTTTATTTGAGCTGATGTAATTATTTATAAAGTAATTTTGACACAAAGGGCATTAATGACAACATCCAAGTATTTCTAGTCTTGTCATTAATGACAACATCCAAGTATTTCTAGTTTTATCATTAATGACAACATCCAAGTATTTCTAGTTTTATCATTAATGACAACATCCAAGTATTTCTAGTTTTATCATTAATGACAACATCCAAGTATTTCTAGTTTTATCATTAATGACAACATCCAAGTATTTCTAGTTTTATCATTAATGACAACATCCAAGTATTTCTAGTCTTGTCATTAATGACAACATCCAAGTGTTTCTAGTTTTATCATTAGTGACAACATCCAAGTATTTCTAGTTTTATCATGAATGACAACATCCAAGTATTTCTAGTTTTATCATGAATGACAACATCCAAGTATTTCTAGTTTTATCATGAATGACAACATCCAAGTATTTCTAGTTTTATCATTAATGACAACATCCAAGTATTTCTAGTTTTATCATTAATGACAACATCCAAGTATTTCTAGTTTTATCATTAATAACAACATCCAAGTATTTCTAGTTTTATCATTAATGACAACATCCAAGTATTTCTAGTCTTGTCATTAATGACAACATCCAAGTATTTCTAGTTTTATCATTAATGACAACATCCAAGTGTTTCTAGTCTTGTCATTAATGACAACATCCAAGTATTTCTAGTTTTATCATTAATGACAACATCCAAGTGTTTCTAGTCTTGTCATTAATGACAACATCCAAGTATTTCTAGTTTTATCATTAATGACAACATCCAAGTGTTTCTAGTCTTGTCATTAATGACAACATCCAAGTATTTCTAGTTTCATCATTAATGACAACATCCAAGTATTTCTAGTTTTATCATCAATGAGAACATCTAAGTATTTCTAGTTTTATCATTAATGACAACATCCAAGTATTTCTAGTTTTATCATTAATGACAACATCCAAGTATTTCTAGTTTTATCATTAATGACAACATCCAAGTATTTCTAGTCTTGTCATTAATGACAACATCCAAGTGTTTCTAGTTTTATCATTAGTGACAACATCCAAGTATTTCTAGTTTTATCATTAGTGACAACATCCAAGTATTTCTAGTTTTATCATGAATGACAACATCCAAGTATTTCTAGTTTTATCATGAATGACAACATCCAAGTATTTCTAGTTTTATCATTAATGACAACATCCAAGTATTTCTAGTTTTATCATTAATGACAACATCCAAGTATTTCTAGTTTTATCATTAATGACAACATCCAAGTATTTCTAGTCTTGTCATTAATGACAACATCCAAGTGTTTCTAGTTTTATCATTAGTGACAACATCCAAGTATTTCTAGTTTTATCATGAATGACAACATCCAAGTATTTCTAGTCTTGTCATTAATGACAACATCCAAGTATTTCTAGTTTTATCATTAATGACAACATCCAAGTATTTCTAGTTTTATCATTAATGACAACATCCAAGTATTTCTAGTCTTGTCATTAATGACAACATCCAAGTGTTTCTAGTCTTGTCATTAATGACAACATCCAAGTATTTCTAGTTTTATCATTAATGACAACATCCAAGTATTTCTAGTTTTATCATTAATGACAACATCCAAGTATTTCTAGTTTTGTCATTAATGACAACATCCAAGTCTTTCTAGTCTTGTCATTAATGACAACATCCAAGTGTTTCTAGTCTTGTCATTAATGACAACATCCAAGTATTTCTAGTTTTATCATTAATGACAACATCCAAGTATTTCTAGTTTTATCATTAATGACAACATCCAAGTATTTCTAGTCTTGTCATTAATGACAACATCCAAGTATTTCTAGTTTTATCATTAATGACAACATCCAAGTATTTCTAGTCTTGTCATTAATGACAACATCCAAGTGTTTCTAGTTTTATCATTAGTGACAACATCCAAGTATTTCTAGTTTTATCATTAATGACAACATCCAAGTATTTCTAGTTTTATCATTAATGACAACATCCAAGTATTTCTAGTTTTATCATTAATGACAACATCCAAGTATTTCTAGTTTTATCATTAATGACAACATCCAAGTATTTCTAGTTTTATCATTAACGACAACATCCAAGTATTTCTAGTTTTATCATTAATGACAACATCCAAGTATTTCTAGTTTTATCATTAATGACAACATCCAAGTATTTCTAGTTTTATCATTAATGACAACATCCAAGTATTTCTAGTTTTATCATTAGTGACAACATCCAAGTATTTCTAGTTTTATCATTAGTGACAACATCCAAGTATTTCTAGTTTTATCATTAGTGACAACATCCAAGTATTTCTAGTTTTATCATTAATGACAACATCCAAGTATTTCTAGTTTTATCATTAGTGACAACATCCAAGTATTTCTAGTTTTATCATTAGTGACAACATCCAAGTATTTCTAGTTTTATCATTAATGACAACATCCAAGTATTTCTAGTTTTATCATTAGTGACAACATCCAAGTATTTCTAGTTTCATCATTAGTGACAACATCCAAGTATTTCTAGTTTCATCATTAGTGACAACATCCAAGTATTTCTAGTTTCATCATTAGTGACAACATCCAAGTATTTCTAGTTTTATCATTAGTGACAACATCCAAGTATTTCTAGTTTTATCATTAATGACAACATCCAAGTATTTCTAGTTTTATCATTAATGACAACATCCAAGTATTTCTAGTTTCGTCATTAATGACAACATCCAAGTATTTCTAGTCTTGTCATTAATGACAACATCCAAGTATTTCTAGTCTTGTCATTAATGACAACATCCAAGTATTTCTAGTTTTATCATTAATGACAACATCCAAGTATTTCTAGTTTCATCATTAGTGACAACATCCAAGTATTTCTAGTTTCATCATTAGTGACAACATCCAAGTATTTCTAGTTTTATCATTAATGACAACATCCAAGTATTTCTAGTTTTATCATTAATGACAACATCCAAGTATTTCTAGTTTTATCATTAATGACAACATCCAAGTATTTCTAGTTTTATCATTAGTGACAACATCCAAGTATTTCTAGTTTTATCATTAATGACAACATCCAAGTATTTCTAGTTTTATCATTAATGACAACATCCAAGTATTTCTAGTTTTATCATTAATGACAACATCCAAGTATTTCTAGTTTTATCATTAATGACAACATCCAAGTATTTCTAGTTTTATCATTAATGACAACATCCAAGTATTTCTAGTTTTATCATTAATGACAATATCCAAGTATTTCTAGTTTTATCATTAATGACAACATCCAAGTATTTCTAGTTTTATCATTAATGACAACATCCAAGTATTTCTAGTTTCATCATTAATGACAACATCCAAGTATTTCTAGTCTTGTCATTAATGACAACATCCAAGTATTTCTAGTCTTGTCATTAATGACAACATCCAAGTATTTCTAGTTTTATCATTAATGACAACATCCAAGTATTTCTAGTTTTATCATTAATGACAACATCCAAGTATTTCTAGTTTTATCATTAACGACAACATCCAAGTATTTCTAGTTTTATCATTAATGACAACATCCAAGTATTTCTAGTTTTATCATTAATGACAACATCCAAGTATTTCTAGTTTTATCATTAATGACAACATCCAAGTATTTCTAGTTTTATCATTAGTGACAACATCCAAGTATTTCTAGTTTTATCATTAATGACAACATCCAAGTATTTCTAGTTTCATCATTAGTGACAACATCCAAGTATTTCTAGTTTTATCATTAGTGACAACATCCAAGTATTTCTAGTTTTATCATTAATGACAACATCCAAGTATTTCTAGTTTTATCATTAATGACAACATCCAAGTATTTCTAGTTTCATCATTAATGACAACATCCAAGTATTTCTAGTTTCATCATTAGTGACAACATCCAAGTATTTCTAGTTTTATCATTAATGACAACATCCAAGTATTTCTATTCTTGTCATTAATGACAACATCCAAGTATTTCTAGTCTTGTCATTAATGACAACATCCAAGTATTTCTAGTTTTATCATTAATGACAACATCCAAGTATTTCTAGTTTCATCATTAGTGACAACATCCAAGTATTTCTAGTTTCATCATTAGTGACAACATCCAAGTATTTCTAGTTTTATCATTAATGACAACATCCAAGTATTTCTAGTTTCATCATTAGTGACAACATCCAAGTATTTCTAGTTTTATCATTAGTGACAACATCCAAGTATTTCTAGTTTTATCATTAATGACAACATCCAAGTATTTCTAGTTTTATCATTAATGACATCATCCAAGTATTTCTAGTTTTATCATTAATGACAACATCCAAGTATTTCTAGTTTTATCATTAGTGACAACATCCAAGTATTTCTAGTTTTATCATTAATGACAACATCCAAGTATTTCTAGTTTTATCATTAGTGACAACATCCAAGTATTTCTAGTTTTATCATTAATGACAACATCCAAGTATTTCTAGTTTTATCATTAATGACAACATCCAAGTATTTCTAGTTTTATCATTAATGACAACATCCAAGTATTTCTAGTTTTATCATTAATGACAACATCCAAGTATTTCTAGTTTTATCATTAATGACAACATCCAAGTATTTCTAGTTTTATCATTAATGACAATATCCAAGTATTTCTAGTTTTATCATTAATGACAACATCCAAGTATTTCTAGTTTTATCATTAATGACAACATCCAAGTATTTCTAGTTTCATCATTAATGACAACATCCAAGTATTTCTAGTCTTGTCATTAATGACAACATCCAAGTATTTCTAGTCTTGTCATTAATGACAACATCCAAGTATTTCTAGTTTTGGTGCGCAGTAGGATTTGAACACCAATACTGATCGCCATATAAACCACTGGTATGTAAGATTAAATGGATCAATATACAATAGTTTATCTCACTATAGTGGCCTTGTGGTCTAAAGTGCTCACTGTTACATATCACTGCCATTTCACCTCTGTCTGCTTGGGTTCAAGTCTCAGGCTCGGCCAATGTGGTTACATAAAAAAGCTTGCCAGTAGGTTCCATAGTTCTGTGATTCTTTCTGGGGTTTTCACAGGTTTTTTTCTCCACCAATTATAGTGCCCAGCATAGCTTGTTGTGTGCTGAAAAATGGCGTTTAACCCAATTACAGCAACTCTCTCACTATCAAGTACACCAGTCTAATGCTGTCTCTGATATTACACAGGTATGGTTGTGAATCCCATTAAACTGGTTGAATTCTATTTTACATATGGTATACCCCAGTATAAGGCTTTTATGATGGTACACATGTCAGGGTACATTTTTGTGTTTCCCTGAACATTGTAATAGCACAGTAGCACTCTACTATGTATAATGTATACCAGTACAAATTGACAATGCATATATCACATACTTTTTGGTTACCCTCAACAACCTTTGAATGATGGAGCACTGTACTGTATAATACAATACCTCTGAGTATAAGATAACCTCATTTATGTAATGGTACACTTTTGTGTTCTCATGAACAGTCTTATAATGAAGGATTACTATACTATATGTATATATAGTGCATCCCATTATAAGATGACCTGACTGGTATCACTCCCTTGTATGGTTCCTCTGTATAGCATTATAAGCACCTAGCAATGCGAAATGTATAATGTACCAGTCAGCCTCATGTGTATCAAGGTACACATGTATGGTTGCACTGTGTTCATTTTGATTTACTGGCTGGTATTAGTAGAAAAGGATTTATATTATTCATATTACAATTGGTACACACAGTCTACAAATAGGAGGTAGAATGATTCTAGATCTGCTCCAAATACTTGATCATATTCTAAAATAAAACTTATAAACCAATACCAGTTTGGGGGCAGGAATGTATTGCAATTTATTTCCATGAAAAATGTTATTTTATAAATAAATGATTTTTACTTGCATAATTTAAATTTAGCAGAGTAATTTACATTTTAAAATAGGTATGAGTACTTAAATATAAAATGTTAAAGGATTAATCTTAAGTAAGGGATCAAAGTACGTGCTTTGCTACCAGCATATATGATATATTTGATATAGTGGTGTTATATTTGCACAAACCAGGATTAAAATTTCTTTCATGTTTGTTCGTAAATTATGTTGGTGGTTTCTTGTTGCCTTTTCTATTCTTGTTTAGAACTTGACCTTTTCCAGATATCCACTGGAATTCAGTGACCCACTAAAGTACTTAAGTTGATTTATAGTACACTATTAAGTCCACTTACAATGAGACAATGGGGAGACTTGTATGAAGCATTTTCCATGATTTACTGGAGGCACCAATGTCAACATCACAAGTGTGTTATCTTTTGTATTGGAAATATTGGGATATAAGGGACTTAGAGTTATTTAAACTTATCTATGGCACTTGATAGCAGACTTTGAAAGTGTTAGAGTGGTCTCCCATTCACTGATGGTCATTGTCAGTGATGTAAAGTTATATCAAGTATGTTGACCATTGGTTGGTAAATGCTTGACTCACCTTTTCACAATATAGAAGTTTTCTTTGCCAACACTTAAGCTCAACAGACTGAAAGTCCATAAAATATATTATATTTTCAGAAAGAAAATGTGGTACAAATGATTTTGTTGTTGTGGGGTTTAACACCATTTTTCAGCACAAGATAGGCTATGCATGGCGGCCAGTATAACTGGTGGAAGAAGAACCCTGGAAAACCCCAGGGAAGAACCACTGACCCACGAGAAGTTACTGGCAGGCTTTCCCACATACCCACGCTAGCCGAGCCTTGGACTCTAACCCACGCAGACAGAGGTGAGATGATAGTGATCCGGAATGGTGAGCACTTTAGACCACTCAGCCACTTGGGTACAAATGACAAAACATGAAAATAATGTCAGCAAAAATGCAGATACAATTGGCACAAAAATAACACAGTAAATAACTATTTGCAAAATGAAAACATATTAAGTTGTATTTATATAGTTCTACCCATGCAGTCCAAGTCAGCTGCCTAAATGTGTATATGGAAAATACACAGCCATTAGAAGCCAACTAACTAACCAGTCAACCAATCAATCAACCAGCAATTTGCAATGAATGTACATGCATGTTCATATATTTATTATTCCCAAAGTTATTTCATTTTTCCTTTACTTCATTTTTACTTGCAATAAGATCTTGACACAATGACTCCCCATTTTAGTGTATGGTGTATCTTATATAACTCAATAAGGTCTCCTTGACACAATGTATCTCTATAGTAAATTGTATAATGTAACTTAAATGACTCAATAGGATCTCCCTGACACAATATTCTACGTTGTAATTAGTGTATGATGTACCTTATATGACTCAGTAAGATCTCCTTGACACAATATATATCTATAGTAAATAGTGTATAATGTAACTTGTATGACTCAATAAAAACTCCTTGATGCTATGTATCTCTATAGTAAATAGTATAATGTAACTTATATGACTCAATAAGATCTCCTTGACTCATTGTATCTCCACAGTAATTAGTGTATAATGTACCTTATATGACTCAATAAGATCTCCTTGACACAATATATATCTATAGTAAATAGTGTATAATGTAACTTGTATGACTCAATAAAAACTCCTTGACGCTATGTATCTCTATAGTAAGTAGTATAATGTAACTTATATGACTCAATAAGATCTCCTTGACTCATTGTATCTCCACAGTAAATAGTGTATAATGTAACTTATATGACTCAATAAGATCTCCTTGACTCATTGTATCTCCATAGTAAATAGTGTATCATGTACCTTATATGACTCAATAAGATCTTGACACAATGTATCTCCATAGTAAATAATATATGATGTACCTTTTATGACTCAGTAAGAGGTCCTTGACACAATGTATCTCCATCCTGGGCCCCTTGTAGCCAAGTAGTCTAAATCACTCGCCTTTAACAATCACAGCCATCTCACTTTGTCCATGTGGGTTCAAGTTTCGGGCTGGGACAATGTGGGTATGTGAGAAAGCTGCCAGTAGCTTCCCATGGGTGAGTGGCTCTTACTGGTATTTCCTGGGTTCTTCTTGGAACACCAGTAACACTGGCTGCTATGTCTAGCCTATTTAGTGCTGAGAAATGGTGTTAAACCCCTGAACAACAACATAGTAAATAAAGTTATAATGAGGGATATAAATCCAGGGCTTTCATTGACAGTGTTATAATGAGGGATTGCTGTATCATATATTTTGCTATAAGGCAGTATAAATCCAGGGCTTTCATTGATAGTGTTATAATGAGGGATTGCTGTATCATATATTTTGCTATAAGGCAGTATAAATCCAGGGCTTGCATTGACAGTGTTATAATGAGGGATTGCTGTATCATATATTTCACTATAATGCAGTATAAATCCATGGCTTCCATTGACAGTGTTATAATGAGGGATTGCTGTATCATATATTTCACTATAAGGCATTATAATTCATGGCTTCCATGCACATCATTATAATGAATGTGTACTGTATATGACTACTTACTGAAAATTTCTGACCCCTGTCTATCAAATGCAAGTTTTTATCAGGGAAACCTTTTGCCCTGAACAGGCATCAGCCCTTAAATCATTCCATCTGATTTATAGCCCTCAGTCTAATTTATCACCTTTCATGCTGGCAACTGTTAATCATTCCTGATATAGCTTTCCTGTATTGATACATTGTCCAGCTGCTGACCAAAGAACTTTTTGCATGATCAACTTGGTTTTCTGAATTAGCAGAAAGAAGTTCCTA
Organism: Sinohyriopsis cumingii; assembly: GCA_028554795.2. NCBI lineage: Eukaryota > Metazoa > Mollusca > Bivalvia > Unionida > Unionidae > Sinohyriopsis > Sinohyriopsis cumingii. Next base: position 76,451,080 of record CM068832.1, on the reverse strand, counting down.
TTTTTGTATGTTTTCACCATATTTTATGAAGGGGCAAATATCTCTGGTTATACTTAATGATGTCTAGAGAATGGTAAAAACTTCTCTTCAGGAAATTAAACAGAAAAAATATGCATTTTAAATAAGATATTTCGCATGATGCAATTGAGAAGAATGAAGGTGACATTTAAATTTTAAATGAGATGTTTGACATTATGCATTTAAGTGGAATAAAGATGTCATGTACAGGCCCGGACTTGGATGTGCAGGGCCCAAGGCAGCATGCAGGGCCCAAGGATGCAAGCGATGAGTGTGGTGCCTCAAGCACAAAAAATTTGCATTGCATGAAAGTGCGGTGCCCAAGGCTGTTGCCTTGTTTGCCTTGCCCTAGGGCTGGGCCTGGTCATGTACAATTTAAATGAGATAGTTGCAAAACTTAAATATGAATTTCAACATAGATGAACTTGTTTCTAGTAATACAGATTCCAGTTGGATGTTATGGGAAAAGGAAAAAATTGTACTGTCAGTGTCATAAATAACCCTTTAAAAATAGACAATTTCTTCATGGACAAATTGAGGAAATATTTGTTTCAAAAAGTCAGGAAACTATGTGTGAAGTTTGACAGAATAATCTGAGATTTTAGTAAAAATCATTTTTAAAGTCTTAATTAATTTTTGCATCATTCATTTGTATCGATGAGAAATGCAAAGACATTGTTCTTGGGTTCACATTTATGACATGTTAGTAAGTTGCAGTTGGAGTGGAACATGTACATAGCCATGACTGGTATTTTACCCCAGTACACATCCATGATGTAATTTACCCCAGTACACATCCATGATGTAATTTACCCCAGTACACATCCATGATGTAATTTACCCCAGCACACATCCATGATGTAATTTACCCCAGTACACATCCATGATGTAATTTACCCCAGTACACATCTATGATGTAATTTACCCCAGTACACATCCATGATGTAATTTACCCCAGCACACATCCATGACTGGTAATTTACCCCAGCACACATCCAGGACTGGTAATTTACTCCAGCACACATATCATGACTGGTAATTTACTGCATCATACATCCATGACTGGTAATTTACCCCATCACACATATCATGACTGGTAATTTACTACATCATACATCCATGACTGGTAATTTACCCCAGCACACATATCATGACTGGTAATTTACTACATCATACATACATCACTGGTAATTTAATCCAGCATATATATCATGACTGGTACATTACCACAGCATATATATCATGACTGGTTATTTACCACAGCACACATATCATGACTGGTACATTACCACAGCATATATATCATGACTGGTTATTTACCACAACATACATATCATGACTGGCTATTTACCACAACATACAGATCCTGACTGGTTATTGAACACAGCATACAGATCACATGACTGATTATTTACTACAGAATACAGACATAACTGTTAATTTCAGGATGCAACATAATTGGTAGTCTCTTATCTGGAGGCTACTAAATTTCATATCAAGCTAGTTGTTTTCATATCTAGAGACTAAATTTCACATCAAGCTAGTTGTTTTCATATCTAGAGACTAAATTTCACATCAAGCTAGTTGTTTTCATATCTAGAGACTAAATTTCATATCAAGCTAGTTGTTTTCATAATTTCAGTATTACATGGCTAGTAATGTTTTACTTGTTGACAGACAGCATTTTGTGAGAAGTACTAGTGAATATTCAAGATGATTAGCAAATGTATCAGTCTGCTAGTCTTTCTGGCAACCAATAGGTTTATGTTAAATTCTAGGCCTGAATTTATCCCAGCATACATATTAATACATATTATAATTAATGCTTAGTCTATAACCATTGTTGTGCTGATGTGCTGTCAGATGTACATGCATACATACATTAAAATGACAATGGTTCAGTGAGGCTTATAACCATTTTTTAGTTTCCAATAGTTTTCTAAAATTTAGACTTTTTAGAAAACATTTTTTACTGATTGAACCTAATATTTATGCCTGCACGTCCCCATGCATTCTAAATCCCAATATTACCCTGAGACTCACAAAGGTTCATTTATCCATGAGAGGTTTGGTCAGGTCTGCTTTAGATCTATTGAGAGGAAGTCTAAAACATAGAAAATAATTCCAGTCCTGGAACTATGTTTTTTTTCTCCTTTTTTTTAGTTCAACCTCCCACTTGGCACCAGACCCTGAATGAAGGGTACTGCCTAATGATGCAGAATTATATCTATTGGCATTAACAAGTTTGAGACATGAATCTCAGGAAATTATATGATGTTATTTTGTCTCTGTCTCTCTTAACATTTCATCATTTCAATTTGTCTGTCTCTGACATGCACTTTTTTCAGTCTCCATTGATTTCTGTCTTTTTTTGCATTACCTCTAACGGCCTCTTATTTTAGAGTAGATTTGTGTGCTTACTCTGTGATCCATTTCATTGCCTCTACAGGAACTATGAAATGGATATCACCATGGAAACACCTCTACTTTGTAATCAGAAATTATTAAAACCTCTGTTACTTGTCACAAATGGCTGCCAGATTACCTTCAACATGTGACATAGCACACAAATCTTTGATGTCACTTTTTTAAGATCCTAATTCACAAAATACTCCATAAAATTGTCTGTATCTGACAAAATAGCTGTCAGTTTCACATACAGTTTTGTAATTCTTGCACAAAAAATAGGCATTCTGTCTTAAAATATCAAGCGTACAGTTCTTGATATTGTTAGAGGTGATAGCCAAGAAATTGTAATGCCATTGTTATTTAACAATGATATATTCCACATCCCCATGAAGCACTGGGTTGTAATTAAAAGTAGAAATGTTTTTGCCTGTGGCCATACCATTGTAGGTGGTGGTGGCAATAATTTTAGTTGTTGTTATCTTGTTTTTTAAACTCTGTTTTCCAAGAAACACTGGAGAAAATGCAAACATGTTGGCTCCAACCCATGATTGCCAGATTTACAACTATTATGTTTATAGTTCCTTATATGGGGCAGAAATATCATCTCATATTACCTATAGCTCTTTTTTATGTGTCATCCAGTATGAAAGTTGAACACCTCATCTTACCAACAGCTCTTATGTGTCATCCAGTATGAAAGTTGAACACCTAGTCTTACCTACAGCTCTTATGTGTCATCCAGTACGAATGTCAAACACCTCATCTTACCTATAGCTCTTTTCTTATGTGTCTTCAAGTATGCAAGTCAAACACCTTGTCTTCTCTACAGCTCTTTGTTTATATATCATCTAGTATGAAAGTTAAAACCTCATCTTACCTACAGCTCTTTGTATATATATCATTCAGTATGAAAGTTGAACATCTGATCTTACCAACAGCTATTTGTTGATATATCATCCAGTATGAAAGTTGAACAACTCATCATACGTACAGCTGTTTGTTGATATATCATTCAGTATGAAAGTCAATGACCTTGTCTTCACCACAGCTCTTTGTTTGTATATCATTCAGTATGAAAGTTGAACACCTCATCTTACCAACAGCTCTTTGTTTTATTCCAACTTGTATGAAACCCAAGCACCTCATCTGACTTAGAGCTCTCTATATAATCCATTATGAAAGTTAAACACCACATCTTTCCAACAGCTCTGTACATTAGCCAGTATGAAAGTAAAACACTTCATCTCACCTACAGCTCTGTACATTAACCACTATGAAAGTAAAGCACTTCATCTCACCTACAGCTCTTTATAACAACCAGTATGATAGTTAAACACTTCATCTCCCCTACAGCTCTGTACATTAACCAGTATGATAGTAAAGCACTTCATCACAGCTACAGCTCTGTACATTAACCAGTATGATAGTAAAGCACTTCATCTCACCTACAGCTCTTTATAACAATCAGTATGATAGTTAAACACTTCATCTCACCTACAGCTCTGTACATTAACCAGTATGATAGGAAAGCACTTCATCACAGCTACAGCTCTGTACATTAACCAGTATGATAGTAAAGCACTTCATCTCACCAACAGCTCTGTACATTAACCAGTATGACAGTAAAGCACTTCATCTCACCTACAGTTCTGTACATTAACCAGTATGACAGTAAAGCACTTCATCTCACCTACAGTTCTGTACATTAATCAGTATGATAGTAAAGCACTTCATCTCACCTACAGTTCTGTACATTAACCAGTATGATAGTAAAGCACTTCATCTCACCTACAGCTCTGTACATTAACCAGTATGATAGTAAAGCACTTCATCTCACCTATAGTTCTGTACATTAATCAGTATGATAGTAAAGCACTTCATCTCACCAACAGCTATGTACATCAACCAGTATGATAGTAAAGCACTTCATCTCACCTGCAGCTCTGTACATTAACCAGTATGATAGGAAAGCACTTCACCTCACCTACAGCTCTGTACATTAACCAGTATGATAGTAAAGCACTTCATCTCACCTACAGCTCTGTACATTAACCAGTATGATAGTAAAGCACTTCATCTCACCTACAGTTCTGTACATTAACCAGTATGATAGTAAAGCACTTCATCTCACCTACAGCTCTGTACATTAACCAGTATGATAGTAAAGCACTTCATCTCACCTAAAATTCTGTACATTAATCAGTATGATAGTAAAGCACTTCATCTCACCTACAGTTCTGTACATTAATCAGTATGATAGTAAAGCACTTCATCTCACCTACAGTTCTGTACATTAACCAGTATGATAGTAAAGCACTTCATCTCACCTACAGTTCTGTACATTAACCAGTATGATAGGAAAGCACTTCATCTCACCTACAGTTCTGTACATTAACCAGTATGATAGTAAAGCACTTCATCTCACCTACAGTTCTGTACATTAACCAGTATGATAGTAAAGCACTTCATCTCACCTACAGTTCTGTACATTAACCAGTATGATAGTAAGGCACTTCATCTCACCAACAGCTCTGTACATTAACCAGTATGATAGTAAGGCACTTCATCTCACCAACAGCTCTGTACATTAACCAGTATGATAGTAAAGCACTTCATCTCACCTACAGTTCTGTACATTAACCAGTATGATAGTAAATCACTTCATCTCACCTACAGCTCTGTACATTAACCAGTATGATAGTAAAGCACTTCATCACAGCTACAGTTCTGTACATTAACCAGTATGATAGTAAAGCACTTCATCTCACCTACAGCTCTGTACATTAACCAGTATGATAGTAAAGCACTTCATCTCGCCTACAGTTCTGTACATTAACCAGTATGATTGTAAAGCACTTCATCTCACCTACAGTTCTGTACATTAACCAGTATGATAGTAAAGCACTTCATCTCGCCTACAGTTCTGTACATTAATCAGTATGATAGTAAAGCACTTCATCTCACCTACAGTTCTGTACATTAACCAGTATGATAGTAAAGCACTTCATCTCACCTACAGCTCTGTACATTAATCAGTATGATAATAAAGCACTTCATCTCACCTACAGCTTTGTACATTAACCAGTATGATAGTAAAGCACTTCATCTCACCTACAGTTCTGTACATTAATCAGTATGATAGTAAAGCACTTCATCTCACCTACAGTTCTGTACATTAACCAGTATGATAATAAAGCACTTCATCTCACCAACAGCTCTGTACATTAACCAGTATGACAGTAAAGCACTTCATCTCACCTACAGCTCTGTACATTAACCAGTATGATAGTAAAGCACTTCATCTCACCAACAGTTCTGTACATTAACCAGTATGAGAGTCAAAAGAAGACTATTTTGACTAGTGCAAAATTCTACAACAAAGTACTTTATCCACTCTAGCCTCTACCCATCTGCCCATGAGGAAAAAAATCTAACCTGTAATTGTTGGTTGTTGATAAGGAACTTTAACTGTATAATGCTATTATTATTATTATTATTATTATTCTTCCTGCAAAACACATGTATTGCTTATAAAGCACTTTATTGCCATTCATGGAGAACTTGTACGAATTTAGACTCTAAATTAGCTGGATTACATAAGTGAGAACAGTTAAGTCTAAATTGAAAAAAGAAAAAAGAAAAAAAAAGAAAAAAAGTGCACTTTGTCTCTTGCTGATCCAGTCTATTAAGACTGGATGCTTAATTTTAAATAAAACAAACAAAACTCTCCCCAAATGTTGCAAAGTTGTTTGAGGATCCAGTCTGGTATTTTAAATATGTCATACACACTTAGTACTCTCTCATCCCTAGCTACCTTTGGTCCAGAGTCCAAATGGACTTTTTCTTTCCTTTGCTGTCTGACTTTTAGCAGATTCAAGCATTTTAACTAAAATGCTCTAAGGTTATAAGACCAAAGTATGAGTACATTATTAATTTTTCTAATCTACTTCATTATTATGAGTACATTATTAATTTTTCTAATCTACTTCATTATTATGAGTACATTATTAATTTTTCTTATCTACTTCATTATTATCAGTACATTATTATTTTTTTATCTATTTCATTATTATGAGTACATTATTAATTTTTTATCTATTTCATTATTATGAGTACATTATTAATTTTTCTTATCTATTTCATTATTATGAGTACATTATTAATTTTTTTATCTATTTCATTATTATGAGTACATTATTAATTTTTCTTATCTATTTCATTATTATGAGTACATTATTAATTTTTTATCTATTTCATTATTATGAGTACATTATTAATTTTTTTTATCTACTTCATTATTATGAGTACATTATTAATTTTTCTTATCTACTTCATTATTATGAGTACATTATTATTTTTTTTATCTATTTCATTATTATGAGTACATTATTTTTTTCTTTTCTACTTCATTATTATGAGTAAGCTTTATTAATTGTTTTACATCCTTCATTTGTCAGTATTCAGAATAAGTTTATTCTGTTTTGTTTTTTCATGCAGACAGACTGGTATTATTTTTCAGGCAGACAGACTGGTGTTATTGTTCAGGCAGACAGACTGGTGATATTTTTCAGGCAGACAGACTGGTGATATTTTTCAGGCAGACAGACTGGTGATATTTTTCAGGCAGACAGACTGGTGTTATTGTTCAGGCAGACAGACTGGTGATATTTTTCAGGCAGACAGACTGGTGTATTTTTCATGCTGCCTAATGTTTCCAAAATAAGATTTAATACTGATTCCGCACACAAAGTTTGAAATTCCATTTCTCAAAAATTAAATTGTATCTAAAACTATTTATAAACCAGTCTTTGTTTCCATCATTACAATGGTGATATGACACTAAAACTCCTGTTAAAAACCTTAGGTGGTCTAAAATGGAATTTTGAATGAAATTTTACTAAAAGGAAAGTTATAAAGAGCAACATAGACTTCAAAGGTCTGACATTTTTCTTTCCTACTAGCTCTCCTTATTTTCTTTAAATTCTTACAATACACTCAGGTCAATATGAAAGCAGACTATAATTCCACAGTTATTGAAGTATACTTTATGAGCAGCACATTTTTCAAATTAATTTTATCTTTTTAGCCAATTGATAAAAGGTTGGTTAGCTTTGCATTAAAAGAAAATATTTGTTTTCAGAAACTAAACAACTCAGTCCCTTCTCTGCCACAAAAACTAATGTTGTACCTGATTATCAGTTATTGTGACTTATTGATTTACCTGTACTGCTTGGGTGAGAAAAATAACAGGTGAGATATTATCTACATCACCTGGAGAAAAGCACCTGGTATGATTTCAGTCACATAAAAAGGCATTTGAATCATGATTGAAAGTTACTTTGAGAAACAAATTTACTTGTAATACTTAACAAATTATTCAGCTATAAATTAAGGGAGGAAGTAGTGTGCCACATAATTTATAACTTTTATATGACATAAAATGAGAAGTATTTTTGAAGGGTTATTTTTTTTCTGCATGAATGTCATTTGAATTCATGACAGGTGTTGCTCAATAAAACAGAGATTTCAGAATGCATAAGCATTTAATTAATTTTAACAATTTTTTCATGTTTGGTGCTCTGAATTTCTTCAAATACTTGGCATTTTAAAAAGGGAAAGTGTTTCAAAATATTTGCAAGCATTTTATACAGTGGATTAGACAAACTCTTATGGTATTCCTTGTCTATGTTTTGTGCACATATATTTCTGTATTGTACTGATTACGTCTCCATGAAATAGAAATTTCATATTTGCCATTTAAGTGTGGTTTATTAATTAATGTTTCATTTTCTAACTCAAGATAATAAAACACAGAGGTCAAGACTACAATATCTTCAAATTTTTACATCATTTTTACTTAAATCGGTTTATATAAACAGAATTTAAACATAAGCTTGAAAATTTTAAAAATCTTTGTTTCAACCTGATATGAATTATATCAATAAATTGATCATAACTACATCAATTTAGACATATCACCAATATAATTATATTAATACATTGATCATAACTACATCAGTTTAGACATATCACCTATAGAATTATATCATACATTGATCAGAACTTCTATGGTTTAGCCATATCATCAATAGAATTATATCATCAACACATTGATCATAAGTACAATAATTTAGGCATATTACCAATGTAATTATATCATTGCATTGATCACAACTACAGTGATTTAAACAAAACACGATTTGAATTTTATCAGCACATTTACCATAACTAAAAAGATTTAAATATATCTCCAGTAGATTGATATCAATACGTTGATCATAACAATGGTTTAGAGATATCACCAGTTGAATTATATTAATACACTGATCATAACTACATGAATTATACATATCACCAATAAAATTATATCAATACCTTGATCATAACTCCATTTGTTTAGATATATCACCTATAGAATTATTTCTATACATTGATCATAACTGTGACAATTGAAACATATCAATAGAATTGTGAATACATTAGTAATAAATACAAAGATTTAGACATATCATTAATAACATTATATCAGTTCATTGATATTAAATACAATGATTAAACATATCACAAATTTGCAATTCACCAGTGACTATTTACTTCCAAGCTAAAGCTTTGTGTGTCATCATTTTGAAGAGAGAATTGTATTTTCATGTTTTCTATTTTATTTAATAAATCTTTCACCCCCAAATAGAAGGTGTGAGGGAATATAGCGACAGTAATGTCCATCTCTGTCCACCATCCACCCATAGACAAGGAATGTATGCAAGATGCAAGATAAATTCAGTTTTCTATTAGCTTTTATTCTTTTGCTCAAATGTGCTATGCCCTTGGATACTGGTTGAAGCCTATTAGTAATGGGACTCAAACTTCATATGGAGTCTACACTGGGCAGCCTATTAGTTATGGGATACAAACTTCATAGGGAGTCTACACTGGGCAGCCTATTAGTTACGAGACTCAAACTTCATAGGGAGTCTACACTGGGCAGCCTATTAGTTATGGGACTCAAACTTCATAGGGAGTCTACACTGGGCAGCCTATTAGTTACGAGACTCAAACTTCATAGGGAGTCTACACTGGGCAGCCTATTAGTTACGAGACTCAAACTTCATAGGGAGTCTACACTGGGCAGCCTATTAGTTATGGGACTCAAACTTCATAGGGAGTCTACACTGGGCAGCCTATTAGTTATGGGACTCAAACTTCATAGGGGGTCTACACTAGGACAGAGCATATCCTTATCTTGCTGAGAGGTCAAAGGTCTAGATCATATGAAGTAATTTTATGATTTTGGTTCCATATGATGAGTTTAGTATATTGAAGTTTTCCACACTAATTTCATAATTACATTACATTTGAGGAAAGACATTTCCTTATTGAGTATGCAGTCAATATATCTAAACTCCCTGACATTGAATTTGAAAATGTAATATTTATGTTAATTTTACATTAGTAGTAGCAACAATTAGTTGTAGTTGGGGTTAGCATTCTTTTTTTCTTTCTGATGGCAGTTTTTATTTTTTGTACTTTGAAGATCTTAAATCTTTTGTTTGCAAGAATGCCTGCTGGTGACATTCATGAAAGTGATTATAGTAGTGGTGACATTCATGAAAGCTATTATCATAGTGGTGACATTCATGAAAGTGATTATAGTAGTGGTGACATTCATGAAAGCTATTATCATAGTGGTGACATTCATGAAAGTGATTATAGTAGTGGTGACATTCATGAAAGCTATTATAGTAGTGGTGACATTCATGAAAGCGATTATCATAGTGGTGACATTCATGAAAGCTATTATAGTAGTGGTGACATTCATGAAAGCTATTATAGTAGTGGTGACATTCATGTTTGTACAGGCACAGTATTTAAGGTACTGGTGCCTGAATGTAGGAATGGCCTTAGCAAACGCGGGACCCATTTTGGATCATTTTGTTGGCACCCCCTGGATTTACATGTTGGGCCCCCTTAAGCATGGCATTTGAAACTAAATGTTTAGACAAGTTTTATATGATACTGAACTTAAAATTTTCTTCCATCACTTTAAAATTACTTTCTCACTATAGATATATTTTTAAAAATGACTGACATGTTTGCCTCTGTGAGCACAGGGTCTGATTGGGCCAAATCGGTCCAATCATCCTAAGGCCAGCCCTTGCTGTATGGCCTCATGGTAGGATATTTGATTTGCTCTTCTGCAGTCCTGGATTGGGCCCATGGTTCAGACAAGGGTATGTGATCACCCATCCATAGTTTGTGATTTTCTTGGGCTTCTCTGGTTTAATTTTCCTGATGCACCAACTCTTGCTGAAATCTGATCAATTAAGAACTAGAACTCTTACCAGTAAAGGTAAAAAAGCAATAATAGTCATAAAATTTTGAACATTGTTATCTAGGAATCATTAAATTCATGACTAATTGCTTGTGTAACTCTTGATTTATAATTTCTCATTGCAGAGTTGCTTAAGAATTCCTCAGTGTTTGAAGATTCAAATATTGTCGGATATGTGCAATTACTAGTGGATGAAAAGAATAACCAGCTTCTTGTCGGAGCAAGGTAATAGCAGGTCTTTTGTTGAACTTGTAATTAGCCAGACATCCAACAGTAACAACATTGCTACAGTTATAAAAATTGTTTTGACACCCGCCATTAAGGTGGAGCATGTAGTGTGTAGTGTTATGAAGATGACCATTCTTCCATTTATTACCAATGTCCACACAGTAACATTAGTTCTACATGACATACGTCAACCAAACTTTATGGACGGCTTGCATTTGGGATAAGGAAGAAAGCTTTTGGATTTGGATTGAAAATGTCAGTGTCAAGGTCAATGCTTGAAAGAAGAAAATTGGTTGCTGCACAGTAACATTAGTTCTATGTCACATATTTGGTGTGATGGTTGTGGATGGCTTGCTTTTATGGTAAGGAAGAAGACCATTTATTTCATGGTGTAAAGATCAAGGTCAAGGTCAAGGTCACTTTGATTGCAAAAAGAAAAACATTTACTGTGTAAACATTTAAGTTATCCATATAGCATAAATCAAAGGAATTTACTCTATATAATTTGCTCTTTGTTAAAGTTTTGAACTTTCACTTCAGTTGCTGTATTCAAGTGAAATTCTGTCCGATATTACTATGTGTCAAATGTTTATGCAGGATTTCCATATTATCCACATTACTAGAAAGCAATTATTTCATAGTGGCATTAACAGGTCGAACACATCATTCCACAATAAATTTTACTTTTCATCACTCTGCTATGTAAAATTCTGGTATAATAGTTATCACTGTCTGTTTGTCTGTAATATATCTCAGACAGGTTGTATAGAGGCATCTGTAGATATCTGAAAATTTATACATTCAGTATCTACTATATGGGATACTGTGATGAGTTGTATGTACATCGAGAGTGCACACCAAAGGATACTGTAATGAGTTTATGTACATTGAAAGGACCACACCAAGGGATACTGTGTAGAGTTTTATGTACATTGAAAGTGCCGCACCAAAGGATACTGTGATGAGTTGTACGTACATTGAAAGGACCACACCAAAGGATACTGTGGTGAGTTGTATGTACATTGAAGGACCACACCAAAGAATACTGTGATGAGTTGTATGTACATTGAAAGGACCACACCAAAGGATACTGTAATGAAATGTATGTATGTTTTGAGTGCCACACCAAAGGATACTGTGATGAGTTGTATGAACATTGAAAGGACCACACCAAAGGATACTGTGATGAGTTGTATTAACATTGAAAGGAACACACCAAAGAATACTGTGATGAGTTGTATGTACATTGAAAGGACCATACCAAAGGATACTGTGATGAGTTTTATGTACATTGAAAGGGCCACACCAAAGGATACTGTGATGAGTTTTATGTACATTGAAAGGACCACACCAAAGGATACTGTATTGAAATGTATGTATGTGTAGAGTGACACACCAAAGGATACTGTGATGAGTTGTATATACACTGAAAGGACCACACCAAAGAATACTGTGATGAGTTGTATGTACATTGAAAGGACCACACCAAAGGATACTGTGATGAGTTGTATATACACTGAAAGGACCAAACCAATGGATGCTGTGATGAGTTGTATGTACATTGAAAATGCCACACCAAAGGATATTGTGATGAGTTTTATGTACATTGAAAGGACCACATCAAAGGATACTGTGATGAGTTGTATGTACATTGAAAGTGCCACACCAAAGGATACTGTGATGAAATGTATGTACACTGAAAGTGCCACACCAAAAGATACTGTGATGAAATGTATGTATGTTGAGAGTGCCACACCAAAAGATACTGTGATGAGTTGTATGTACATTGAAAGGGCCACACCAAAGGATACTGTGATGAGTTGTATGTAAATTGAAATAACCACACATAAGGATACTATGATGAAATGTATGTACATTGAGAGTGCCACACCAGAGGATACTGTGATGAGTTGTATTTACATTGAAATGACCACACAAAGGATACTGTGATGAGTTGTATGTACATTGAAAGTGCCACACCAAAGGATATTGTAATGAAATGTATGTACATTGAAAGTGCCACACCAAAGGATACTGTGATGAGTTTTATGTACATTGAAAGGACCACATCAAAGGATACTGTGATGAGTTGTATGTACATTGAGAGTGCCACACCAAAGGATACTGTGATGAGTTGTATGTACATTGAAAGTGCCACACCAAAGGATACTGTGATGAGTTGTATGTACATTGAAATTGCCACACCAAAGGATACTGTGATGAAATGTATGTACATTGAAAGTGCCACACCAAAGGATACTGTGATGAAATGTATGTATGTTGAGAGTGCCACACCTAAGGATACTGTGATGAGTTGTATGTATATTGAAAGTGTCACACCAAAGGATACTGTGATGAGTTTTATGTACATTGAAATAACCACACATAAGGATACTGTGATGAGAGTGCCACACCAAAGGATACTGTGATGAGTTTTATGTACATTGAAAGAGCTACACAAAAGGATACTGTGATGAGTTTTATGTACATTGAAAGGACTACACCAAAGGATACTGTGATGAATTGTACGCACATTGAGAGTGCCACACCAAAGGATACTGTGATGAGTTTTATGTACATTGAAAGTGCCACACCAAAGGATACTGTAATGAGTTTATGTACATTGAAAGGACCACACCAAGGGATACTGTGTAGAGTTTTATGTACATTGAAAGTGCCGCACCAAAGGATACTGTGATGAGTTGTATGTACATTGAAAGGACCACACCAAAGGATACTGTGGTGAGTTGTATGTACATTGAAAGGACCACACCAAAGAACACTGTGATGAGTTGTATGTACATTGAAAGGACCACACCAAAGGATACTGTAATGAAATGTATGTATGTTTTGAGTGCCACACCAAAGGATACTGTGATGAGTTGTATGTACATTGAAAGGACCACACCAAAGGATACTGTGATGAGTTGTATTAACATTGAAAGGAACACACCAAAGGATACTGTATTGAAATGTATGTATGTGTAGAGTGACACACCAAAGGATACTGTGATGAGTTGTATATACACTGAAAGGACCACACCAAAGAATACTGTGATGAGTTGTATGTACATTGAAAGGACCACACCAAAGGATACTGTGATGAGTTGTATATACACTGAAAGGACCAAACCAATGGATGCTGTGATGAGTTGTATGTACATTGAAAATGCCACACCAAAGGATATTGTGATGAGTTTTATGTACATTGAAAGGACCACATCAAAGGATACTGTGATGAGTTGTATGTACATTGAAAGTGCCACACCAAAGGATACTGTGATGAAATGTATGTACACTGAAAGTGCCACACCAAAAGATACTGTGATGAAATGTATGTATGTTGAGAGTGCCACACCAAAAGATACTGTGATGAGTTGTATGTACATTGAAAGGGCCACACCAAAGGATACTGTGATGAGTTGTATGTAAATTGAAATAACCACACATAAGGATACTGTGATGAAATGTATGTACATTGAGAGTGCCACACCAGAGGATACTGTGATGAGTTGTATTTACATTGAAATGACCACACAAAGGATACTGTGATGAGTTGTATGTACATTGAAAGTGCCACACCAAAGGATATTGTAATGAAATGTATGTACATTGAAAGTGCCACACCAAAGGATACTGTGATGAGTTTTATGTACATTGAAAGTACTACACCAAAGGATACTGTGATGAGTTTTATGTACATTGAAAGGACCACATCAAAGGATACTGTGATGAGTTGTATGTACATTGAAAGTGCCACACCAAAGGATACTGTGATGAGTTGTATGTACATTGAAAGTGCCACACCAAAGGATACTGTGATGAGTTGTATGTACATTGAAATTGCCACACCAAAGGATACTGTGATGAAATGTATGTACATTGAAAGTGCCACACCAAAGGATACTGTGATGAAATGTATGTATGTTGAGAGTGCCACACCTAAGGATACTGTGATGAGTTGTACGTATATTGAAAGTGTCACACCAAAGGATACTGTGATGAGTTTTATGTACATTGAAATAACCACACATAAGGATACTGTGATGAGAGTGCCACACCAAAGGATACTGTGATGAGTTTTATGTACATTGAAAGAGCTACACAAAAGGATACTGTGATGAGTTTTATGTACATTGAAAGGACTACACCAAAGGATACTGTGATGAATTGTACGCACATTGAGAGTGCCACACCAAAGGATACTGTGATGAGTTTTATGTACATTGAAAGTGCCACACCAAAGGATACTGTGATGAGTTGTATGTACATTGAAAGTGCCACACCAAAGGATACTGTAATGAGTTTATGTACATTGAAAGGACCACACCAAGGGATACTGTGTAGAGTTTTATGTACATTGAAAGTGCCGCACCAAAGGATACTGTGATGAGTTGTATGTACATTGAAAGGACCACACCAAAGGATACTGTGGTGAGTTGTATGTACATTGAAAGGACCACACCAAAGAATACTGTGATGAGTTGTATGTACATTGAAAGGACCACACCAAAGGATACTGTAATGAAATGTATGTATGTTTTGAGTGCCACACCAAAGGATACTGTGATGAGTTGTATGTACATTGAAAGGACCACACCAAAGGATACTGTGATGAGTTGTATTAACATTGAAAGGAACACACCAAAGAATACTGTGATGAGTTGCATGTACATTGAAAGTGCCACACCAAAGGATATTGTAATGAAATGTATGTACATTGAAAGTGCCACACCAAAGGATACTGTGATGAGTTTTATGTACATTGAAAGTACTACACCAAAGGATACTGTGATGAGTTGTATGTACATTGAAAGGACCACATCAAAGGATACTGTGATGAGTTGTATGTACATTGAGAGTGCCACACCAAAGGATACTGTGATGAGTTGTATGTACATTGAAAGTGCCACACCAAAGGATACTGTGATGAGTTGTATGTTCATTGAAATTGCCACACCAAAGGATATTGTGATGAAATGTATGTACATTGAAAGTGCCACACCAAAGGATACTGTGATGAAATGTATGTATGTTGAGAGTGCCACACCTAAGGATACTGTGATGAGTTGTATGTATATTGAAAGTGTCACACCAAAGGATACTGTGATGAGTTTTATGTACATTGAAATAACCACACATAAGGATACTGTGATGAGAGTGCCACACCAAAGGATACTGTGATGAGTTTTATATACATTGTAAGGGCTACACCAAAGGATACTGTGATGAGTTTTATGTACATTGAAAGTGCTACACCAAAGGATACTGTGATGAGTTTTATGTACCTTGAAAGTGCTTCACCAAAGGATATTGTGATGAGTTTTATGTACCTTGAAAGTGCTACACCAAATGATACTGTGATGAGTTTTATGTACATTGAAAGGACCATACCAAAGGATACTGTGATGAGTTTTATGTATATTGAGAGGACCACACCAAAGGATACTGTGATGAATTTTATGTACATTGAAATAACCACACATAAAGATACTGTGATGAGAGTGCCACACCAAAGGATACTGTGATGAGTTTTATGTACATTGAAAGTGCTACACCAAAGGATACTGTGATGAGTTTTATGTACATTGGTCCTCAACATAGTTTGTTACATACATGGTCCTCAACATAGTTTGATACATACATGGTCCTCTACATAGTTTGGTACATACATGGTCCTCTACATAGTTTGGTACATACATGGTCCTCTACATAGTTTGGTACATACATGGTCCTCTACATAGTTTGGCAGATACATGGTCCTCTTCATAGTTTGGTATATACATGGTCCTCCACATAGTTTAGTACATACATGGTCCTCTACATAGTTTGGTACATACATGGTCCTCTACAACATTTGATAAATATATGGTCCTCTACAGAGTTTGGTACTTTTGTGGTCAGTGGTTTTGGACTCTGACTACTGCATTATAACAAGAGTGTACTGTATCCTGTAGATGATGAGAAATGTGGATATACTATATTTGGATCTGTACAATGTGCTCGCATTGTAAACATTGTTTACCATAATCTACTTTGGTATATCCTTTGACAGATCAGAATCCATGCTGTTCAGAACAGATTGTAAACTAAATTTCCTGAAATGGACTATGTAAACCTGAACATTAGTTATTCTATATCAAGGCAACACTTATTTGGTCATTATGAAAAGTCTGGAAAACAACTTGCATTGTAAGTTATTTTTTGCCCTTGAAATGTCATTTTGTAATTAACATGACCTTGATCTTCACTTGTTTTAACCATCAATATTTTTATTTCAGGGACAGCCTATTCCGTCTCTCAGTTAATGACTTACAGAGTTTTGAAAATACTTCCTGGCAGGCAGATGACCTGACCAAAAGAACTTGTATGCAAAAAGGACAAACAGAGGTAAAAAGAATTGGCAAAACCTGTCTTAAAGATCGCCATTAAGAGAAAACCTTTTATAAGAGATCACAGAATTTGGTTTCATACTTTATCTGTGGATACTTCAATCAACCACGTTTTCAGGGCTAGGATAAGTTTAGTGAGACATGGATATCACATTGACAATGGAGATAATAAAATGTCAAGTTTTGTGTAGAATTTTTGTCTTGCCTTGATGAACATGGTGAGACAGTAAAGCATTAATGATGTCAAGTTTTGTGTCGATGTTTTGTCTTGCCTTGATGAACATGGTGAGACAGTGGAGGCATTAATGATGTCAAGTTTTGTGTAGATGTTTTGTCTTGCCTTGATGAACATGGTGAGACAGTGGAGGATTAATGATGTCAAGTTTTGTCTAGATGTTTTGTCTTGCCTTGATGAACATGGTGAGACAGTGGAGGCATTAATGATGTCAAGTTTTGTGTAGATGTTTTGTCTTGCCTTGATGAACATGGTGAGACAGTGGAGGCATTAATGATGTCAAGTTTTGTGTAGATGTTTTGTCTTGCCTTGATGAACATGGTGAGACAGTGGAGGCATTAATGATGTCAAGTTTTGTGTAGATGTTTTGTCTTGCCTTGATGAACATGGTGAGACAGTGGAGGCATTAGTGATGTCAAGTTTTGCGTAGATGTTTTGTCTTGCCTTGATGAACATGGCAAGACAGTGGAGGCATTAATGATGTCAAATTTTGTGTAGATGTTTTGTCTTGCCTGTTTGAACTTGGCAACACATGGGTATCACTTCATCAGTTGAGGCCTTAATATAAAGTTTTGTGGTTTAAGGTTTCATCTTTTTGGATGAAACTGCTGTGGTGACCTAAGTGGTTAGAGCATCTGCCTCTGATGTGGGAGGTTGTGGGTTCGAAATTCCTGCTGAGTCATACCAGAGACTTCTAAAAATGGTGCTAGCAGCTGCCTCACTTGGCGCTCAGCATTAAGAGTTTAGCGTTAGGACTGGTCGGCCTTATGTCAGGATAATAGGACTGGGTGAAACATCATGCAACATGTCTGCGGCATGATGCCCCAGTTCTAGACATCACTATAAACTGCCACACTGCAGACATCATAGCGATATGACTCAAAAATTGTTAAAGCTACATTAATAAATCCAAATCACACACACATATTTTATTCAAAGATAAATTGATAGTTCAGTAGAACGAGTCTTGGTTGACCATTGTTTCTGTAAAATTTCATGATTTCTCAAGACAGAATATTATTTTTAATAGGTTGTAACACCATATAGTCAATAAAAACCATGCATTGAGAATCTGATCTTCCAGTAGAAGTGGTCTCTAATAGCAGCCATTTTTCAAGACATATTTTACTGTATAAGATTTCAGAAAACTTTTCATTCCAAGAAGAAAATGTATGACACATGCATTCAGTGGCAACCATCAAATAAGCATCCAGTGGCAACCATCAAATAAGCAATCAGTGACAACCATCAAATAAGCATTGAGTGGCAACCATGAAATAAACATTCAGTGACAACCATCAAATAAGCATTGAGTGGCAACCATGAAATAAACATTCAGTGACAACCATCAAATAAGCATTGAGTGGCAACCATGAAATAAACATTCAGTGACAACCATCAAATAAGCATTGAGTGGCAACCATGAAATAAACTTTCAGTGACAACCATCAAATAAGCATTGAGTGGCAACCATGAAATAAACATTCAGTGACAACCATCAAATAAGCATTGAGTGGCAACCATGAAATAAACATTCAGTGACAACATGCAAAGAAACATTTAGTGGCAATCATCAAATAGACAGCTATGCATGATTCATGCAACTTTAAAAAAATTATTGAATTTGAGGGGTTGCCTTGAAAACTACTTACATTTAAACAAGAAAGTTATTTATCTTGCAAAAGTTGTTGATTTTCTCGACAAATTCCTTGAAGTTTTCCCCAAGCTCCTTTAATATATCATGGGGAACATGCAGTGTTAAAAGTGGGTAAAATATATCACTTGGTATAGGCAGGAATTATTTTTATATTTTACAAGAATAATAGAAAATACCTAATATTGGATAACATTGCATGGATCAAATGACACAGGAAATTATGAGATGGGACATCATTCATTTGCTCTGGTGGTGTGCTAATTATTTGTATTTTTCCTTCAACTTCTGTATATACTTACACAATGACATACTAAGTGACACAGTGACAAACTAAGTGACATACTAAGTGACTTACACAGTGACATACTAAGTGACTTACACAGTGACAAACTAATTGACATACAAAGTGACTTACAAAGTGACAAACTAAGTGACATACTAAGTGACTTACACAGTGATAAGCTAAGTGACATACTAAGTAACTTACACAGTGACAAACTAAGTGACAAATTAAGTGCTTACACAGTGACAAACTAAGTGACATACTAAGTGACTTACACAGTGACAAACTAAGTGACATACTAAGTGACAAGCTAAGTGACATACTAAATGACTTACACTGACAAACTAAGTGACAAACTAAGTGACTTACACAGTGACAAACTAAGTGACATACTAAGTGACTTAAACAGTGACATACTAAGTGACTTACACAGTGATAAACTAAGTGACATACTAAGTGACTTAAACAGTGACATACTAAGTGACTTACACAGTGACATACTAAGATATGGAGGAGATTCATTTTGTATAAGAAAAATACTCCTTGCAAACTTGTGGAAGGTTTTGAAAATTCATTGAAAAGTCTGTTTTTGTTAGGTCCATGAAAAAGGAACCCTCTGGGGTTGTACTAGCACTGTCTTTGTAACATCCATGAAAAAAGACCCTGCTTTTTGTCAGTTCACAAAAATGAACCCTTTTGGGTTATACTTACCCTGCTTTTGTCAGGTCCATGAAAAAGAACCTTGGAGCTTGTACTAACCCCATTTTAGCTAGGTCCCTGGAAATGATCCCTCTGAAGTTCTACTAACCATGTTTTTCTCAAGCCCATGTTAGTGGTTGTATCAGCATCAATAATATATTAATGTTTTGGTTCAAGTTGTTCTCATTTCCTTATATTTCCCAAACCCCATGATGGATTTGATTCATACTTGGGATGATTCATTTTTGTCTCATACTTAGGATGATTCATTATTTGGTTCATACTTGAAATGGTTCATTATTTGGCTCATACTTGGGATGATTCCTTATTTGGCTCATACTTGGGATGATTCATTATTTGGCTCATAATTTGGATGATTCATTATTTGGCTCATACTTAGGATGATTCATTATTTAGCTCATATTTGGGATGATTCATTAATTGACTCATACTTGGATGATTCATTATTTGGTTCATACTTGGGATGGTTCATTATTTGGCTCATACTTAGGATGATTCATTATTTGGCTCATATTTGGGATGATTCATTATTTGGTTCATATTTGGGATGATTCATTATTTGGCTCATACTTGGGATGATTCATTATTTGGCTCATACTTGGGATGATTCATTATTTGGCTCATACTTAGGATGCTTCATGATGAAGCTGTGACAATTCATTTGCTTCACACTGCCATGTCCCTTTCAAAGTAATAGAAAATTTGCATAAAAGTTTTGGTTAAAGATTTTAATTTGTTTATATTTTCTTAATTCCTATTTGAATTTTGTTTATATATGAGATGAGTCATTATGAAGCTAAGACAAATATTTCAGCAACACATTCATTTTTATCACTTTGACCTTGGGGTCAAGGTCACATTTGTAGAATTTTTTTTTAATGTCATGGTTAAAGTTATTTAATTTGCTTATATTTACTAAATCCCTTGATGGTTTTCCTGACAGTTTTTGACGAATAATTATGAAGCTTAGACAGTTCATGTGATCACATTTTTCTTCAACCTTTTGACCTTAGGGTCAACATCACTCATTATACAACAATGTTGTAACCATGGTTTTTACTTGACCATCATTCGAAGGTCATCACATTCCCAATGAATCCAAACACCTTTAGAAACTTAGGCCATGCTTCAAGCCAATCAGCCTTAATACTCCATCTGTTCAGATCAATTATACTTAATACTCCTGTCCAGATCAATTACCCCATATGCTCCTCTTTTCCAGATCAATTACCCCTTATGCTCCTCTTTTCCAGATCAATTACACATATTACTTAATATATCCAGCCAAGAGGTAATTAAAACAACTCACAGGGTATGAGGCATGTTTGAAGGGATTTGTTTTGTAAGTTTTTGAGAAGTGTTTTATTTGAAAATTTGAACATCAAAGATTTAGGTTAAATTCTGTAACCTAGTTATTACTGTTACCAAACCTGATTCTCATTAAGATACTAGCTGTGAATGCTTCCACTGAAACCACAATTACTGACAAAATACCTTAAAATATTTGATGTCTTTTGAACCTCAGGGTCACACACTTGCTTATGATACTTTTATCTGGTCTTTGAAACAAATTTATTTTGGCATGTCAACACTACAGAATAAAGAAACAAACATATTGTTACAATAATATTACATTACAGTCCATACTTTTCCATTTCCAGAATTTTTCTGTTGGATTTAGTCAAGGAACATTTTGAAGACTTTGTGGGGGTTCATGTGCTTGTGCACATTCCTATATTATACAGGTGTGAATTACTCCATTCCAAAAATTACCACAGAATAAATTATTAGTGATTAACATTAGGTACTAAATATTAAGCATTTTAGAAAAAAGAAACAACAAACATTACTATCTAAAGGAGATCTGCTTGTATCAATTGTATTATGGATATATTTGATTGAGTGGTGAAAATATGTGAGTTTTTCATCTGTGAGATGGAGTATATCTTTTATTCATGCAGAAGAAGCAAAATTTCTTTTTATTTTATGTTCAAAGACAATGACTAAAGTTAATCACAGACTGAAGAAGCCCATTTCTCATTGTCAGATCATCTGTTTATGTTCTACCATGTTTTTTTCTACATTTGCACAGAAAAACATAAGTAGAAACATCAGCGTATCCTCTAGGGATGAAAGAATGAGAGTAAAAATCCCCGTTGTGTCAGAATTGGATCAGGCTGAGTAAAAAACAAACTTTGGTATCAAAACTGGGGGTCAAATTAAAATTTTGGGGGTCCCTGAAGCACCAATGAGGGTAAAAAGAAACACTGAATGTAATTCTCTTTCCTAGTTCAAAGTTATAGCACATTTTGGAAAACAATTGAAAAAACATTAAGTTCATAACGGGATTTGAACCTGGTTCTCTTGTGTGATAGACCAACATGTTACCACTGCACAAGTGATTCAAATTAAATAGAATTCTCTGGACTTATAGTTATTGATGTCTGTTGAACAAAATCCTTCTGTAAAAAGATAAGATTGATGATTTGGAGTATTATCAAAATTCTATCTCCTGGAAAATCCAGTAATTCATGGACTTGCTTAAAATAAATGCCAATAAGATATATAGATTATAATATTCCAAGATGTATTCAGCGTCATAAAATATGCATATTTGGAATAATTATAAGAAATTTAATAAATATCTGCATCAGTTGGAATTACACAAGTTTAATGATAAATAACACCACTCAATTTCTCAAGTTAATCTGACTGGTTACATGCCAGCAGTGCTAGCAGTAAGCTTTCTAAGATAAATGTACATGTACCAGTCAGTTCGTTATGGCTTGTTTGAATCTTTCTGAGGAATGGAAAGATAAGTTTATAAGGCAAGGAATCTGAACAAATCAATCCATCATGTTTACTGCCTTGGCAATAGATAAGGTCAAAAATCAAGAACTGTTTAGAAAACTGGAAAATCTATCATAAGTCTGATGCAGTCTTGACTGGCTCTGAAATCAGATGGCAAGTCTATATCCAGCAGCAATTTTTGTCTTTACACTTACTGCTCTGTAACCCCACTGGTACCAGCTATTTTGCCAAACTATTAATCTGTTAATGTTGATGTTGCTTTTCCATCTATCTCTATCATACTTTTTGGATTTACCAGGAAGACAATACTTTTTTATTTGGCAGAACATAGGGATATTTAAATGAATGGTTTAGGGAAGGGCCGTTATTCTCTCAGCAGAAGGATAATTTTGTTGGTGTGTTGGGGGGGGGAGGTTTTTCAGTTGTTTGTTTTACCAACCTTGAAATCCATTAAAATTTTGGCTTTTGAGATTTTTTCCTTCTTCATCAAACCTCATTATAATGCCTTAGGAGAAGTTATACTACCTTGCAAATCTAGCTCTCCAAGTCTAAAACATTTTAGTTAAAAAGCTAAAAGTTATCTGCCTTCATATGTGGCTGTTAGAGAGATCTTCCCTTGGTACAAATGATGGCATTAAATCCTTTGAATTCTTAAGATAATGCTTCCACCAATGCCAAGTTCCATTCTCTCTACCGATGGAGTTCACTTAGAATTACATGTGAGACACTTTGATTATTTTACCTGTACAGGCCATCATTTGACTGTTCCTACAGTGTCTTATAGATGATATAACAACAGCACCCACTTCATAAGTATGCTTCAATACATTTTTATGTGTATCTATTGTGCGTACTATAGAAAACTCAATTACATTGCTGTATAATTTCTACCATGGTCAGATATGTACAGGTAAGTTTTGTGCACATAGTTTAGTCATAGTATCCATTTCATTGTTTCATAGTCCAGAGTAAGGGGAGATAACTTCATCCACCTCTTACTTATTCTCCTAAGGTATTATGTTATTGAAAAAATTAAAATTTTTTTCAAGTAAAATGTTTCTTCAATAATACTTACCTGATCATAATACACATACACCCTCCCCATAGTTATGAAAAGCATGCTTCCAACTCCATTAGTTACTGAAGTATTGATGGGATCCCTATCCTTTTATCAAGGGGAGATTACTTTAATTGCCACCTAGGTGGGTAGGTAACTTTTATCTTTATAGCTGAAACGTTTTAGCCTGTGAGAGATGGATTTGCGAGCTGGTAGTAGTTCTCCTAAGGTATTATGATTGGGTAAGTGTTATCAAAGAAACATATTTTACTAGAAAAAATTGAGGGAAAATAAAACTATGATAACAGCATCCGAAATACATTCGGAATTGTTTCGATGTATTTATAAAAAAATTAGTTGTATTCTCTCAATTAAATTTTCACAGCCTTCGTAAGCATGTGATAATAGAAAGGCTGTACATGCCAGATACATTAATGGAGGGAGTTTGTCCCATTACTGAATTAATCTTTTTTTTTAATTTATCCCTTCCAATTATACAGTTGTTCAAAGAGTAGCAAAGTCAATTTACAGTGTGAGGTACTAAAATCATTTATTACATGTAAACATTCTGCTATCATGCTGAGCTGCCAAGTACATATAACAGAATTATGGATCTCCTTGATGATAAGAGTCAGGTATGAAGGATGTAGTCAGAGTTGTGGAGGCTACTATAGAGATGATCAGTACAGGGCAACCACCTGTTACAGACTGAGGCTTATAAGAAAACCAGCTTCCCTTAATTGATTTGGCAGTTGGAGAAATAAGCACTGTTTCTTATGGTTGCAGTGGCAGTCACAGTATCTATTAGGCCACTTACTGACCAGCTTGTTTCACCCTTTGGGTTACAGAAGCAGTCACAATATATATTAGGCCATTTACTGACCAGCTTGTTTCACCCTTTGGGTTACAGGAGCAGTCACAGTATCTATTAGACCATTTACTGACCAGCTGGTTTCACCCTTTGGGTTACAGAGGCAGTCACAGTATCTATTAGAACATTTACTATTCACCAGCTAGTTTCACCCTTTGGGTTACAGGAGCAGTCACAGTATCTATTAGATCACTTGCTAGCCAATTAGTGGGACCCATGGATATTTTTTCCATAACTGACTTTTATGCACGTGGTTCTGCAATAGAGCCTTTTCTGCTTTCTCCCTTTTCTGGTTTCTCTTCTTGTGCTCTTTTCCTTTTCTACTTTCTTCCTTTTCTGGTTTCTCTTCTTTTGCTCTTTCCCTTTTCTGCTTTCTCCCATTTCTGTTTCATTTTGTGGTGCAACCATTTGCCTATTGTCAGTGTCATTGGTCAAATGTGTACTGTACCACTGTTCAGTCCATGACATAAGTTTTTCTATTCTTCTTTTCCCACTTTTGTTTTCTGATGCATCCATTTTTCTTGTTGGCATTGTCAACAATCAAGTGCTTATTGTACCCATGTTCAATCCTAAAATATACATTTTTTTCTTCTCCTTTTCATGTTTTATTTGATGTTGCCACCAAAGATCAGTATTTGCTTGTGTTGGCTATCTGTACTTGTGTTTGGTTCTGATGTCAGCACTTTTCCCCATCATATTTACTTGGTGTTGCTCTGTCTGTCAGTTATTGATTTTATTGATTATTTGTCTGGATACATGTACCTATGATCCATATTTGGTCTTGACAATAGCTGTTAATTATTTATGGCATTGATTGTATGTCTGTGTACATGTACCTATATTCCATACTTGCTTCTGCCAATAACTTATTTAAGGTACTGATTACGTGTCTGTGTACATGTACCTGTATTCCATACTTGCTTCTGAAAATAACCTATTTATGGCATTGGTTATATGTCTGTGTACATGTACCTGTATTCCATACTTGCTGCTACCAATAACTTATTTATGGTATTGATTATGTGTCTGTGTACATATATATGCTAGCAATCTATACCTGATGCCAGTTCTTCTTTCTCTTTCTCATTTCATTTGGATTTGCAACCAAGTGTCAAATGTTTGTGTCATTCTGGGTGTGTTTTATATATACTTGACTTTGTTAAAATCCTTGATGGCAGCAGTCTTTTCAATAGAGCCTTTTTCATTTCATAGATCCATTCCCACTTCATAGATCCTTTCCCATTTCATAGATCTATTTCCATTTCATAGATCCATTTCCATTTCGTAGATCCATTCCCATTTCATAGATCCATTTCCATTTCATAGATCCATTCCCATTTCATATGACAGCATTGCTTTCATAGATCCATTCCCGTTTCATAGATCCATTTCCATTTTATATGACAGCAATGCTTTCATAGATCCATTCCCATTTCATAGATCCATTCCCATCATAGACTCATTCCCATCACAGATCCATTCTCATTTCAACAATCCATTTCCTTTTCATAGATCCATTCCCTTTTCATTGATCCATTCCCATTTCATATGACAGCAATGCTTTCATTGATCCATTTCCATTTCATATGACAGTATTGCTTTTATAGATCCATTCCCATTTCATAGATCCATTCCCATTTCATAGATCCATTCCCATTTCATATGACAATAATGCTTTTGGTTGCTCCAGTATCCTAATGGTTAGAGCATCCACCTTAGATGCATGAGGTCATGGGTTCGAACCCCAGCCGGGTCATACTAAAGACTTCTAAAAATGGTACTAACAGTTGCCTCACTTGGTATTCAGCATTAGGAGGTTAGTGTTAGGACTGTTTGGCTCGTTGTCAGGATAATATGACTTGGTGGGCCATCATGCTACATGTCTGCAGCATGATGACCCAGTTGTATACATCACTATAAACTGCCACACTGCAGACATCGAAGTAATATGACTGAATTTATTAAAATCTACATTAAAAATCCAAATCACACATACACACAATAATGCTTTCATAGATCCATTTCCATTTCATCAATCCATTCCCATTTTATTTAATGCTGCGCATTTTTGTCATTTTATAGATGCTTTTGTAACGTGTTTCATCAACGTAATGAGTAAAACTAATGGTAATAAATGACACGAGAGCATGATGCATGTTCATTGGTATGTTTGGAAAGCTGTCACAATTGGATATAAAAGAAACAACAAAAAATAACCATCATGCATGCTCATTGGTATGTTTGGAAAGCTGTCACAGTTGGATAGAAAAGAATTAAACCTGAAAATTGAAGATAAACCTAATGAGAACTTGAGTGATGAGAAACTTACTGGCGTGTATGTTGGCAGTAATTGAAATGGAAAAACCATGTAGACCATGTCTAAAGACTGTTAGGCCACCTACACAGCAATTTAAAGGCTGTTTTGAGTATTCAGGTGTTGAGGCCGGAACTCACTTCCCTTACATGTCAGAATGGCAAGCTGAGCAGGAAATTTCAGTAGGAAGTATCTTGAATGTGTACAAAAAGATGTTATTTTACTAAGTAATATTTCTTCCTCCCATAACTTCCATTATAGTATTAAAATTATTGAATATCTTTTGCTTGTTTCAAATTATTGTCATGATTTAATATCCCATAATATTATTTTTCTGCACGATATTGCTAATGCTAGTATAGTTATTCATATAAATGTTATTTCTACAGTTATTTCTCCAGTTTTTTCATAGCTATTTCTATAGTTATTTCTATGGTTATTTCCATCATTATTTCTATAGTTATTTTATAGTTATTTTTATAGTTTTTTTCATCGTTATTTATATAGTTATTTCTATGTTATATTTGATATTAGTTTTTATATACTTGCTGTAGATTGCTTTGGTAGATATTTTTTGTATAGAGTTGAATGAAGGAGAAATTAGTAATTTACTAATTGAGTTTCCCTCTTAAAATAAAGAATTATTATTGCTGTTTTAATTATAATGAACCTTTAATTATAATGCAACATTTAATCTAAAACTGTATACACCCATTCGCACACCACACAAGGACTATTACTAAAAATGTTAGTAGTCGAAGGGAAAGTTATTTTCATAGGAAAACTATTAAATGTTTTATCAAAAGCTTTCCTGGGTATCTTTTCATAATCAGCTTCATCATTCTGAGCTTCTAATTCACAGAAAGAGATGTTCTTGAATTTCATGAAATTTACTTCCATAAACTTTAAAGAACGGAGTCCATGAACAATAACATAGTTCATGAACTACAGTTTCATGTTCTGTTCATGAAGTAGTTCAAGAACAATTCATGAACAGTTCTTAGATTTGTTCATGAACTAGTTCATGAATTGAAGATTCATGAAGTGGCCATTTTCTGTTCAGGTACTAATTCATGAACCAGTTCATGATTTTTTCACATTCAGAGCTTTTAGAGACAGAAGCGTGATGTTTGAGAGTGCAAATTTCAATACAAGGCTAAGTGGGTGGGGGTAAAGACACTGCAGTATCCTTGCTGCTCTTGGCAAGTACTGTAAATCATAAAATTATGTCATGAAACATTTGCTGATTTAGTAAATGCAAAATTAAATTTTCATGAATGATTGATAGAATTAATGTGACATAAATTTTTTTCGATTTATTGATAGAATTAATGTGACATAGAATTTATATGATTTATTGATAGAATTAATGTGACATAAAATTCATATGATTTACTGATAGAATTAATGTGACATAGAATTTATATGATTTACTGATAGAATTAATGTGACATAGAATTTATATGATTTATTGATAGAATTAATGTGACATAAAATTTATATGATTTATTGATAGAATTAATGTGACATAGAATTTATATGATTTATTGATAGAATTAATGTGACATAGAATTTATATGATTTATTGATAGAATTAATGTGACATAGAATTTATATGATTTATTGATAGAATTAATGTGACATAGAATTTATTTGATTTATTGATAGAAATAATGTGTCACAGAATTTATTTGATTTATTGATAGAATTAATGTGACATAGAATTTATATGATTTATTGATAGAATTAATGTGACATAGAATTTATATGATTTATTGATAGAATTAATGTGACAAAGAATTAATGTGACATAGTGAGCTCATGTAATAATGATGGCTGACTTTGATGCAGTAGATCTCAGCTTTGATCCTTGGTGGAGGCTTTGACTTGATGGTATAGTTACCAGTATAGGCCTTTGATGGTATAATTACCATTAGAGGCCTTTGATGGTATAATTTCCAGTAGAGGCCTTTGGTGGTATAGTTACCAGTATAGGCCTTTGATGGTATAATTACCAGTAAAGGCCTTTGATGGTATAGTTACCAGTATAGGCCTTTGATGGTATAGTTACCAGTATAGGCCTTTCCAAACTTGAGTCAATTATAGAGTCAAAAACACATAAGGAAATACTGTGATTCATTGTTGTTGTAGTTATCACATCACATAGCAATGATTTATTGGTGTCTAAATCATCACATCACACAACAAGGATTTATTGGTGTTTATATCAGCACATCACATGACAATAATTTATTGGTGTTTAAATCATCACATCACATGACAATGATTTATTGGTGTTTAAATCATCACATCACATGACAATGATTTTTTGTGTTTATATCAGCACATCACATGACAATAATTTATTGGTGTTTATATCAGCATTTATTGGTGTTAAATCATCACATCACACAACAAGGATTTATTGGTGTTTATATCAGCACATCACATGACAATAATTTATTGGTATTTAAATCATCACATCACATGGCAATGTTTTATTGGTGTTTAAATCATCACATCACATAACCATGATTATTAAGTGCTGAAGCAGTGGGGGTAAAGCTCCTTGCCAAGTGTACACCACAGCACACAACCAGGATTTGAATCTGCACCCACTATTTGTGAATCTGGTGTGCTTGACCACTAATCCTGGTCAATGGCCTTATCACACAGCAAATTCAGATGTTGTAAGGAATTTGAGGATCGTATTTAAGGAAGGAAGTAGACTTGAATAGCTGAAGGCTTCAGATGTTCCTTTTGAACAAGTATAATGTTTATATTCCAATAAGATACCATGTAACAGTTAGTTGTTGCTGTTCCTTGAACGCCTCCACTTTTCAACGCTAACATCAAGGCCATTTATTACAGACATTCATGTAATGATGTTGGGTTAAGAAGGAGATGATATAAACTGTTTCATTGGCCATGCACACCATTTTCATTTGATTAATTATCAGAGATGTCTAAGTGGTTATAAAAAGTTATGTTTGGGATGAAAGGTTTATATGTATATATATACACACACAAGACTATTGACTGTGGAAGAAATTTTGATCAAAGAACATGCTAACAGGCTGATGGGCAGGCAACCAGACTGATCAGAACAACAACAAAAAAAAAGAACAAAGAAAAAGGCAAAAGCTTTAGGTGTTTGTACTAAGAAAAATAATTCTTGTTAAATATTTTCAGTACATAATATGTTCCAGTTAACAACAGCTAATCATATATAATTTGCCTTGTGCAGACATTTTCTGGAGCATGAGGGAAAAGTCAAAGGACAAAGCCAGTAAACTTGCTTATGAGTCCAAGGTGCAAACTGCACAGAACCATATCTGCTATCTCATAATGCACTGGCAGATGTGGGTCTGTACACTTTGTTAGGAGTAATCAATACAAAAAACAGTATAGACCCTGATCTGCAGGCACATTATGATATGACAGATAAGGATCTTTGTTGTTTGACTTGACTTATAAGTGAGTACATATGGTAGTCAAAGTCTTTTCCACGTCCTTCTGGTAAATCATGTGTACACAGCAAATGTGTGTTGCTGTTATCCTTCCATGGTCAGTTACTGAAGACACCAGACACCTAAATTCCTATGGAAAGGACTTCTTCAAAGGACTCATTGTATTTGTGCTGCATGTGAAATTCTGACACTGGAGTACAAATGACATCATAAATCGCATTCAGCAAACCAACAAATAACCCATTTCACCAAAATGTGTCCTTTAATTATTTGTTTAGATATTTGATTGGTCAAGTTTAAGTCAGACAAAAATTTCAGCCAATCAGATCACTTAAGTTTTAGTTCAGACTGGCTCTTTTTGTTGAGAAATCCGGACTGGATCATGTAAAACTATCTTGTAACTGTAGACTGAGTCTTATAAAATGTGCAATCTGTATGATGGAGTTTTTGTTCCCTATTGAATAGATCTGTGTGTCATGTGATCTCTCTCTCTCTCTCTCTCTCTCTCTCTCTCTCTCTCTCTCTCTCTCTATCTCTCTTTCTATCTCTGTCTATCTCTCTCTATCTATCTTTCCCTATCTATGTCTCTATGTAATTATTAAAATTATTAAAATTGTATAGGCATTTCTTTTCTTCATTATTCAGTAAGATAGAGAAATTGCATCCATGTAATTTTAGATCTAATTTTTGTTAGAGTTCATATCACTAAGGCACACTTGGGTGTCAAATTATGGTATACTGATGATGTCATAATCACATGACACACTTGGGTAACAAAATGTTATATTGATGATGTCATAATGTAATAATCACATGACACACTTGGGTAACAAAATGTTTTATTGATGATGTCATAATGTAATAATCACATGACACACTTGGGTAACAATATCTTATATTGTTAATGTCATTGATTGATTACTTGGATTTACGTTGCGTGCATCCAAAAGGGCATGTGCGATGGTGATAATGTCATAATATAATGATCACACAATACACTTGGGTAACAGAATGTTATATTGATAATGTCATAATGTAATGATCACATGACACACTTGGGTAACAAAATGTTTTATTGATGATGTCATAATGTAATGATCACATGACACACTTGGGTAACAAAATGGTATATCGATGATGTCATAATGTAATGATCACATGACACACTTGGGTAACAAAATGATATATCGATGAAGTCATAATGTAATGATCACATGACACACTTGGGTAACAAAATGTTATATTGATGATGTCATAATGTAATGATTACATTATTTTGAGCTGAACAGTGAGCACTGCATTTTAGCTAAGTCCGTTATTGGAATGCTTGACTCTCTCTCTCTCTCTATCTCTATCTCTATATCTATCTCTATCTATGTATCTATCTCTATATCTATATATATCTATCTCTATATCTATCTATATCTCTATATCTATCTATCTATATATCTATCTCTCTCTATCTCTCTATCTATTTCTATATCTATTTCTCTCTCTCGTCTCTATATCTATATCTCTCTCTCTATCTCTATATCTCTCTCTATACATATCTCTCTCTCTATCTATCTCTCTCTTTCTCTCTCTCTCTCTATCTCTCTATCTATATCTATCTCTATATATCTATCTATCTCTCTCTCTCTCTATATATATATCTATCTCTTTCTATCTCTATATCTCTCTCTCTATCTCTATATCTATCTCTATATCTCTCTTTCTATCTCTTTCTATCTCTCTCTATCTATCTTTCTCTATCTATGTCTCTATATCTATGTCTCTATCTCTCTCTCTATTTATCTCTCTCTATCTCTCTATATGTCTCTATCGCTCTCTCTATCTCTCTTTCTCTCTCTCTCTCAGTTTCTATCTCTCTTTCTCCCTCTCTCTCTCTATCTCTCTTTCTCTCTCTCTCTCTATCTCTCTTTCTTTCTATCTCTCTCTCTCTCTCTTTCTTTCTCTCTCTCTCTATCTCTATCTATCTATGGTGTTCTGGAGAGTACAGTACTAATATGCTTTACTGTGCATACAGTATGTATATTATGGTGCTGTGGATAGTAGTACTGGGATGTTTTACAGTACATGTATTTTGTGGTGTTCCAGAGAGAGTAGAGTTCTGACATGTTTTGCTGTACATATGTATTTTATAGTGTCTGGATATCATAATCCTGTAATACTTCATTGTATGTATGTATTTTACAGTGGTCTGGATAGTACAATATTGGAATACTTTACTGCATGTATATATATATATATATATATATATATATATATATATATATATATATATATATATATATATATATATATATATTTATCATGAACTTAAAAAATACAGCACTCATGTGGTAAATTGGGTGTACATTCTTAACACAAGATAATACAGCAGTAATTTGTTATATTAGCTGCAGTGCCGGATTTAGACATAGTGAGACCCTAAACTATGGGAATATGTAGAGGCCCTATTTGGTAGAAAATAAATTTGAAAGGCCCCTTCAGACTGTGAGTTCAGACTGTGAGGCCCTGTTTGGTAGAAAATACATTTGAAAGACCTCTTCAGACTGTGAGTTCAGACTGTGAGGCCCTATTTGGTAGAAAATAAATTTGAAAGACCCCTTCAGACTGTGAGTTCAGACTGTGAGGCCCTATTTGGTAGAAAATAAATTTGAAAGACCTCTTCAGACTGTGAGGCCCTATTTGGTAGAAAATAAATTTGAAAGGCCCCTTCAGACTGTGAGTTCAGACTGTGAGGCCCTATTTGGTAGAAAATAAATTTGAAAGGCCCCTTCAGACTGTGAGTTCAGACTGTGAGGCCCTATTTGGTAGAAAATAAATTTGAAAGGCCCCTTCAGACTGTGAGTTCAGACTGTGAGGCCCTATTTGGTAGAAAATAAATTTGAAAGGCCCCTTCAGACTGTGAGTTCAGACTGTGAGACCCTAAGATGTAGCTTGTTTAGCTTATGCCTAAATCTGGCACTGATTAGGTGTACATTTCAAGAACTGCTTTCCATCATTTTTCAAAATAGTTTTTTCTTTTTATATTTTTCAGTATGACTGTTTCAATTTTGTTAAAGTTCTTCTGCAGCATGATCATTTAATGAATGGAGAGGTACAGGACGCCATCTTTGCATGTGGTACTAATGCCTACAGACCATCATGCACGTGGAGATTGGTGAGTGACATATTTTGTACTTCACATGAAATTTGGACATTGGATTCCTAGCATATTTTGTCAATAAACATCTCAAATTTTTGTTTATAATTAGATTATTTAACACCTAAGTTTGTATCTACAATGATTAAATTTTCAATTTTCACTAGATATTCAACATATCCTTTGAAATACCGTATACATATACCTAAACATAAGTCAGATCCACATGCAAGCTGCATGCTGTCCCACATTGCACAGGAAGATTTGGATCTACACAGTTTGTTAGGAGTAATTAGCATTATGAGATGGCAGATCAGGGTCTGTGTTGTTTGCATTTGGGCCTGATTTGTAATTGAGTATATACAGTATGGTGTTTGCAGTTGTGTCTGACTTGTAAGTAAGTGTATACAGTATGGTGTTTGCAGTTGTGTCTGATTTGTAAGTGAGTATATACAGTATGGTGTTTGCAGTTGTGTCTGACTTGTAAGTAAGTGTATACAGTATGGTGTTTGCAGTTGGGTCTGATTTGTAAGTGAGTATATACAGTATGTTGTTTGCATATGGGTCTGACTTGTAAGTGAGTATATACAGTATGTTGTTTGCATTTGGGTCTGATTTGTGAGTGAGTATATATAGTATGTTGTTTGCATTTGGGTCTGACTTGTAAGTGAGTATATACAGTATGGTGTTTGCATTTGGGTCTGATTTGTGAGTGAGTATATATAGTATGTTGTTTGCATTTGGGTCTGACTTGTAAGTGAGTATATACAGTATGGTGTTTGCATTTGGGTCTGATTTGTGAGTGAGTATATATAGTATGTTGTTTGCATTTGGGTCTGACTTGTAAGTGAGTATATACAGTATGGTGTTTGCATTTGGGTCTGATTTATAAGTGAGTATATACAGTATGGTGTTTGCATTTGGGTCTGATTTGTGAGTGAGTATATATAGTATGTTGTTTGCATTTGGGTCTGACTTGTAAGTGAGTATATACAGTATGGTGTTTGCATTTGGGTCTGATTTGTGAGTGAGTATATATAGTATGTTGTTTGCATTTGGGTCTGACTTGTAAGTGAGTATATACAGTATGGTGTTTGCATATGGGTCTGACTTGTAAGTGAGTATATACAGTATGGTGTTTGCATTTGGGTCTGACTTGTAAGTGAGTATATACAGTATGTTGTTTGCATTTGGGTCTGACTTGTAAGTGAGTATATACAGTATGTTGTTTGCATTTGGGTCTGATTTGTAAGTGAGTATATACAGTATGTTGTTTGCATTTGGGTCTGACTCGTAAGTGAGTATATACAGTACGTTGTTTGCATTTGGGTCTGATTTGTGAGTGAGTATATATAGTATGTTGTTTGCATTTGGGTCTGACTTGTAAGTGAGTATATACAGTATGGTGTTTGCATATGGGTCTGACTTGTAAGTGAGTATATACAGTATGGTGTTTGCATTTGGGTCTGATTTGTGAGTGAGTATATATAGTATGGTGTTTGCATTTGGGTCTGACTTGTAAGTGAGTATATACAGTATGTTGTTTGCATTTGGGTCTGACTTGTAAGTGAGTATATACAGTATGTTGTTTGCATTTGGGTCTGACTTGTAAGTGAGTATATACAGTACATTGTTTGCATTTGGGTCTGATTTGTGAGTGAGTATATATAGTATGTTGTTTGCATTTGGGTCTGACTTGTAAGTGAGTATATACAGTATGGTGTTTGCATATGGGTCTGACTTGTAAGTGAGTATATACAGTATGGTGTTTGCATATGGGTCTGACTTGTAAGTGAGTATATACAGTATGTTGTTTGCATTTGGGTCTGACTTGTGAGTGAGTATATACAGTACATTGTTTGCATTTGGGTCTGACTTGTAAGTGAGTATATACAGTATGGTGTTTGCATTTGGGTCTGATTTGTGAGTGAGTGTATACAGTATGTTGTTTGCATTTGGGTCTTACTTGTAAGTGAGTATATACAGTATGTTGTTTGCATTTGGGTCTGATTTGTAAGTGAGTATATACAGTCTGGTGTTTGCAGTTGGGTCTGACTTATGAGTGAATATATACAGTATGTTGTTTGCATTTGGGTCTGATTTGTGAGTATATACAGTATGGTGTTTGCAGTTGGGTCTGATTTGTAAGTGAGTGTATACAGTATGTTGTTTGCAGTTGGGTCTGACTTGTGAGTGAGTATATACAGTATGGTGTTTGCAGTTGGGTCTGATTTGTAAGTGAGTGTATACAGTATGTTGTTTGCAGTTGGGTCTGATTTGTAAGTGAGTATATACAGTATGGTGTTTGCATTTGGGTCTGATTTGTAAGTGAGTGTATACAGTATGTTGTTTGCATTTGGGTCTGATTTGTAAGTGAGTATATACAGTATGGTGTTTGCATTTGGGTCTGATTTGTAAGTGAGTATATACAGTATGGTGTTTGCATTTGGGTCTGATTTGTAAGTGAGTGTATACAGTATGTTGTTTGCAGTTGGGTCTGACTTGTGAGTGAGTATATACAGTATGGTGTTTGCAGTTGGGTCTGACTTGTGAGTGATTATATACAGTATGTTGTTTGCATTTGGGTTTGATTTGTGAGTATATACAGTATGGTGTTTGCAGTTGGGTCTGACTTATGAGTGAGTATATACAGTATGTTGTTTGCATTTGGGTCTGATTTGTGAGTATATACAGTATGGTGTTTGCAGTTGGGTCTGACTTATGAGTGAGTATATACAGTATGTTGTTTGCATTTGGGTTTGATTTGTGAGTATATACAGTATGGTGTTTGCAGTTGGGTCTGACTTATGAGTGAGTATATACAGTATGGTGTTTGCAGTTGGGTCTGATTTGTAAGTGAGTATATACAGTATGGTGTTTGCAGTTGGGTCTGACTTGTAAGTGAGTGTATACAGTATGTTGTTTGCATTTGGGTCTGACTTGTAAGTGAGTATATACAGTATGGTGTTTGCATTTGGGTCTGATTTATAAGTGAGTATATACAGTATGGTGTCTGCAGTTGGGTCTGACTTGTGAGTGATTATATACAGTATGTTGTTTGCATTTGGGTTTGATTTGTGAGTATATACAGTATGGTGTCTGCAGTTGGGTCTGACTTGTAAGTGAGTGTATACAGTATGTTGTTTGCATTTGGGTCTGATTTGTAAGTGAGTATATACAGTATGGTGTTTGCAGTTGGGTCTGATTTGTAAGACAGTATATACAGTATGGTGTTTGCATTTGGGTCTGACTTGTGAGTGAGTATATACAGTATGGTGTTTGCAGTTGGGTCTGATTTGTGAGTATATACAGTATGGTGTTTGCATTTGGGTCTGACTTGTAAGTGAGTATATACAGTATGGTGTTTGCATTTGGGTCTGATTTGTAAGTGAGTATATACAGTATGGTGTTTGCATTTGGGTCTGATTTGTGAGTATATACAGTATGTTGTTTGCATTTGGGTCTGACTTGTGAGTGATTATATACAGTACGTTGTTTGCATTTGGGTCTGATTTGTGAGTATATACAGTATGGTGTTTGCATATGGGTCTGACTTGTAAGTGAGTATATACAGTATGGTGTTTGCAGTTGGGTCTGACTTGTAAGTGAGTATATACAGTATGTTGTTTGCATTTGGGTCTGACTTGTAAGTGAGTGTATACAGTATGTTGTTTACTGTTGGGATCAACTTGTAAATGTGAATGCAAATCCCTACAATTTGACTGCAAATCCTTACAATTTGACTCCCAATCCTTACAATTTGATTGCCAATCCTTACAATTTCATTGCTATAATTTTACTGCCAGCCTTGACTCCTAACACTTACAGTTTTATTGCCAACCCTTACAATAAATCTTAATAAAATGACACTGTAATTTTGGACTTGCATAATAATATAAAAAATATCGAAATCTGGATATTGGCTGGTCTGAACTTTATATCTGGTTCCAGGTTTCATATTAGATTCAGTGGAGTTGGCCAGGAAACCAGACTAACTTTAAAGGAGTACCTCAGACACTTTGATCTGCCCATGTATTTCTTTCAAAACCCATGCATGATGAAGCTGTTGCTTATAGCATTCTGAAATGAAAACACATTGAACGCAAAGGGACAATCAGTCTCTGGAAACCTGAAAGCAGTCAGAAATATAAAAGGAATAGTCATATTCTTGGTTTAAAAAATTATGTTTATAGGACATACTATTGTATTGGTTGATTACATCTCATGGCAGAAATGATGTTGCCACATAAAATTAGAAAACCCTGATTACATCAAGTTGCAAAATCTAGCAAGAAGCTAATGAGATCCATCTGATTTACAACTTCAATTCCTGAAACTCTCCTGGAGGTAATTATGGTCTATGTGTACTTTACAGATGCTTTCATGAAACATGTTTGTCTTTGCTGTATCAGAACAGACTTCTAAACATTTTGAATGCATGTTTGTCTTTGCTGTATCATAACAGACTTCTAAACTTTTTAAATGCATGTTTGTGTTTGCTTTATCAGAACAGACTTTTTTTAAATGCTTGTTTGTCTTTGCTGTATCAAAATAGACATCTAAACTTTTTAAATGTTTGTTTGTCTTTGCTGTATCAAAACATACTTCTAAACTTTTTAAATGCTTGTTTGTCTTTGCTGTATCAAAAAAAATTCTAAACATTTTAAATGCATGTTTGTCTTTGCTGTATCAGAACAGAATTCTAAACTTTTTAAATGCATGTTTGTCTTTGCTGTATCAGAACAGACTTCTAAACTTTTTAAATGCATGTTTGTATTTATGCTGTATCAGAACTGACTTCTAAACTTTTTAAATGCATGTTTGTATTTATGCTGTATCAGAACTGACTTCTAAACTTTTTAAATGCATGTTTGTATTTGCTGTATCAAAAAACGAATTCTAAACTTTTTAAATGCATGTTTGTATTTGCTGTATCAGAACAGATTTCTAAACCTTTGATTCAATGCATGTTTGTCTTTGCTGTATCAAAAGAACTGACTTCTAAACTTTTTAAATGCATGTTTGTATTTTGCTGTATCAGAACTGACTTCTAAACTTAAATGCATGTATTTGCTGTATCAGAACAGAATTCTAAACTTAAATGCATGTTTTTTTTTTGCTGTATCAGAACAGACTTCTCAACTTTTTAAATGCATGTTGTATTTGCTGTATCAGAACAGACTTCTAAACTTTTTAAATGCATGTTTGTCATGCAAGTAATAGCAGTAGATGA
Organism: Sinohyriopsis cumingii; assembly: GCA_028554795.2. NCBI lineage: Eukaryota > Metazoa > Mollusca > Bivalvia > Unionida > Unionidae > Sinohyriopsis > Sinohyriopsis cumingii. Next base: position 76,411,905 of record CM068832.1, on the reverse strand, counting down.
CATTTCATTACACCTCACTTTGAGTACGGAATTTCTACATAGTCGAAAATCACATGTGATATATACTTTGCACTTTGAGTACGGAATTTCTACATAGTCAGAAATCACATGTGATATATACTTTGCACTTTGAGTACAGAATTTCCACATAGTTGAAAATCACATGTGATATATACTTTACACTTTGAGTACGGAATTTCCACATAGTGGTAAATCACATGTGATATATACTTTACACTTTGAGTACAGAATTTCCACATAGTTGAAAATATATACTTTACACTTTGAGTACGGAATTTCCACATAGTTGAAAATCACATGTGATATATACTTTGCACTCTGAGTACAGAATTTCCACATAGTTGAAAATCACATGTGATATATACTTTACACTTTGAGTATGGAATTTCCACATAGTTGAAAATCACATGTGATATATACTTTGCACTCTGAGTACAGAATTTCCACATAGTTGAAAATCACATGTGATATATACTTTACACTTTGAGTACGGAATTTCCACATAGCTGTAAATCACATGTGATATATACTTTGCACTGCTGGTTATAGTTGCCTGTTAGAAATGGTACCAGTGTAGTGGACTTTGTTTTTTAATATCTTCGTTTTGAAGTATGATAATGATGATTTTTTATAACTTTGCCCAGAAAGAAATGCAGATTTTATTGGTTTCATGCTTGTCTGTACATTAACATATATATGGTTATTTTGTCCTGTGGAACCAGAATGAAGTGCCTTACCTGCAGACATATTAAGGCAGCCAAGTCAGTCTGATTTGGGCACTCTTCGGATTTTGAGTGCAGCTTGATGACTATTGAGCCATTGCAACATCTAGACATAGAATCGTCAAAATTATTTTTAGCTCAATAATGTTATCTCTCTTTCCCTGCTCTGTATTTAATTTGTATACTTTTACATACTTATGTCTTTCTAAATATATTTCAGGCCAACAATTTGTCTGTGATATTAGAAGAGGTAACGGGGATTGGACGAACCCCTTACAGCCCTGATTATAACTCCACTGCCATTATCACTAAGGATGGGAACTTTTATGGGGCCACAGTTATCGACATCACTGCACGAGACCCTGCAATCTACCGAAGTGTTGGAGATAGACCCCACCTGAGAACAGTGCAGTACAATTCAAAATGGCTAAATGGTAGGCAGTGTGGAATTTTATCATATCTGCTATCATATTTATTATCAGTTGAAACTGAAATGTACTGCAGTTATCATCCATAATAACTTTGTTGGTAAGATATATTGGTTGATCTTCCATTTGTACTTGATTACATGTGAAGTCCAACTGCACAGACTCAGATCTGCCGTAACATCATGTCATGTTGTTTGCAGTTGGACTCATAAGTGAGTATAGACAGTAAGTGATCTTGTGGCTAAACCTGTTAATGGAATATTTATTTAGATTGAGTTGATTCAAAAAGATAGATATTAGTGTACATGCATCTTGTCAGTATGGTTTAGACAGATTATCAAAAATGCATAATTCACATGTTTCACCATATGTATTGTTCAAGGGACTAAGTCAGACTGGTATAGATAATTGTTCAAAGGGACTAAATCAGACTGGTATAGATAGTTGTTCAAAGGGACTAAGTCAGACTGGTATAGATAATTATTCAAAGGGACTAAGTCAGACTGGTATAGATAATTTTTCAAAGGGACTAAGTCAGCCTGGTATAGATAGTTGTTCAATGGGACTAAGCCATTGCTTCTAGTGTTCAATAAAAGGCATAGCTATTATGTTTTTCTTGTAGAGGATAATTTTTCCAGTCTCCCAGAATCAGTGATGGAGAATTCATTGTGCTATAATAAGGTTGCCATAATAAGAATAGACTGAAGTTTTCTTGGCACATGTTTTATTTAGATTTGTCCCATTTCCATCAGGTTTTCTTGGCACATGTTTTATTTAGATTTGACCCATTTCCATCAGGTTTTCTTGGCACATCTTTTATTTAGATTTGACCCATTTCGATCAGGTTTCTTGACACATGTTTTATTTAGATTTGGCCCATTTCCATCAGGTTTTCTTGGCACATCTTTTATTTAGATTTGACCCATTTCCATCAGGTTTTCTTGGCACATGTTTTATTTAGATTTGTCCCATTTCCATCAGGTTTTCTTGGCACATGTTTTATTTAGATTTGGCCCATTTCCATCAGGTTTTCTTGGCACATGTTTTATTTAGATTTGGCCCATTTCCATCAGGTTTCCTTGGCACATGTTTTATTTAGATTTGACCCATTTCCATCAGGTTTTCTTGGCACATGTTTTATTTAGATTTGTCCCATTTCCATCAGGTTTTCTTGGAACATGATTTATTTGGATTTGTCCCATTTCCATCAGGTTTTCTTGGCACATGTTTTATTTAGATTTGTCCTATTTCCATCAGGTTTTCTTGGCACATGTTTTATTTAGATTTGACCCATTTCCATCAGGTTTTCTTGGCACATCTTTTATTTAGATTTGTCCCATTTCCATCAGGTTTCCTTGGCAAATGTTTTATTTAGATTTGACCCATTTCCATCAGGTTTTCTTGGCACATGTTTTATTTAGATTTGGCCCATTTCCATCAGGTTTTCTTGGCACATGTTTTATTTAGATTTGGTCCATTTCCATCAGGTTTTCTTTGGGACACTTTTTTATATATAGATTTCTCCCATGCCCGTAGATCCAAAATAGTAATGATTGTTCCACAGATATGTTACAGATTTGATTTTCCATGCATCATGTTCCAGATCTGAATTTCCTTATATCGTGTTACAAATCTGAATTTCCTTTTATCGTGTTACGGATTTGAGTTTTTATATATCATGTTACAGATTTGAATTTCTGTACATCAGTTAATAATTGCAGATTTTAAAAACTGTGAAAGTGCCTGTTTCATTGTTGAAGGCCTTCCATCCATTCCTATTTTTGATATCAGTCAATATAAAATTTCTATAAATTTCTTTTTTGGACACCAATATTTGTGTAATTTATTCTGAACCTCTAATAATATCTTTTATTTCTGCAGGAGAAGTAAATGCCAATATTTCTTGCATATTTGTTTTAGTATAAGGATTAAGAAGAACATAAAATGAATATTTATGACAAAATCTACCAATCCATCTGTATTTACTAATTCCTGATATTATGTAAAACATGTTTCAACTATTATTTAAGTGCTTCATGTTACAAAAATTGGCTGTTTTGTGTGTTCGTACACTTAATTTTTTTTATTCACGTGGTAATAATAGCATGACAGTATCACTATAATTTCCTGAAAAGGCCCTTTACTTTTCTGTGTATTTTGTGACCCAGTGCAATTTAGAATCCCAGTATTTTTTTTAAAAATATGGCTGGAAGGTCTATTGTTGATAGAATTTTAGGACTTTAATTGCATTCTGAATGTTTGAAATCTTAGAAATCTCTTGAATCTCAATCAATTTCTTAATGCATCCTTATCTTAAATTCACAGGTTTTTTCTTTTGTTAATGATGTATGCAAGTCTGAAGTGTTATTTATGAGTGTTCTGATCTAAGGGAGGTAACTAGTACAGCATTGATTGAATCCAGGATGCTTATATCCCTTTTATGGTTAAGGAACCACAAGCTCGTGTAGCATTTGTTGTTCATAACTTTATTGTAATCTAGAAACCAAGGAGTAGATAATAGTTGCAGATTAATAGATTTGAAAAAAGAAGAAATGTCAGTTTTGGTGATATTCATTTTACACATGTAATGTCTGTTTCAGAGCCTGACTTTGTTTCATCCTATGAGATTGGCAAGAAGATATGTCAGTTTTGGTGATATTCATTTTACACATGTAATGTCTGTTTCAGAGCCTGACTTTGTTTCATCCTATGAGATTGGAGAATTTGTCTACTTTATCTTTCGTGAATCAGCAGTAGAGTACATTAACTGTGGAAAGGTAGCCATACTTGTTTATTATTTTTTATTCATTCATTTAGGATTGACTGACCCTTATGTAGTGAATGTTTTAAAATATCAGTTAATATTCCATTCAAATCCTGGATGCAACTACTAACATATGTTTAATGACATTCATTTTTGTTCATTTATCTACACAACATGTTTTATAATTTCACTTCATCTTTTCTCAAACTTTTGAATTTTGAAAAGTAGTTGTGAATTTTTATATATTTCTTGCTTAAAGAAATTGAAATTTACAAATAAATGTTTCTTTTATTGGGTACAGTTTAATTTAATTGCCCAAATTAACAGTGGTCTTTTATAATAATACTGTTCAGGGAAGCCATACATGTCTACTGTATTAAAGTGGAGTCACACCTTATGTAGGGGTACATAGGGGTACATATATTGCAGGTAAAAATAGAATTCAACCAGTATAATGGATCAATTACCATACCAGTGTTACAGAGTGGACAGTGTTATACCAGGGACTGTGTTATGTCAGGGACAGTGTTTTATCAGATTCAGTATTATATCAGAAACTGTGTTATATCAGGGACAATGCTATATCAAAGACCATGTTATATCAAGAACTGTGTTATACTTACGTGCTTTATAGTGAAGATAATTTTACTGAATTATTCTTGTTTTCTCTTACAGAGGATCTACTCAAGAATTGCAAGAGTATGCAAGGTAATTTCCTGAACTCTTCTGATAAATTCATGTTCCTTTTCAATCTGGTACTCAGAATGCTACTCTTCTTCTGAAGTCCTTAGTTACTATTCAGCAAAGAGTACAATCGCAGTCAGTCATTAGTTACTATTCAGCAAAGAGTACAATGACAGTCAGTCCTTAGTTACTATTCAGCAAAGAGTACAATGGCATTCAGTCCTTAGTTACTATTCAGCAAAGAGTACAGTGGCATTCAGTCCTTAGTTACTATTCAGCAAAGAGTACAATGGCATTCAGTCATTAGTTACTATTCAGCAAAGAGTACAGTGGCATTCAGTCCTTAGTTACTATTCAGCAAAGAGTACAATGGCATTCAGATTTGTTACTACAGTCGTGTGTAATTTTAAATTAGCAATTTGTTTTCTTTTGAAACTAAAGTAATTTATTTAATACCTGGCTAACAGTGGATAAGTTGTGGATGTTAAAAGTAATTATTTTTGTATTTCATTACTCATGTATTGCAGTTTCTTTTAGAAAATTTTATTATTTTTATTACTCTGCATGATATAACCTGTACATAGCTTAAATGGTCAATTCATTTTATACTCTTGATGACTGTAGGCCACAGTGGTCAAGTTACTCTGGTATATCCTTCAAACTTTTTCAACAGTATTTCACTGACATAAACATGTATATTTGCATTTCAGACTGATAGAGGAGGGGGGCTTCTTTTAGATGAAAATTGGACCACATATTTTAAGGCCCGTCTAAACTGTTCCCTTCCTGGGGAGTACCCTTTCTACTTTGACGAGATACAGAGTACATTCTACCTGGAGGAGGAGGGACAACTTTATGCCATGTTCACTACTCCAGAGTAAGTTCAGATGCTGCTCAAAATGAAGCCAGAATATGAAATGATCCTAGCTGTAATAAACCATGTCAAAATGAAGCCAGAATATGAATTGATCCTAGCTGTAATAAATCATGTCAAAATGAAGCCAGAATATGAATTGATCCTAGCTGTAATAAATCATGTCAAAATGAAGACAGAATATGAATTGATCCTAGCTGTAATAAATCATGTCAAAATGAAGACAGAATATGAATTGATCCTAACTGTAATAAATCATATCAAAATGAAGCCAGAAAATGAATTGCTCCTAGCTGTAATAAATCATGTCAAAATTGTATTTGAAAAAATATGCTTCTTGTTGCAGCCATAGAGTTTGAAAATTTTACATTAAATGCAAGACAGAGCAAATCAAATATATGCTTATATTTCAGTGTATTCAGTGTTAAATAATTTTGGTTTATAATTGCAAATCAAGTAGATGCTTATTTTTCAGTGTAACCACTGTTAAAAACATTTGGTTTATAATCGAAAGATCTTGTTTATATGTTTAATCCAATGCCCCTCTTTAAATGTTATTTGGAGCAGATAACTTTCTTTGACATGGATTGGATATTGTTTGTATACTTATTTACATACAGTATACATGGATTGGATATTGTTTGTATACTTATTTACATACAGTATACATGGATTGGATTATTGTTTGTATACTTATTTACATACAGTATACATGAATTGGATATTGTTTATACAATTATTTTCGTACAGTATACATGGATTGGATATTGTTTGTATGCTTATTTACATACAGTATACATGGATTGGATATTATTTGTACAATTATTTTCATCCTGCATACATGGATTGGATATTGTTTGTACAGTTATTTACATACAGTATACATAGATTGGATATTGTTTGTACAATTATTTTCATCCTGTATACATGGATTGGATATTGTTTGTACAATTATTTTCATACAGTATACATGGATTGGATATTGTTTGTACAATTATTTTCATCCTGTATACATGGATTGGATATTGTTTATACAATAATTTTCATACAGTATACATGGATTGGATATTGTTTGTACAATTATTTTCCTACAGCATACATGGATTGGATATTGTTTGTACAATTATTTTCATCCTGTATACATCGATTGGATATTGTCTGTACAATTATTTTCATCCTGTATACATTGATTGGATATTGTTTATACAATTATTTTCATACAGTATACATGGATTGGATATTGTTTGTACAATTATTTTCATCCTGTATACATGGATTGGATATTGTTTGTACAGTTATTTACATACAGTATACATGGATTGGATATTGTTTGTACAATTATTTTCATCCTGTATACATGGATTGGATATTGTTTATACAATAATTTTCATACAGTATACATGGATTGGATATTGTTTGTACAATTATTTTCCTACAGCATACATGGATTGGATATTGTTTGTACAATTATTTTCATCCTGTATACATGGATTGGATATTGTTTGTACAATTATTTTCATCCTGTATACATGGATTGGATATTGTTTATACAATTATTTTCATGCAGTATACATGGATTGGATATTGTTTGTACAATTATTTTCATCCTGTATACATGGATTGGATATTGTTTGTACAGTTATTTTCATACAGTGTACATGGATTGGATATTGTTTGTACAATTATTTTCATCCTGTATACATGGATTGGATATTGTTTGTACAATTATTTTCATCCTGTATACATGGATTGGATATTGTTTGTACAATTATTTTCATCCTGTATACATGGATTGGATATTGTTTATACAATTATTTTCATCCTGTATATATGGATTGGCTTTTGTTTGTACACTTATTTTTATACAGTATACCAAAGACTTACAAAAATGGTACAATCAGCTGCCTTGCTAGGTGCTCAGCATTAAGAGGCTAGTGTTAGGGCTGGTCGGCCTGGTGTCAGGATAATGTGTCTGGGTGGGACATCATGCTGCATGTCTGCGACATGATGCCTCAGTGCTAGGCATCACTATAAAATAAAACTGCGGACATCATAGCGATATGACTGAAAAATTGTTAAAACTATGTGAAAAATCCAAATCACACACACTCATACAGTATACATAGACTGGCTATTGTTTATACACTTATTTTCATACAGTATACATGGATTGGCTATTGTTTATACACTTATTTTCATACAGCATACATAGACTGGCCTTTGTATATACACTTATTTTCATACAGTATACATGGATTGGCTATTGTTTATACACTTATTTTCATACAGTATACATGGATTGGCTATTGTTTATACACTTATTTTCATACAGTATACATGGATTGGCTATTGTTTATACACTTATTTTCATACAGTATACATGGATTGGCTATTGTTTATACACTTATTTTCATACAGTATACATGGATTGGCTTTTGTTTATACACTTATTTTCATACAGTATACATAGATTGGCTATTGTTTATACACTTATTTTCATACAATATACATGGATTGGCTATTGTTTATACACTTATTTTCATGCAGGATACATGGATTGGCTATTGTTTATACACTTATTTTCATACAGTATACATGGATTGGCTATTGTTTATACACTTATTTTCATACAGTATACATGGATTGGCTATTGTTTATACACTTATTTTCATACAGTATACATGGATTGGCTTTTGTTTATACACTTATTTCAGACAGTATACATGGATTGGCTTTTGTTTATACACTTATTTTCATACAGTATACATGGATTGGCTTTTGTTTATACGCTTATTTGCAGATCAAAGTCTGTGTAGTTTGTTATATGGATACAATGCCCCTGCATATCACAATCTGTGTAGTTCTATGGAAACAATACACCTGCAGATCACAGTCTGTGTAGTTTGTTCTATGGATACAATACACCTGCAGATCACAGTCTGTGTTGTTTGTTATATGGATACTCTTAACAGATTGCAAAGATCCAGATCTTTTGGTGCAGTGTGTGACAGCAGATCTGGGTCTCTGCAGTTTGCAGCTGGACTTGTCTTACAATTATGTATATACGGTACATCCTGAAAGTGGGTCAGTGCTGCCTAGCTTTGTTTTGTTATTACATCTTTATTTAATTCTATTCCTCCAGAAGCAGTATTGCAGGGTCCGCAGTTTGCGTATACAGCTTGGAAGCATTTAATAAATCTTTCACTGGAGAGTTCAAGTACCAAGAAAGTCCTCGATCAGCATGGGAACGACATGTCAACTCTAATCCACTTACTCAGGTAAAATCATTGTTAACACCATGACTCCTCATTGTTAAGTGTCTCTATTGTATTATGGGTCTGGGCATGAATTGCCTTTTCATTTACATCTGACACTTCTTTGTTGCAATTGTTATATTATAAATGATTAGAACATGATATTATAAGAACCCATTATAGCATGGCTGTGATAACACACAGTCTCATTATAACACTATCCTAGATATAACACAAATATGGCCATAAATTGCTATTTCATTTACTCTTTCATTTACATCTGACACTTTTTGAAGTCCTTGGCGTATTATAAACCATTAGAACAACATAAGAACCCATTATAACATACCTGTCAGACCTTGCAGTCCTATTATAATACTATTCCAGATATAACGCAAATACTGTCATTTATTTCAGTTTAAGGTACTTCTGACATTTTTTGGAAGTCCTTGGCATATTATAAACCATAAGAACCCATTATAACATGTCTCTCATACCTTAATGTCTCATTATAACACTATCACAGATATCAGCTGATGTGGTGATAGATTTCTATTTCATTTTACTTCTGACGCTTAATTGTAATTCATGTCTTAGCATTAACTGTTAGAACATAATATTAGATCTAATTATAGCATACCTGTGATACCTCATAGCATTGCTTGCATCATACCTGTTATTATACCCAATTTAAGATAATTTTCCCTGTAACACAATTGAATTTTATTTGTATTGAGGGACAACTGTGCATCTCTCAAGACAGTAGTATTGACATGCACAGCAAGTATGCTTCTGCAAAGACAATTAAACTGCAAGAAAATTAATTTTGGATACCGCTTGTCTTAACTTTGCTTAATATGTGGTAAATATGTGACAAAACAATTAGCTTAGACAATAAAGGTAAAACAGTTCTTGATTTTTCAACTTTTAAAATTTCAAAAGAAAATTTTCTTTGTAGCTTGTTATATGAGAGATATGTTTATTTATTCCAGTGTCCAGTGGAGAAAGACACTAGTAAGAGGTCATTTGCAGATGAAGGTGGGGGAAATAAACAGTCCATTATGGCCCAAAAATACCAAATGATGGACAATTCCGTTCAACCCATGGCCATAAAACCCCTTCTAGTGGGACTCAATGAAAGGTGAGTGTCTGTTTTCTGTCTTGGATGTAAACCCATTGCCATACCCTCTCCCCTCTGTTGACATCAAAGAGATGAAAACTGTATTTGTCTCTTGTTGGTCTAATTGTTAATTGTGGCACAAAAATTGCAGATGATGGGCAGTTCTGTACAGCCTATGGCCATGAGTCTACCCAACCACCTGCATGTAGTATGCCTTCATAAAAGGGAAATGGTCTGGTCATCAATCTGTTTGTTGTTGGGCTAATAGTTTGTATATCAGAGGTCATACTGAAATCTATATGACCAATGTCCATAAGATGTACCCACTCCTTCTAGTCCTCAGTGAAAGATAAAGTGTTTGTCTGTTCATCGGTATATATTAGATGGAACTTGAGTTGTTTGAGTATAGACCACAACTACTAATTGATGAACAGCATCATACAGACCATGTCCATTGATCCCCTTTCCATTTAGTATACATCTTTGAAAGGTATGATGCATGTCTGTCTGTCCATCCCTTTGTGTGCCTGTTGTTGCCTATCCAACCATTTATCTGCCTGTTATTGTCTATCCATCCCTTTGTCTGCTTGTTGTTGTCTATCCATCCCTTTGTCTGCCTGTTATTGTCTATCCATCCCTTTGTCTGTCTGTTGTTGTCTAGCCATCCCTTTGTCTGCCTGTTGTTGTCTATCCATCCCTTTGTCTGCTTGTTATTTGTCTATCCATCCCTTTGTCTGCCTGTTATTGTCTATCCATCCCTTTGTCTGCTTGTTATTGTCTATCCATCCCTTTGTCTGCCTGTTGTTGTCTAACCATCCCTTTGTGTGCCTGTTATTGTCTATCCATCCCTTTGTCTGCTTGTTATTGTCTATCCATCCCTTTGTCTGCCTGTTGTTGTCTATCCATCCCTTTGTCTGCCTGTTATTGTCTATCCATCCCTTTGTCTGTCTGTTGTTGTCTAGCCATCCCTTTGTCTGCCTGTTGTTGTCTATCCATCCCTTTGTCTGCTTGTTATTGTCTATCCATCCCTTTGTCTGCCTGTTATTGTCTATCCATCCCTTTGTCTGCTTGTTATTGTCTATCCATCCCTTTGTCTGCCTGTTGTTGTCTATCCATCCCTTTGTCTGCCTGTTATTGTCTATCCACCCCTTTATCTGCTTGTTATTGTCTATCCATCCCTTTGTCTGCTTGTTATTGTATATCCATCCCTTTGTCTGCTTGTTATTGTCTTGCTCCACCCTTTGTCTGCCTGTTATTGTCTATCCATCCCTTTGACTGCTTGTTGTTGTCTATCCATCCCTTTGTCTGGCTTTTGTTGTCTATCCATCCCTTTGTCTGGCTTTTGTTGTCTATCCATCCCTTTGTCTGCCTGTTGTTGTCTATCCATCCCTTTGTCTTCCTGTTATTGTCTATCCATCCTTTTGTCTGCCTGTTGTCTATCCATCCCTTTGTCTGCCTGTTGTTGTCTATCCAACCCTTTGTCTGCTTGTTGTTATCTATTCATCCCTTTGTCTGCCTGTTGTTGTCTATCCATCCTTGTGTTTGCCTTTTGTTGTCTATCCATCCCTTTGTCTGACTGTTGTTGGGCTTTCCAGTCAGTAATGGTGACAATCTTTACATCTTCTTGACTCTTCTCTTGACTGTTTGTCCTACTGACATCACTTAAAGACTTTTTTCATAATAGAGGTCACGCATTCAAACTGTGGTTGAGTCATACCAAAGACAAAAATGGTCCCAGCAGCTGCCTCACTTGGCACTCAGCATTAACAGATTAGTGTTAGGACTGGTCGGCCTGGTGTCAGGATAATGTGACTGAGTGGGACATCATGCTACATGTCTGTAGCATGATGCTCCAGTGCTATACATTACTGTAAACTGTCACACTGCAGGCATCAATGCGTTATAACTGGAAAATTGTTAAAGCTATGTTAAAAATCCAAATCTCTCACACACACACTTTTATGATGTCTTGTTGGTCTTAAATGAAAATGATGCAGTCTGATCTCTTAATAATCTTGCTGTTGCTGTTTCTCCTGAAGTGATAATCCTGTCTGTATAGACTTTTCTGTCTGTATGGACTTTTCTGTCTATATGGACTTTTCTGTCTGTATGGACTTTTAGACTTTTGTGACATCTGGTTTGACCTAATCTAATCTCCAAACTAATGCATATTTATCTATTAGAATCTGATGTACATCAATTACTGTCTGACTTATTTACAGATGGACACATGTGGTTGTGGACAATGTTTTGGGGAAGAATGGAGTGACGTACAAAGTTCTCTTTGTAGCCACGGATGATGGAAAGCTGAAGAAGATGTTAAAATTGCCAAATGTTGAGGATGCCTGTCTCATTGAGGAAATCAAAATTGTGCCAAATGGAGAACCCAGGCCTGTTAAGGCAATGAAATTATACACAAAAGATGCAAGTATCCTTATTAAGTATTACTTTTCTACTGTCTCCATTAGGTGTAGTGCATTATGTTATGATGATGTCTGCCCATCCATCCATACACAAGCCCATTGATCTATCAGACCATCCATACATAATTCCATCTGTCTGCCTATCTATCTATACACAAGTCCATTAGTCGGTAAGTCCAACTGTTCTGTATTTCATTTCTGCACAATAATGAGTTCTTCATCTGTTTTATAAGGAGCTTGCACTTGGGGAAAGAAAAAGCCTAGCTATACTCAAAAGGTCAAAGGTCATATCACAGGGACAAAAGAAGGAGAACTGTTTCCATAAAATAACTTAACTTGTATGGGGGCGCTCACCAGATAATATATACTTTTGAGAGACTGACATATGTAAGGTGAAGTAGTTCGCATTTAAAACATGCACAATGGAGAGAATGTTGGCATACCTCTATGCTACATTAATGTAATGTGGATGATATTTCTTTTGGATATTGTACTTTTGGAAATTTTACATGATTTAAGCACACTGCTAACTAAAATGACTGCTCCCTTGTGTTAAAAAACCAGCCTGAATTAGTCTAAAGTACACTATACATAGCAGCTATTAAAATAGGGAAAATGAATTTTGCCAGACTAGACAATACCAGCTTCTGAAAGTGCAATGAATGAATTACCAAATATATAAAATGTTAAAAAAGTTATCGGCTCTTTTTTATACAATTTACCTCTGAAGTTCAGGAAGTGAAAATGACCAAGTAGAGCTAGCACTTTTTTGAAAGGTGCACATCTGAAGTAAGGCCAAGCTGTATACTCTATAACCCATATTACACCCATCAATCATACACCAAAATAAAGGGAATTAAAGGTTCTTTGCATTATACCTAAGACATACAAGGTCTTTTTTAAATAGCCAGTATAACCAGTGATGAAAGCCGGGAAAATTCTTTTTCTTTAAAATCCTAACCCTATGCAAAATGCGAAACTGTATATCGACACCTATGCCAGATATCTTGACCAAACTTTGTGAAGTTCTTGCATTTGATCAAAGATAAGAAATATATATATATATTGATTTTTGGGTCAAGGTCATGTGACTAAGAAGAATTTTGTTTAGTGTGATATGGGAGTTTTATATCACTTTTTATGGCAGGTTTGTGTCTTAGATAAGGAAGACACTGATTTATATTGGGATTTCAAGATCAAAGGTCAAGGTCAGAGGATCTCCAAGAAGGAAAATGGTTTCCACAACATAACTTAAGACAAATGCCACAAACCGTAACCAAATTGTGTGGATGGCTTGCGTTTAAAATCGGGAAGACACCATTCATTTCAGACTCAGAAGATCAAGTATCCAACTTATCAATGAGACTTTTGCATAAAATGAATATAATAATAGTGTTAACCATAAAAAAGGCATATAACAATTGTATAAACCATATAAAAGGCATATAACAATTGTATAAACCATATAAAAGGCATATAACAATTGTATAAACCATATAAAAGGCATATAACAATTGTATAAACCATATAAAAGGCATATAACAATTGTATAAACCATAAAAAAGGCATATAACAATTTTATAAACCATATAAAAGGCATATAACAATTGTATAAACCATATAAAAGGCATATAACAATTGTATAAACCATATAAAAGGCATATAACAATTGTATAAACCATATAAAAGGCATATAACAATTGTATAAACCATAAAAAAGGCATATAACAATTGTATAAACCATATAAAAGGCATATAACAATTGTATAAACCATATAAAAGGCATATAACAATTGTATAAACCATATAAAAGGCATATAACAATTGTATAAACCATATAAAAGACATAATAATTGTATTAGCAACATAAAAGGCATATGATAATAGTATTAACAATATAACAGGAATATGATAATGGTATTAACAACATGCCAGGTATATAATAATAGTATTAACAACATAACAGGAATATGATAATGGTATTAACAACATACCAGGCATATGATAATAGTATTAACAACATGCCAGGTATATAATAATAGTATTAACAACATAACAGGAATATGATAATGGTATTAACAACATAACAGGAATATGATAATATTAACAATATAACAGCATATAATAGTATTACTCATATAACAGGCATATACTAATAGTATTAACTGTACTACAGGCATAAAATAATATTATTAACCAAATAACAGACATATAATGTACCATTTACAATACTTTGTTATTATTAGTATTCAAGCTACGTGTTTAGATCAGTATTCAAGCTTTGTGTTTAGATCAGTATTCAAGCTTTGTGTTTAGGTCAGTATTCAGGCTTTGTATTTAGACAATCATTCAGACTTTGCATTTAGATGAGTATTTAGGCTTTGCATTTAGATGAGTATTTAGGCTTTGCATTTAGATGAGTATTCAGGCTATGCATTTAGATGAGTTTTCAGGCTTTGCATTTAGATGAGTATTCAGGCTTTGCATTTAGATGCATATTCAGACTTTGCATTTAGATGAGTATTCATGCTTTGCATTTAGATGAGTATTCAGACTTTGCATTTAGATGAGTATTCAGACTTTGCATTTAGATGAGTCTTCATACTTTGCATTTAGATGAGTATTCAGACTTTGCATTTAGATGAGTATTTAGACTTTGCATTTAGATGAGTATTCAGGCTTTGTGTTTAGACATTTATTCAGTCTTTGTGTTAAGATGAGTAATCAGACAATGTATTTAGACCAGTATTCAGGATTACTGCTGAGGCATCCACGCTCCATGAATACCTTTCTAGTTGTTATTTTTAGAACAAATATTGTTGCTGAAAAGTTTACAACTTTACCATTAGTCAGTACATTATCTTACACCAAAAACTTGAATTAGAATACTTAAGCAGGCAGCATGTTGAATTGTTTTACTTACTTAAGCAGGAAGCATGTTGAATTGTTTTACTTACTTAAGCAGGAAGCATGTTGAATTGTTTTACTTACTTAAGCAGGAAGCATGTTGAATTGTTTTACTTACTTAAGCAGGCAGCATGTTGAATTGTTTTACTTAGGTGGACAGGTATCGATTTACAAGAGATTTCTACTTAAACAGCATGCTTTTTATGTTTCAGGGGGCAATATTCATATCTACTTTCCAGCATATTTTGAAGTTCCCAGTCCATCGATGTGACAGATTCAAGGATATCGAGTTAGTATTGTACAATATTCAAAAGTATTGAGTTAGCCTTGTATAGTAGTCAAGGGTATTGAGTCAGTCTTGTATAGTAGTCAAGGGAACTGAGTTAGTCTTGCATAGTATACAAGAGTATTGAATGGGTATTGTATAGTCATAGACCAGAAAAGCTCATGGGATGATCTGCATGTTAGCACAAGTTTGTTAATAGTTTTGTTTTGAGCTACACATTTCCATCTTTTATATAATGTATTTATTTGTATGATTCCTAAACTACTTGGAGGATTGCAATGAAACTTGATACATATTCATCCCATGGTCTAGTTGGTCCAAAATGAAAATGGAATCCAATATGGCCACCATTTGTTATCACTGCTTCTCCTCAATGGATGGTCATATCAGCATTGGGTTTTCTCTCAGAGATTTCCTATGATGTCTAGCTGATCAAAAATGAAAATGGTGCTGATCTGACATCCAATATGTCTGCAACAGTAGCCATCTTGAAAATAATATTGCTACTCCCCCCTGACTGGATGGTCATATCAGCATGGGGCTTTCATTCAAAGACTCCATCTGCTGTATGGTTAGTCCTGTATGACAAGTATGTTGATCTCGCATCTACTATGGCCACCATGGCATCCATCTTGTACATCTTGTTTTTGCTACACATCTTTAACACAAAGTTTTATTGACATGGAGTTTTCACCAGAAGACTTCTTATGATGTCTAGTTAGGCCTAATTGAAAGTGGTGCCACTCCTACATTCAGTATGCTTGCTACAGTTACCAAAGTGGTGCCACTCCTACATTCAGTATGCTTGCCATAGTTGCCAAAGTGGTGCCACTCCTACATTCAGTATGCTTGCCACAGTTGCCAAAGTGGTGCCACTCCTACATTCAGTATGCTTGCCACAGTTGCTAAAGTGGTGCCACTCCTACATTCAGTATGCTTGCCATAGTTGCCAAAGTGGTGCCACTCCTACATTCAGTATGCTTGCCACAGTTGCCAAAGTGGTGCCACTCCTACATTCAGTATGCTTGCCACAGTTGCCGTCTTGAGAATATTGTTATTCCTAGGCCTCCTTAATATATGGTCTGTTTGGTTGGTCCTAAATAAAAATAGTTCTGCTCAGATGTTCATAATGGTTGCCACGGTAGCCATCTTGAAAAACTTATAACTACATCGGTATGAATCATCCTACTGGCATGGAGTTTGCACTGAAAGACTTCTTATGATGTCTAGTTGGTCCTAAATAAAATTGTGTCAATCTGATCTTCAATTGGCCATTTTTAAGACGTTGTTATCACTACTAATTCTAGATGGTTGCTCATGTCGATATTGCACTTCACCAGAAGACTTCTTATGATGTCTAGTTAGTCCTGATTGGAAATTGTGTGTATCACTCTTGTTATTGTTAATTCTCCAGAACAGAGAGTTATATGAACATGGGGTTTTCATTAGCAGACTTCACATAATCTCTTGTTAGGCCTAAATTAAAATGGTGCTTTTCTAATGTCCAATATGGCCACAATAATGGCCATGTTGAAAATGATGTTATCACTTTTAAGTGGAAGGTCATTTTGACATGGAGGTTTCATCAGAAGAGTTGTGTCAATTGGCCCTAATGAAAATGATGTTATCACTTTTAAGTGGAAGGTCATTTTGATGTGGAGGTTTCATCAGAAGAGTTGTGTCAATTTGGCCCTAATGAAAATGATGTTATCACTTTTAAGTGGAAGGTCATTTTGACATGGAGGTTTCATCAGAAGAGTTGTGTCAATTTGGCCCTAATGAAAATGATGCAAACTGGCCCTAAATATGGCCACCATGGTGGCCATCTTGACAATAATGTTATCTCTACTCCTCCTAGATGGATGGATGGATGGATGGATGGATATATTAAGATTTAACCAGTAGACTACTTATGATACATAGCTTATCTTAAATGAAAATGGTGTCAATCACACATCAGTTAAAATAGTGTCAATCACATTTAAGTTAAAATGGTGTCAATCACACATCAGTTAAAATGGTGTCAATCACACATCAGTTAAAATGGCATCAATCACACATCACTTAAATTGGTGTCAATATGCATCAGTTAAATTGGTGTCAATCACACATCAGTTAAATTGGTGTCAATCACACATCAGTTAAAATGGTGTAAATCATGCATCGGTTAAATTGGTGTCAATCACACATCAGTTATGGGTACCACAATGGTTGTCTTGAAAATCTTGCTGTCGCTACTAAATGGATAGGCATACTGAATGGGGTTTCAACCCATATGCTTCTAATGATGTCTACTTTATCTTAAATGAAAAATGATGTCAATCTGTCACCTGTCCACCACAGCAGCTCATTTAAAAATCTTGTTATTACTGAAGAACATCATGGATGGTTTCAACACTCAGCAGCTAAAAGGAAGAAATGGTCTCATCTTGAAATCCCTTCAATGGACTCTTGCTAGGCTGTTGTGGAGATACAGTTAGATTATGTTTTAATCAAAAGAACAGACAGAATTTCAAAGACAAAACTCAATAGCATTTAAACATTTTGGTTGCAAAATGTTATTAATTCATTCCACACAGTTTTATTCTGACTTTATCCCATCAAGATATCAGGTTTGATTTTGTAATCAGGTAAGACCAATCTGTGATTTTAATATTTTATACTGTGCAGTCAAATCTTCAAATCTGTCATACCCTGAGAAGTGAGAAAAGTGGTTTCTGAATACAAGTCAGTGCTTAATACAAGTCAGTGCTTAATAGGGTTTCATTTCATCAGTATCATGTTATATAAACCTTGAAGTAATGGCTGTTTAAGACAGTTGATTACTTAATACAGGTAACCTTTAATACAATTGAATACATAATAGAGGTAACCTTTAAGAATGTAGATTACATAATATAGGTAACTTTTAAGGCAGTTGATTACTTTTATACAGGTAATCTTTAAGACAATGGATTACTTCATACAGGTAATATTTAGGCAGTTGATTACTTAATACAGGTAACCTTTAAGACAGTTGATTACATAATCCAGGTAACATTTAAGACACCTGATTATATAATACAGGTAAACTTTATGACAGTTGATTACATAATGCAGGTATACTTTAATACAGTTGATAACATAATACAGGTAACATTTAAGACAGCTGAGTACTTAATGCAGGTAACATTTAAGACAGCTCAGTAAATAATACAGGTAACCTTTAAGACAGTTCAGTACATAATACAGGTAACCTTTAAGACAGTTCAGTACATAATACACGTAACCATTAAGACAGCTGATTGCTTAATCCAGGTAACCTTAATGACAGTTGATTATATAATACAGGAAACCTTTAAGGCAGTGGATTACATAATACAGGAAACCTTTAAGACACTTGAATACATAATACAGGTAACATTTTTTGACAGTTGATTACATAATACAGGTAATCTTCAAAGCAGGTTTGACTGTCCTTGAACTTTTTGATTAACCATAAATTTATAACTAATGAGTCAGCCTGAATATTTAATAATTCTTGGGGAAAATAAATCATTTAATACCGTATAATTTCTTTCTGTCTCCACACGAATTTACTCACAATTTCAGTTCCACTTCTGATTTCCTTTAAATGTTTAGGTTTTTATTACATACTTGTAAAAGGAAGGTGATGGTTGAAGATTGATTATGACAGATTTATAGAGAAGATTCCTAATCCCATCTGCTATAAACCAGCTTTTGTAGAATGGTTGCATAATTTGGTCCCAACAAGGCTGTTGTAATTTCATTTCAGTCTGTTTATAACAGGCACCAGTATAAACAACCTTCCACAGACTGGTTACATATTTTGGTCCCAACAAGACCGTGACAATAAACAACATATCTTCATGTAATGTTCACCACTAAAAACCTGTGAAATGTTTTGGTCCCAACAACATATGGATTAGGGAAGTTTTTTTAAATTATACTTGAACTGTTGTTGAGCTGCTCCATCAAGTCTTTTACCTTATGTTTTTGATTTGTTCTGCCTTCAGTCTGTGTCTGAATGCTAAGGACCCATACTGTGGCTGGAACACAGTGGATGGTAGTTGTGGACCTCCACCATCCAATCAGCCATCTGTACATTTCTGGATGCAGACCATAGATGGCTGCCCAGTTGTAGAGCACCCAGGTGAGTTATCTCCCCTAGTAGTTGCTAGGAAGATGTAATTTTGTACTAAACTCTTGATGTAAATGGTATTAATTGTGATTTCATGTCACCAAGAAATGTTAATTGTAAGAAGTTTGCATATTTTATTTAATTTTTCATGTGCAAAGTAAGATAAAATATGTCAAAAAAATTATTGTTTGTATCATAACTTGGTAAGACAAAATAAGGGATTATAACACAGTATGAAAAAAGAAGGGACCAGTCGTTGATGAAAGCTCCAGTAGATGTACATAACCTTCAGTATTACACATTTGCTTGTATACATGCTTATTGCATTATATTATGACTGTAAATCAAAGATAATAGACTGTGTAATTGTTTTAATTCTAAGAATGCTAGATGCCACAGTGGATGACTTAGTAACATCTAATCAAGAAGTCTTTTTTCAAGAAGTTTATGATTGCTTCTGTAAAAGAAAGCATGATTCCAGTCTATTTCATGCAGTTTCTCTCAGGATACTGGCTATAAAAATGACCATTTAGATTGACCAAAGCTTTCAGCAAATACAAAACAGTAATGAAATGGTAAATGGAAATTTAAAACTAGTACATACCATATTATTTAAATTGTAGAGATCTATATTTGAATATTATTTATAGTCTATTAAATTTAAATCCCAAATTAAAATAAAAATATAAGATGCAAAATGATTCACCTTTGGCATTTGATTGGCTGAGCTTGTTACCAGTCTAAAGACCATATTTCTAATCCAATTTTGGTTGCTGGAGTTTGTTACCACTCTGAAAATCATATTTCTGATTCTGTTTGATCAAGTTTGAAATATGTGCTATTAAAAAGTTCTCCAAGGAATTTGATCATCAGCATAATTATTAGGTGATCTTGCATCTGATTGGCTGTGTTTGCTACCACTAGAGGGAAATTTCTGATCTGATTTTTAGTGAGCTTGGTAATTAGCGTTTGTAATTGAGAAATTGCATAACAATCCTTTTTGGCTTGCATGGATCTCAGTCCTTACAAAACCACTGCTCACTGTTTACTCTCTGTCACTTGGATAAGTTTGTATTTCCAATGATAGGCACTTTTTAAATTGGGATTAGGCCTTAGAAAGTCAGTCTAGCTATGCCAAGAGACATAACTCATATATTGATCCTATGAAGGAATGATTAGACTGAGAGTGGTAACATCCCTTGACATAGTTAATGGCTTCTGTATTGAGCTGCAGAATTGAATATAAAATGCTAATAAGTGATAACCATCTCTGTTAAGAAAAAAAGAAAAGACAAGATTTAAAACATTTGAAATTTAAAGAGATATTGGTATATACTTATCACCTTAGCAAGGAATTTTAATATCAATATTTTACAATTGATGTTCATCCCCTTGATCATGTTTGATGTATTGTATTACCTGAGTCTGTGTGAGTGTGTGTGTGAGTGTGTGTGTGTGTGTGTGTGTGTGTGTGTGTGTGTGTGTGTGTGTGTGTGTGTTATGTGTGTGTGTGTGTGTTATCCTGACAAAGCATATAAAATATCTGACAAAATATCTTTAGTGGATGGAGGATGGTCGAACTGGACAGAGTGGACAAAGTGTACACAAGTAGGTGGTGACCCCACCACGGGTGATTGTTTGTGTCGATCCAGGTCATGTGACAATCCAAGGCCAGTATTTGGTGGCAGGAAGTGTTATGGTCCCAGCATTGAAGTTACTAACTGTACAAGTAAGATCTTTGATCAATATACATTTATTTTTCTAAACAGACTGAACAATGAATTTACAGAATTTAAAAATACAGTAGACTCATAATATCCAAATATCTGGTATTATCGGAAATAATCATCCATTCCTGGTGAAATTTGTTCTTTGCTTATATCTTATTTGCATCTTTTATCCAAACATCGATTATTAAAGTACACCCACATAATTGAAGTAATTCTGTGGTCTGAAATCCTCTAATCTTAGTGAAATTGACATGCATTATCCCAAGTGTGAAAACCGTCATGAACTGCATGTTTCATGTCTTGAATCGTGACAACTGTTGGACCAAAATTGTGAATATTGATTAAGTGAAAAGCGTTTTATTTTTATTGCTTGTCATTAATCCAGTGATGACATTTTTTTGATAACCCTGTTATTAATTCAATTAATGGCAGTAATTTTATGTAAAGTAAATTTGATAAAAGAAAACCAGAAAATCTTATTAACCTTACATTCAACTATATGTGCATTTTTTTAAAAAAACCTATAGGAAGTCACTTTGCTTACCACATTGCATATAAATCACCAAGTCCAAAGAAACTACAATTAAGAATGCTTTAGATGCATGTGACATTCTCAGCTCATACATGGGATTGTTGGAAAACATTAGTGGGCTGTAAGTAGGACTTGGCAAATATAATGATTATGCAATGAAAGATGATTTCAATAGAAATGTGCAAAGGAAATGTGCTTACAAGTTTCTTGGGACATGTTTCTTAAAAATGAAAATAAAAACAAGTGAATATTGCACGTAAAAAATAACATCAAATGAAAAACAAACTAACATATTAACTGATCCATCAGAGCTAAAATTTGATGTTGATCATTTTTATACATATTGATGATGATCATTTTTATATGTATTGATGATGATCATTTTTATATGTATTGATGATGATCATTTTTATATGTATTGATGATGATCATTTTTATACGTATTGATGATGATCATTTTTATATGTATTGATGTTGATCATTTTTATATGTATTGATGATGATCATTTTTATATGTATTGATGATGATCATTTTTATATGTATTGATGTTGATCCTTTTTATACGTATTGATGATGATCATTTTTATATGTATTGATGATGATCATTTTTATATGTATTGATGATGATCATTTTTATATGTATTGATGTTGATCATTTTTATACGTATTGATGATGATCATTTTTATATGTATTGATGTTGATCATTTTTATACGTATTGATGATGATCATTTTTATATGTATTGATGTTGATCATTTTTATACGTATTGATGATGACAAAAATCATTTTTATAAATATTGATGATGACAAAAATCATTTTTATGCGTATTGATGTTGATCATTTTTATACGTATTGATGATGGCAAAAATCATTTTTATACGTATTGATGATGACAAAAATCATTTTTATACGTATTGATGATGGCAAAAATCATTTTTATACGTATTGATGATGACAAAAATCATTTTTATACGTATTGATGATGACAAAAATCATTTTTATACGTATTGATGATGACAAAAATCATTTTTATACATACTGATGATGACAAAAATCATTTTTATATGTATTGACATTGATCATTTTTATATGTATTGATGATAACAAAAATCATTTTTATACGTATTGATGATGGCAAAAATCATTTTTATACGTATTGATGATGACAAAAATCATTTTTATACGTATTGATGATGGCAAAAATCATTTTTATACGTATTGATGATGACAAAAATCATTTTTATACGTATTGATGATGACAAAAATCATTTTTATACGTATTGATGATGACAAAAATCATTTTTATACATACTGATGATGACAAAAATCATTTTTATATGTATTGACATTGATCATTTTTATATGTATTGATGATAACAAAAATCATTTTTATACATATTGATGATGACAAAAATCATTTTGTCTATGTTGTATGCCATGCAGATTATTACAATGATGACAGTAATAATCTTCATTATTGTTTTTGTCTTTGTTTTACGTTATGCCAATGAAATGGCATCTTGGATATGTAATAACAAAGCAAAATACAAGAATAATGGAAATGGTTCATTGTTTTTCTTCTGTAAGATAGACTTGAGTATAAAATGTGGGTTTCATCTTATGTCATATATTAAAATTATGAGACTTGAATTTAAAATGTGGCTTTCATCTTATGTCATATATTAAAATTATAAGATAGACTTGAATATAAAATGTGGCTTTCATCTTATGTCATATATTAAAATTATAAGATAGACTTGAATATAAAATTGTAAGATAGACTTGAATATAAAATGTGGGTTCCATCTTATGTCATATACTAAAATTATAAGATAGACTTGAATATAAAATTGTAAGATGGACTTGAGTATAAAATGTGGGTTCCATCTTATGTCATAAATTAAAATTTTCATCAAGAGAAGATAAACAGCATTATGTAGGAATAGAAACTTATTTAACTTGATGTACACGTGCACCTGCTTGACCTTTGGTTATTTAAAGCGCGATATTATCCAAAGTATTCTTCTAGTCCCCCAGACTTCAGTATTAATCACTCTGACATTATATTCATTTATATTCTACTTGTATCTTTATCTTTCAGCTCATGGTCAGTGGACTGCTTGGTCAGCGTGGTCACAATTATATTCATTTAGATTCTACTTGTATCTTTATCTTTCAGCTCATGGTCAGTGGACTGCTTGGTCAGAGTGGTCACAATGCTCTCAAAGCTGTGGTTCCACTGCTGTGCAGTGGCGACAGCGATACTGTAGCAACCCCCCACCGAGATTCGGGGGTCGTGAATGTATGGGAGATCACAAGGAAGAGGAATACTGCAAGGGACAAAAACCATGCCCGAGTAAATATTAAAGTTTTGGATTACATATAGTTTGAGTAATATTGCAAGTTTTAAACATCTAGTTGTGTTTACAGCAGCGAAAGGCAAATGAACCACTACTGAATATGCTTGCTTATAAGACGACTCCGACTGCAAACTGCACAGATCCAGATCTGCCAGTGCATAATGCACTGGCAGATCTTCACATGTGCAGTTTGTTAGGAGTAATCAACAGAACAAACAGTGTAGACCCTGATCTGGAGGTGCATTCTGCTATGACAGATCTGGATCTTTGTTGTTTGAAGTTTGACTCGACTTAGCAGCAAGTAAATATGGTATTTTATACCTTGAGATAACTTTTTTTATGAAGTTCAGATGACATGAGTTGACAGGATTTGACATTTTTAATGGTTCATTATTCCCTTACTATAATGCCATTTAAAGCTGCCATATAATTACCTTATTAAGGATCACTTTATAATGAGGGAATATTGTACACTAATTTATTGACATGCCTTAGATGGGCTTTAAGGTTTTTATCTGTTTATGTGGGTTTTAATGGGTACTTTGAATGCATTTTTGGTTTTATCATGCTGAAGAAGTGGCAGCTAAGTGCTTTTCTCAAGCAAGAATACACTGAGGCAGCCAACCCAATGAGTCTGACACTGCCAATTGACTTGAGAATACACTGACGCACCCAACCCAATGAGTCTGACACTGCCAGTTGACTTGAGAATACACTGAGGCAGCCAACCCAATAAGTCTGACACTGCCAATTGACTTGAGAATACACTGAGGCAGCCAGCCCAGTGAGTCTGACACTGCCAGTTGACTTGAGAATATACTGGAGCAGCCAACCCAATGAGTCTGACACTGCCAGTTGACTTGAGAATACATTGAGGCAGCCAAACCAGTGAGTCTGACACTGCCAGTTGACTTGAGAATACACTGAGGCAGCCAACCCAGTGAGTCTGACACTGCCAGTTGACTTGAGAATATACTGGAGCAGCCAACCCAGTGAGTCTGACACTGCCAGTTGACTTGAGAATACACTGAGGCAGCCAAACCAATAAGTCTGACACTGCCAATTGACTTGAGAATATACTGGGGCAGCCAACCCAGTGAGTCTGACACTGCCAGTTGACTTGAGAATACACTGAGGCACCCAACCCAATGAGTCTGACACTGCCAGTTGACTTGAGAATACACTGAGGCACCCAACCCAATGAGTCTGACACTGCCAGTTGACTTGAGAATACACTGACGCACCCAACCCAATGAGTCTGACACTGCCAGTTGACTTGAGAATACACTGAGGCACCCAACCCAATGAGTCTGACAATG
Source organism: Sinohyriopsis cumingii (assembly GCA_028554795.2). Classification (NCBI taxonomy): domain Eukaryota; kingdom Metazoa; phylum Mollusca; class Bivalvia; order Unionida; family Unionidae; genus Sinohyriopsis; species Sinohyriopsis cumingii. Next base: position 76,386,337 of record CM068832.1, on the reverse strand, counting down.
CCAGCTGATTTGAGAATACACTGAGGCAGCCAGCCCAATGAGTCTGACACTGCCAGTTGACTTAAGGATAAATGGAGGCAGCCAACCCAATGAGTCTGACACTGCCAGCTGATTTGAAAATACACTGAGGCACCCAACCCAATGAGTCTGACACTGCCAGCTGACTTGAGAGTACACTGAGGTACCCAACCTGATGAGTCTGACACTGCCAGCAGATTTGAAAATACACTGAGGCAGCCAACCCAATGAGTCTGACACTGCCAGTTGACTTGAGAATACACTGGGACAGCCAACCCAATGAGTCTGACACTGCCAGTTGATTTGAGAATACACTGAGGCAGCCAGCCCAATGAGTCTGACACTGCCAGTTGACTTGAGGATAAATGGAGGCAGCCAACCCAATGAGTCTGACACTGCCAGCTGATTTGAAAATACACTGACGCACCCAACCCAATGAGTCTGACACTGCCAGCTGACTTGAGAATACACTGAGGTACCCAACCCAATGAGTCTGACACTGCCAGTTGACTTGAGGATAAATGGAGGCAGCCAACCCAATGAGTCTGACACTGCCAGCTGATTTGAAAATACACTGAGGCACCCAACCCAATGAGTCTGACACTGCCAGCTGACTTGAGAATACACTGGGGCAGCCAACCCAATGAGTCTGACACTCTTCCATGGAGGGAGCAAACCCAATGAGTCTGAGATTGTACCACCTGAGCTACTGCTTCTGTCTGGGGTTTAAGGGAAACATTTTGTTTTCACAGATGGGGTTTAAGTGGGTCCTGTTGCCTCCACAGGTAGAGTTGAAGTGGATAAAGTTTTCTTCACAGATGGGGTTAAAATGGATCTTATTGTTTCCACAAATGTGTCTGAAGGGGATAATGTTGTCTTCATGAATGAATTCAAAGGGGATCCTGATGTCTTCAGAGACAGAGATAAAGGGGGATCATTGTTCTCTTGACAGATGGTATTTCAGAAGATCCTAAATTTCATTAATGGGATCAAAGTAAATCTTGTTGTCTTCACATGTGTTTAAATGGGATCCTATTGTCATCATAAATGGCTTGAAGGAACTCTTGTTGTCTTTACAGATGGAATTTAAGGAGATCCTAAATTTCACAGATGGCAACAAAGTAATTCATTTTGTCTTCACGTATGGGGTTGATGGGAATCCTGTTGTCTTCATAGATGGTTGTCAAAGGGGTCTTATTGTCTTCATTGATGGGGTTGAGGGATCCCTTGTTGTCTCCACAAATAGACCTGAATCTTATATCCCCCCATATCCCCATGTGTCTGCCCCATTCCCCATCCCCCATATCCCCATGCGTCTGCCCCATTCCCCATCCTCCAATATCCCCATGTGTACATCCATATGTCCTATATGCCACATATTGTGTTTCTGTTTATTGGCTTTTGAAGAACATAAACTGAAACTAATTTCCATATTAATATCTTTATTGTAAATGTATAGATGGAGAAAAAAAAATTCTTGCAATTTCATCTTTCACTTTTAGCAATTTTCAGTTGTATTTATTTAGATCACATATATTATTACATTTACAAAAAACTTGCCGAAAACTGGGCACTTGTTGCTCTGTAGCAGTGACCTACAAAGAATAATCAGATCAGGATCTAGTCTTTCTGGTAAGGCCACTGCTACAAAACAAGATTTACCATTTTTCAGTGATGTAAGTGATCCTACATAATGATTGAATCTACATGAAAGGTACATTTTTAGTGAATATTTATAAGTAAATTAGGCATATATTCACCTAACTATCATTTAAGAATGACCATAATATAGACTACCATTATTAATGATCCATTTTAGGTTGGGTTTTTTTCATTGCACTTTTTATTTTAGCATGTTGGTTTTCTCAGTGGCTCCTTTTCATTATAATTGGTGCATTTACTTTTTGTTTTCTGGTGGGAATTCAGGCCAGTTGATCGTTTAAACCCTGAAACTGGCTAGGGCAAAGAGAGAATTTTGTATGAAGGCAATAGCAGCACCCTATTGTTAAACAACATTAATCCTTGCATGGCCTTTTGCAATATAATAAGTAGCACATTACTTTAGTTGGGTACACATGTACTTATTTTAAGGTCACTTAAAGCAAGCTACCAATGTGTTACCCGTACAAAATTTTCCACGTGGATTGGATATGGAATCCATACATACTTTTATAGAAATATCCATATGGACATTTTTATTCTATAGCTGAACCACTCTTATGGATTTCAGTGTATCCTTATGGAAATGTTATGGATTCCTTACGTACTCCATATGGAAAATCCCATGAAATATGCAAATTAGTCCATGAGATCTGTAGGTTGTCCATATGGAATAAAATTAAAATTCCATATGGAATTTGGCAATAATCCATATGGAATTTATGATTAATCCATATGGAATTTGGTAATAATCCATATGGCATTTGGCAATAGTCCATATGGAATCTGTAAATAGTTCATATGGAATTCGGTAATAGTCCATCTCGTACAAAATTTTCCAGGCATACTTAAAGCGGATTTTAGATGGGTTTTTTAAGGTCTTTCTGCCTAAGCCATAAAAAATCTGCTTCCGATTTCTATTCTTAGACATTATTGGGAATCAATGATAAATATTCACAATAATTATTTTTATGGATTATTTTGACAGACATTATCAAATAAGATTTAGGTTTTTCTTGTTCTCATTTTCTTTCTTGCATACAAAGCCTAATCCATGATGGCATCACTTAAGTCTTTTTCATTTCACTGAAAAGTCTGGTGAGATTTCACAAATATTTCGACCAAAACTTTCATTGAAATTGTGGTTAGATCTCACTAAAATTTCACTGAAATATAAAATTTAACTAAAACCTTTGTGAGATTTCACTAAAGTTTTGATCATTATATAGTATTTTACTGAAGTTTCAGTAGTTTTTCAGACATTTCAGAAGGTTTCAAATTAATAATGGATATGAATTAAACAGGACTTTATTACCAAGGTGATATTAAATGTGCATGAAAACAAATATACAGATGTTGTAATTATGACATCCAAGGCAAGAGATATGGGAGTTAACAATAATAATAATAATAATAATAATAATAATAATGTTTAGAGAAGGTAACTTAGTTAGTTACAGAACTAATCTACCATGAGGCCTTCTATCTGTTATGTATAATATGTGCAACATGATGTGAAGAATCTAGCTTGACACTAAATAGTTGATTGTAAAAATCAAAGTATCAAGCCTGGAACATATGCACAGGCATCTGTGAACACATAAACATATATACAATATAAAATATTAATCTGCATTGAAAAATTCAACTGTGAAAATAATGCAAAATTACAGAAAAGCATCCATTTAAGACATTGATTATGAAAAGAAGAAATGTGAGAAGCCTGCCTTATGTCACTTGTACTGTAGACTGGATTTTTAATTGATGTACAAACTGTGATGCTGTTGTGGTCTCTTGAATTAGTCCTTGTTCCTTAAGCAGCCATGACATATGTTTATCATGATATAATTACTCTTATTTTACACTGAATTCTAACACACTTAGAATATTTTGATAATATACACAGTAATGCCTCACGATATTGAAAGATGATTCTATGTGTGGGCCAAGAAAATTCCGCAACGATATGACTATCTTTGATAGACATGGGTATTTGGCAACAATTTACAACAGTGATCTATACGTTGTCCCTCCTTAAATTCATTCTGGAAGTTAATCAGTTTTGAGTTATGTAACTTCAAAATCATCTGGTTCAATTCCTTGTCCTATTTAGCACATTATCCGCTATTGTGAAGCTCTTTATGGCACAAAAAGCAAAATGCTAGTCCTGGCGTTCAGTTTTCATACAGATTGACCAATTACTTCCCATCGACTTTGCATTCAAGCTATTTTGATTGCCGCACATTTTTCAAATGGTTATTCACTTTCGTATCTCACCTGAAAATTCAAATCGCCATGTTTAGCAAGCTTGCTCATTCCCATCAGTTTCTGTTATGCAACGATTCATTGGGCCTGCTGTACATATGTAAAAAAGTGCTTATGGATTAAAGTTGCAAGGATCAGATGATGATTAGTATGGCCTTAAGGATCAGATGATGATTAGTATGGCCTTAAGGATCAGATGATGATTAGTATGGCCTTAAGGATCAGATGATGATTAGTTTGGCCTTAAGGATCAAATGATGATTAGTATGGCCTTAAGGATCAGATGATGATTAGTTTGGCCTTAAGGATCAAATGATGATTAGTATGGCCTTAAGGATCAGATGATGATTAGTTTGGCCTTAAGGATCAAATGATGATTAGTATGGCCTTAAGGATCAGATGATGATTAGTGTGGCTTAAGGATCAGATGATGATTAGTATGGCCTTAAGGATCAGATGATGATTAGTGTGGCTTAAGGATCAGATGATGATTAGTATGGCCTTAAGGATCAGATGATGATTAGTATGGCCTTAAGGATCAGATGATGATTAGTATGGCCTTAAGGATCAAATGATGATTAGTTTGGCCTTAAGGATCAGATGATGATTAGTGTGGCCTTAAGGATCAGATGATGATTAGTATGGCCTTAAGGATCAGATGATGATTAGTATGGCCTTAAGGATCAGATGATGATTAGTATGGCCTTAAGGATCAGATGATGATTAGTGTGGCCTTAAGGATCAGATGATGATTAGTTTGGCCTTAAGGATCAAATGATGATTAGTGTGGCCTTAAGGATCAAATGATGATTAGTATGGCCTTAAGGATCAGATGATGATTAGTGTGGCCTTAAGGATCAGATGATGATTAGTATGGCCTTAAGGATCAGATGATGATTAGTTTGGCCTTAAGGATCAGATGATGATTAGTATGGCCTTAAGGATCAGATGATGATTAGTATGGCCTTAAGGATCAGATGATGATTAGTATGGCCTTAAGGATCAGATGATGATTAGTTTGGCCTTAAGGATCAAATGATGATTAGTATGGCCTTAAGGATCAGATGATGATTAGTTTGGCCTTAAGGATCAGATGATGATTAGTATGGCCTTAAGGATCAGATGATGATTAGTATGGCCTTAAGGATCAGATGATGATTAGTTTGGCCTTAAGGATCAGATCAGGCATATGGAGACCAACTGTGTTCAATCTGTAAAGGAAGATGGGTTACAGAGGTGAACGATTTAAGGTTGTTTCATTTTAATTGGAGATATGCTGTGGTAGGGATATTCATTACTTTTAGTAATTGTCATTTCTTCTCTCAGCCCCTCCAGTCCAGAGCAACTGGACACAATGGACAGAGTGGACACAGTGTACTTCCAATTGTAATGGTGGAATCCAGAACCGTAGGCGTAGCTGTGTTGAGCCACCACCAGGCCAGGAGCAAAAGCCGTGTCTTGGCAATCAGCAAGAGTGGCGAATGTGCAATACTTTTGTTTGTGAAGGTAAATACTCTATATATTCATATGACAAGTGTAGAAATAGTCTCTGTACTTATCTGACAAGTGTAGAAATGCTGTCTATATTTATATGACAAGCGTAGAAGTACTGTCTATATTCATATGACAGGTGTAGAAATATTCTCTTTGCTTATCTGACAAGTGTTCAAAAACTGTCTGTATTCATGACAAGTGTTGAACTCCTGTCTGAATGCCTTACAAGTGTTCAAGTACTGTCTGAATGACTGACAAGTGTACAAATACTGTGTGTAATGACAACAAGTGTCCAAATACTGTATGAATTCATGACAAGTTTACAAATACTCTCTGAATTCATGGCAAGTGTTCAAATACTGTCTGAATTCATGACAAGTGTACAAATACTGTCTGAATTCATGACAAGTCATCAAATACTGTCTGAATTTATGATAAGTGTACACATTCTGTCTGAATTCATGACAAGTCATCAAATACTGTCTGAATTCATGACAAGTCATCAAATACTGTCTGAATTTATTATAAGTGTACAAACGCTATATAAATTCATGACAAGTGTTTATATACTAAATTCATGACAAGAAATGCTGTCTGTATTCATGACAAGTGTACAAATGCTTTAAAAACTGGATAATAAGTGTATGTGCATGTTTTTAAACTAAGCAAAATTTGTATTCACTTACGTTTTTTTTATCAGTGGTTAAATATAGCTGTATTTAATTATTTGAAAATCTTTCTGTAATGGTCATCCAGATTCATCAGTGCATTACATGCATATGATTGATTAAATAATTCAATTAACTTAATTACATGTCTGATTAACTATTAGAATTAATTTAATTACATGTCTGATTAACTATTGGAAATAACTTAATTACATGTCTGATTAACTATTGGAATTAATTTAATTACATGTCTGATTAACTATTGGAATAACTTAATTACATGTCTGATTAACTATTGGAATTAATTTAATTACATGTCTGATTAACTATTGGAATAACTTAATTACATGTCTGATTAACTATTGGAATTAACTTAATTATATGTCTGATTAACTATTAGAATTAATTTAATTACATGTCTGATTAACTATTGGAATAACTTAATTACATGTCTGATTAACTATTGGAATTAATTTAATTACATGTCTGATTAACTATTGGAATTAACTTAATTATATGTCTGGTTAACTATTGGAATTAATTTAATTACATGTCTGATTAACTATTATAATTAACTTAATGACATGTCTGATTAACTATTATAATTAACTTAATTATATGTCTGATTAACTATTGGAATTAATTTAATTACTTGGCTGATTAACTATTGGAATTAACTTAATTATATGTCTGGTTAACTATTGGAATTAATTTAATTACATGTCTGATTAACTATTAGAATTAACTTAATTATATGTCTGATTAACTATTAGAATTAATTTAATTACATGTCTGATTAACTATTATAATTAACTTAATTACATGTCTAGTTAACTATTAGAATTAATTTAATTACATGTCTGATTAACTATTATAATTAACTTAATGACATGTCTGATTAACTATTATAATTAACTTAATTATATGTCTGATTAACTATTGGAATTAATTTAATTACATGTCTGATTAACTATTAGAATTAATGTAATTACTTGGCTGATTAACTATTGGAATTAACTTAATTATATGTCTGGTTAACTATTATTGGAATTAATTTAATTACATGTCTGATTAACTATTATAATTAACTTAATTACATGTCTGATTAACTATTAGAATTAATTTAATTACTTGGCTTATTAACTATTAGAATTAATTTAATTACTTGGCTGATTAACTATTGGAATAACTTAATTACATGTCTGATTAACTATTGGAATTAATTTAATTACATGTCTGATTAACTATTAGAATTAACTTAATTATATATCTGATTAACTATTAGAATTAATTTAATTACATGTCTGATTAACTATTATAATTAACTTAATTACATGTCTGATTAACTATTAGAATTAATTTAATTACTTGGCTGATTAACTATTAGAATTAATTTAATTACATGTCTGATTAACTATTAGAATTAATTTAATTACATGTCTGATTAACTTTTATAATTAACTTAATTAGATGTCTGATTAACTATTAGAATAAATTTAATTACTTGGCTGATTAACTATTAGAATTAATTTAATTACTTGGCTGATTAACTATTGGAATTAACTTAATTATATGTCTGATTAACTATTGGAATTAACTTAATTATATGTCTGGTTAGCTATTGGAATTAATTTAATTACATGTCTGATTAACTATTATAATTAACTTAATTACATGTCTGATTAACTATTATAATTAACATAATTACATGTCTGATTAACTATTAGAATTAATTTAATTACTTGGCTGATTAACTATTAGAATTAATTTAATTACATGTCTGATTAACTATTATAATTAACTTAATTACATGTCTGATTAACTATTATAATTAACATAATTACATGTCTGATTAACTATTAGAATTAATTTAATTACTTGGCTGATTAACTATTAGAATTAATTTAATTACATGTCTGATTAACTATTATAATTAACTTAATTACATGTCTGATTAACTATTAGAATTAATTTAATTACTTGGCTGATTAACTATTAGAATTAATTTAATTACTTGGCTGATTAACTATTGGAGTAACTTAATTACATGTCTGATTAACTATTGGAATTAATTTAATTACATGTCTGATTAACTATTGGAATTAACTTAATTACATGTCTGATTAACTATTGGAATTAATTTAATTACCTGTCTGATTAACTATTGGAATTAATTTAATTACTTGGCTGATTAACTATTGGAATTAACTTAATTACATGTCAGATTAACTATTAGAATTAATTTAATTACATGTCTGATTAACTATTGGAATTAATTTAATTACATGTCTGATTAACTATTGGAATTAATTTAATTACATGTCTGATTAACTATTATAATTAATTTAATTACATGTCTGATTAACTATTGGAATTAACTTAATTACATGTCTGAATAACTATTGGAATTAATTTAATTACATGTCTGATTAACTATTGGAATTAACTTAATTACATGTCTGATTAACTATTAGAATTAATTTAATTACTTGGCTGATTAACTATTAGAATTAATTTAATTATTTGGCTGATTAACTAAAGAAATAGTGTAATTAAATTGACATGCTTGATGATGCATATGCATTTCAGTTTGCTACCAACATGGCAGATGACCAGTGTACACTTAATTTCTGTACATTCTTACTTTCTGTACATGCTTACTTTCTGTCCATTATTACTTTTTATACATGCTTACTTTCTGTCCATTATAACTTTTTATACATGCTTTCTTTAAGTAAATGCTTAGTTAATGTAATGCTTATTTTCCATAACATTCTGTAATGTTTCTTTATGTAATGCTTTCATTCTGTATTGCTTACTTTCTATTCATGTTTACTTTCTGCAATGCTTACTTTCTGTACATTCTTAATTTCTGTACATTTCTTCTTTCTATAGATGCTTACTTTATGTACATTCTTACTTTCTGTACATTCTAACTTTCTGTACTTGTTTATTTTTACATATGTACTCATTATCCAGATTCTGTAGTTGCCCAAAATAAAGAAAAATATTGATTATGAATGTATTTTTCTTATGACAGTATTTATATGATAGTGTGCAAGGAATAATTTCATCTAGCATTTCAATTTATAAAAATGAACCCAGTTTTGGTCCCCTCTTTTTAAAAGTTGCCATTTGATTGCTTTACCCCTTTCCCTGCCACTAAACTATTGCTCGTGATAAGGTCTTTTGTACTTTGTACAAGGTGTTTTCATTAGAACAGCATTCCATCAACTGATAGCATCCCAGTACAGCTGACATTATCCCAGTACAACAAACAGCACCCTATCACAGCTGATGCTACCCCATTACAACTGACAGCATCCAAGTACAGCTGACATTATCCCAGTACAACAAACATCACCCTATCACAGCTGATGCTACCCCATTACAACTGACAGCATCCTAGTACAGCTGACATTATCCCAGTACAACAAACATCACCCCATCACAGCTGATGCTACCCCATTACAACTGACAGCATCCCAGTACAGCTGACATTATCCCAGTACAACAAACAGTACCCTATCACAGCTGATGCTACCCCATTACAACTGACAGCATCCCAATACACCTGACATTATCCCAGTACAACAAACAGCACCCTATCACAGCTGATGGTACCCATTACAGCTGACAGTATCCCAGTACAGCTGGCTAGGAAAACCTGCATATATACATATACATATATATATATATATATATATATATATATATATATATATATATATATATATATATATATATATATATATATATATATATATATATATATATAAAATTCATTATCTGGTTCTTGCTGTTTCTTGCTAAGGCATACAATGATAAACAAACATTCTTGCTTATTTATACATCAAAGAGCATGTCTTTTGTTAGTAGCCTATAGATTCCACTCAGTATAAGGCTTCAAGGTCAGCAAGTCCTACATTCACGGCCTATGGATTCTACTCAATATCAGGCTTCAAGGTCAGCAAGTCCTACATTCATAGCCTGAGGATTCCACTCAATATCGGGTTTCAAGGTCAGCAAGTCCTACATTCACAGTCTATAGATTCCACTCAATATCAGGCTTCAAGGTCAGCAAGTCCTACATTCATAGCCTGAGGATTCCACTCAATATCGGGTTTCAAGGTCAGCAAGTCCTACATTCACAGTCTATAGATTCCACTCAATATCAGGCTTCAAGGTCAGCAAGTCCTACATTCACAGCCTGTGGATTCCACTCAATATCAGGCTTCAAGGTCAGCAAGTCCTAGATTCACAGCCTGTGAATTCTACTCAATATCAGGCTTCAAGTTCAGCAAGTCCCACATTTGTAGCCTACAGATTCCACTCATTATGGGGTGGGTGAAGATGTCATCTCATCTCTGAATAGGATTAATCTTATACACTAGCATATACTAATGTCAGAATAGGATTAATCTTATACACTAGCATATACTAATGTCAGAATAGGATTAATCTAATACACTAGCATATACTAATGTCAGAATAGGATTAATCTAATACACTAGCATTTACTAATGTCAGAATAGGATTAATCTAATATACTAGCATATACTAATGTCAGAATAGGATTAATCTAATACACTAGCATATACTGATGTCAGAATAGGATTAATCTAATTCACTAGCATATACTAATGTCAGAATAGGATTAATCTAATACACTAGCATACGCTAATGACATCATAGAAATTTGCTGAATTACTAGAGAGGATATTCCCATCAGGCTGTGCTAAGAATTGGTAAGGACATCCACCTGCATTTGTGTTAAAATGTGGTACAGGCATTCAAATGTATTTTAAATGTGGTACAGGCATCCAAATGTATTTTAAATGTGGTAGGGGCATCCAAATGTATTAAAATGTGGTACAGGCATCCAAATGTATTTTAAATGTGGTACAGGCATCCAAATGTATTTTAAATGTGGTAGGGGCATCCAAATGTATTTTAAATGTGGTACAGGCATCCAAATGTATTTTAAATGTGGTACAGGCATCCAAATGTATTTTGAATGTGGTACAGGCATTCAAATGTATTTTAAATGTGGTACAGGCATTCAAATGTATTTTAAATGTGGTACAGGCATCCAAATGTATTTTAAATGTGGTACAGGCATTCAAATGTATTTTAAATGTGGTACAGGCATCCAAATGTATTTTAAATGTGGTACAGGCATTCAAATGTATTTTAAATGTGGTACAGGCATCCAAATGTATTTTAAATGTGGTACAGGCATTCAAATGTATTTTAAATGTGGTACAGGCATCCAAATGTATTTTAAATGTGGTAGGGGCATCCACTTCCATTTTTATGAAAATGTTGAAATGCATTTCATTTAAATGTGATTCAGACAACCAGATGTATTTTAAATGTGGTAGGGGAACCCAAATGCATTTTAAAATGTGTATGGGGCAGCCAAATGCATTTACTTTTAAAATATGGCATCGATATCCAGATTTGCTTTTACTGAAATGTCATAGAGTTTTCCAAAGGTTATGGTGGATAGGGTAATATAATTAACAGAGGCATGTTTGTGTGTGTGATTGAATTGTTATGTTGAATATGGTGATATAATTAACAGAGGCGTGTCTGTGTGTGATTGAGTTGTTACCTTGAACAGGGTAATATAATTAACAGAGGCATGTTTGTGTGTGATTGAGTTGTAATGTTGAATAGGGTAATATAATTAACAGATGTGTTTGTGTGATTGAGTTGTTATGTTGAACAGGGTAATATAATTAACAGGTGTGTTTGTGTGATTGAGTTGTTATGTTGAACAGGGTAATATAATTAACAGAGGCATGTTTGTGTGTGATTGAGTTGTAATGTTGAATAGGGTAATATAATTAACAGGTGTGTTTGTGTGATTGAGTTGTTATGTTGAATAGGGTAATATAATTAACAGGTGTGTTTGTGTGATTGAGTTGTTATGTTGAATAGGGTAATATAATTAACAGATGTGTTTGTGTGATTGAGTTGTTATGTTGAACAGGGTAATATAATTAACAGGTGTGTTTGTGTGATTGAGTTGTTATGTTGAATAGGGTAATATAATTAATAGAGACATGTTTGTGTATCATTGAGTTGTTGTTTTGAATAGGGTAATGTAATTAATAGAGACGTGTTTGTGTGTCATTGAGTTATAATGTTGAATAGGGTAATATAATTAACAGGTGTGTTTGTGTGATTGAGTTATGTGGAATAGGGTAATATAATTAATAGAGACGTGTTTGTGTGTGATTGAGTTGTAATGTTGAATAGGGTAATATAATTAACAGGTGTGTTTGTGTGATTGAGTTATGTGGAATAGGGTAATATAATTAATAGAGACGTGTTTGTGTGTGATTGAGTTGTAATGTTGAATAGGGTAATATAATTAACAGGTGTGTTTGTGTGTCATTGAGTTGTTATGTTGAATAGGGTAATATAATTAATAGAGACGTGTTTGTGTGTCATTGAGTTGTTATGTTGAATAGGGTAATATAATTAACAGAGACGTGTTTGTGTGTCATTGAGTTGTTATGTTGAATAGGGTAATATAATTAACAGAGGCATGTTTGTATGTGATTGAGTTATGTTGAATAGGGTAATATAATTAGCAGAAACATGTTTGTGTGTGATTGAGTTATATTGAATAGGGTGATACAACTAACAGAGGAGTATGTGTGTGTGTGTGTGTGTGTATGTTTTGTTGAAGAATGTACTGTAATGTACAGAGGTACATCTGTGCATTGTCTCATTGAATTGTTATGTTGGAGAGGTTAAAATAACTTACAGAGATGTATCATTATGTTGGATAGGGTAATATTGCATACAGGTGTTTGTGTGTGTGTCATGTTGTTATCATTTGATCACTTTTCCAGAGTCTGGTGCACTTTTGACAACACCATCTTGATGATTACATCTGTTGTACTGTGTCAGCATGTAATTTCAGATATTGAACACACCTATGTAACAGCAGGATTCGATGGTTTACATTTACATTTATTTTCAGATATTGAATATGCCTATGTAACAGCAGATTTGATGGTTTACATTTACATTTATTTTCAGATATTGAATACGCCTATGTTACAGCAGGATTCGATGGTTTACATTTACATTTATTTTCAGATATTGATAAAATGACACCGTGGACACCTTGGGTAATAACAAACAGAACAAAGGGAGGATACTTCCAGGAACGTTTTCGCTTTGTGTGTCGAGCTAGTGTACCAAGTCAAGACCTGATAAAAACTCAACTTATGAAAAGTCCAACCCAATTTTGCCTGAACAATGGCGGTAGTTGTTATGACTCAGGTGAGATTGGAAGGACTATAGACACATTTTCTCCCATAGATAGATATCTTCGAAAATACTGCAAGCATCGGAAGCGTTTATTCAAACAATTCTGTAAATGTCGGACGTTGGGCATATTTTTAGTATGTCAGAAATGTAGTTTGGGATGATACAAGGACTGGTAAATTTAGGAAGTTTATAAGAAATGCGAACCAGTACATTCTGTGAACCACATGACTATCATCACGGGATGGATGACTTGACCACCTAGCTATTGTGTAACATGATTTTGACCAAGTGATAAATGACTGGTCACCACACTCTCAGCTGATATTATAAACAGTGGAAAGATCAAAGAAAAGAAACCTAAAATGTATTATCCTATCACAAGACCAATAGCAAAACTTTCTCTTCTGTTTTTTAAAGCTAAAGGAAGAATTTTATGCAATGGATGAAATATGTAAAATTGATGAAAATGTGCCATATGAAATAGACAATATATCATATGGCATTAGCAAAAATTGTATTATATAGAAACATGCTGTAGCGGGGTTTATTTCTTGCATCCGATTCGATTGAAATTCCATTGTTATAAAATATCTGGGTGCCTTACCAGTAAATCAGAAGCCATCAGTAGGTTCTGAAACACAGCCCTAACAATATTCTGTAGTTTGGATCACTGAATCAGAAGTATGTAACTAATACAGAAGGACAGTGGTGCCATAAGATATGTTATATTCAACATGTAGTTGAGGAGATTATGTGTCTATGGATTCTGAAAGGCCTTGTTAGTGCCACATGATACTCCACTTACTTCAATCGAGCTGTGTGCATTTCATTAACAGTAGTGATTTACACAGTATTGATTCTAATATTGGAATGAAGATCTAATAAACATGGCAATGAATTAGAGAGACAGTTGCCATGGTGACATTGTAGAAAGGCAGTTACCATGGTGATGATACAGAGGCTGTTGCCATGGTGATATTGTAGAAAGCCATGGCAGTAGTGAAGTGCATGCAACACTTACTCACACTGCACCACTCACTAACCAAGCATCTGAAATTGTTGAGCCAGTATTGTTGATGAATGTGTGAAATTCAAAAACTGTATATGGAATGGTGAGGATCATGCATTTATCATATTCATGTTTGTGTACTCTATATCAATGAATTTATAATTTTCAGTTTTAATTTCAACTGAATGGTCCTTTTCTATATATGCCCCATTTGGGAGAGGCCATCTCCTGATAAGGTTCCACCTTGCCCAAAACAGCAATATATTTTAACCATTTTGTTTTCCTCAAGAGAGGTCAACCATTTAAAAGGTCATCTTTTTGACACAGAATGGGTGGCCCCTTTAGAGGAAACCACTGTCTTCCCTTCTTAATAATTATTCTTTCACTCACTCATCAAACATTAACATGAATGGATGTTTTGTATGACTGTATATGCCAACAGATTAAAGTTTTGTATTAGAATATTATGTACCATATTGTAAGTAATTTTTAGCTCTACTGGTCGTAGACCCAGAAGAGTTTATGGGATGGTGTTCCATCCATTGTCCATCCATTAGAAAAGGTTTGTTATTGCTGCTTTTCCTAAACTTCTTGGAGCATTGCCATGAAACCTTATACACACATTCATCCCAGGATCTGCTTGGTCCTAAATGACAATGATAATGCTCATACATCCAGTATGGCTGTGACAGCAGCCATCTTGAAAATCTTCACATTTCCACTCCTCCAGAATGGATGGTCATATCAACATGAGGTTTTCCCTAATAAATCTCTTATGATGTCTATTTGTTCCTATATGAAAAGTGTGCTAATCTGTTGTTCAATATGGCCACCACAGTGGCCATCTTGAAAGTCTTCCTATCACTACTACTCCTACATGGATGGTTATATCAACAAGGGGCTTCTCAGAAAGATTTCTGATCATGTCTAGGTGTCTCTTTATAACAATGGTTGTTGTGGGGTTTAACGCCATTTTTCAGCACGATAGGCTATACATGGCGGCCAGTATTAATGGTGGAGGAAGAACCCGGAAAACCCCGGAAAGAACCACCGACCCACGAGAAGCTACTGGCAAGCTTTCTCACATGCCCACATTGGCTGAATCTTAGACTCGAACCGCCGCAGACAGAGGTGAGATGGCAGTGATCCGTAACGAAGAGCGCTTTAGACCACTCGGCCACTCGGGGCCCCTTATAACAATGGTGTCAGTCTGATGTCCAATATGGTCACCATAGCAACCATCTAAAAAATCTTGTTATTGTAAACCCCCTGAATGAGAAATCATACTAACATAGGGGTTTTAATCAAAATACTTCTTATTATGTCCAGTTGGTCTTAAATGAAAATTATTCTGATGTGACATCCAATATGGCCAGCAGACAGCAGCCATCATGAAAATGTTATTACCACTGCTGATTTTGAAAGGAAAGTCATATTGACATGGTGTTTTCATGAGAAGATTTATTATGATTTCAAGTTAGTCCTGAATGAAAATGGTGTAATATGGGTACTATGGTACCCAGCTGGAAAATCTTGTCGCTTCTCCTGAATGAATGACTACATTAGCATGGGGTTTTAATGTAAAGACTTCTTTTTATGTTTTGTTGATTAAATTGAAAAGGTGCTGATCAGATGCCCAATATATATCCATAATGAAAATTTTATTTTCGCTACACCTGATAAACAGAAAGTCATTTTGATATGTGGATTTCATCAGAAGACTTCACATGGTGTCTAGTTGGTCCTAAATGGAAATGACTAACCTCAACATGGCCACCATGGTGTATATCTCAAAAATATTGTTATTTCTCTCTCTCTCTCAAACACATGGCTATATCAGCATCGGGTTTTGAGTATTAGAATTCTTACAATAAATAGTTAGTCATGGTCACTTAAGATCTAATATTTATAAGTGGTCATTTTTTGAGGTATCAAACACAAGATAAAGAGACCAAGGACTGACCCAACATTGGATGACAATTTATTGACATAACATGTAGCAACATTTACAGAAAAATAACAATTCACAAAAAAATGGCAGAGCAAATAACTTCTGTCCCAATAATATACTATATTTACAATCATTTTTGTACACATTTACAGTCACACATTCAACGTGTTGGTGTTGTTTATTTTGTCACTTACTTTTTTTTAGCTATACTAAGATGTGTATTTAAAAACTATTTTTATTTTTCAGCCCAATCTTAAGTTCTGAGATTTGTCAATATTTATTGAGGAAAATATTCTCTACATGAATAATAAAGCACATGAACATTATGATTTTTGGCTCATTGATGATGCAGAAAACTTTAGTGATGCTTTGTTATTTATAGTATCGTAAGACATGTATATCAACATAAGAACTGTACAAGGTCCATTTTACAGCAGTGCTTTACATATAGTTATTCTCTGTTTAGTCTAATTTTTCTGACACCGTAATCCATAGAATTTTTTTGTCCTCAGATATTTCCTACAGAAAACTATCCTCTTAGTAAAACATTGCAAATTAAATTACCTAAGAAAATTATGATTTAGAATGTGTACCAATTACAGAGATGATGCCAACCATTCTGGATTTTGTGGAATTATGACAAACATTTTGTTAAAATTCCACATTCCAAATTATATTGACAAAATTGATAAAATTTGTAAAAAATCCCATAACATTTTGAAGAATAGTTTTCTGTGTGGATACAGGTAAGGATAAAAGTAGGTCACTACTAATGTGAAAGACTGGTTCATGGAATGTAGTTTCTAAACTGTAAAACAATATGAACATAACAAGAAACCAATTGATTAGACTGTAATTAAGTCAAAAAAGGTAGCAGAGATGAGGACAAGAGAAAGAAGTTTAACAAATAGACTCATAGCAGGAAGCCATATTATTGGATTGGCTTGTACTGTTAACCAAATTGTTATCTGCTTGATTGTATTATTTTATTACTTTTAACCAGATGTGCTATTTATTTGATCTTACTGTTTTTTTTTATATTTGATATTAATGCGTTATCTCTTTGATTATATTGGTTTATTACTTTTAACCAAATGTGTTATCTATTTGGATGTATTAGCTGGTTACTTTAACCAGTATATTATCTATCTGATTGTATTGGTTTATTACTTTTAACCAGTGTGTTATCTATTTGATTATTGGATTATTACCCTTAACCAGTGTATTTTTTATCTATTCCTAGGGAGCATCCTAGATTACACAAAATTGATGACAAAATTTCAGATAGGCTTGGTCAGGGGTTGGTATCTCTTGCTATTATTATAATTTATTTATCCCCCCCCCCCAACAAATTCATGAATAAAGCATGTATTACAAATGGAAGACATGCTGAATGTCATCATATGGTCATGCAACATCTGTAAGGGAAATGTCCCTAATCAAGATTAGTCATCTATTTCCCTTCATTTCATTTTCATTCACAAGATTGGATAAAATGAATATTTTTTATTCCAAAGATTGGATAAAATGTATTGTTTCATTCACAAGATGGTATAAAATGAATCCTTTTAAATTGTAAGAGTGGATAAAGTGAATAGTTTTAAGTCATAAGAATGGATAAAGTGAATAGTTTTAAATCATAAGAGTGGATAAAGTGAATAGTTTTAAATCATAAGAGTGGAAAAATTGAATAGTTTTAAATCATAAGAGTGGATAAATTGAATAGTTTTAAATCATAAGAGTGGATAAAAGGAATAGTTTTAAATCATATGAGTGGATAAAGGGAATAGTTTTAAATCATAAGAGTAGATAAAGTGAATAGTTTTAAATCATAAGAGTGGATAAATTGAATAGTTTTAAATCATAAGAGTGATAAAGTGAATAGTTTTAAATCATAAGAGTGGATAAAGTGAATAGTTTTAAATCATAAGAGTGGATAAATTGAATAGTTTTAAATCATAAGAGTGGATAAAGTGAATAGTGTTTAATTCATAAGAGTGGATAAAGTGAATAATGTTTAATTCACAAGAGTAGATAAAGTAAATAGTTTTAAATCATAAGAGTGGATAAATTGAATAGTTTTAAATCACAAGAGTGGATAAACTGAATAGTTTTAAATCATAAGAGTGGATAAAAGGAATAGTTTTAAATCATAAGATTTGATAAAGTGAATAGTTTTAAATCATAAGAGTGGATAAAGTGAATAGTTTTAAATCATAAGAGTGGATAAATTGAATAGTTTTAAATCACAAGAGTGGATAAATTGAATAGTTTTAAATCATAAGATTTGATAAAGTGAATAGTTTTAAATCATAAGAGTGGATAAAAGGAATAGTTTTAAATCATAAGAGTGGATAAAGTGAATAGTTTTAAATCATAAGAGTGGATAAATTGAATAGTTTTAAATCATAAGAGTGGATAAAAGGAATAGTTTTAAATCATAAGAGTGGATAAAGGGAATAGCTTTAAATCATAAGAGTAGATAAAGTGAATAGTTTTAAATCATAAGAGTGGATAAAGTGAATAGTTTTAAATCATAAGAGTGGATAAAGTGAATAGTGTTTAATTCACAAGAGTGGATAAAGTGAATAGTTTTAATTCATAAGAGTGGATAAAGTGAATAGTGTTTAATTCACAAGAGTGGATAAAGTGAATAGTTTTAAATCACAAGAGTGGATGAAGTGAATAGTGTTTAATTCACAAGAGTGGATAAAATTAATATTCTTCATCCAGCAACACATTGGTTTATTAAATTACATTTATGTCTAAGGAATAATAAATGACCTATTACATGAATTATATATAAAACATGGAATAATGAATTATTTATATGAATTTAAATATAATAATGGAATAATGAATTATTTATTTGAATTTAAATATAATACTTGGAATAATGAATTACAGATATGAATTTAAATAAAAGACATGGAATAATGAATTATTTATTTGAATTTAAATATAATACTTTACCATACTTCTCAAATGATAGGACAATAATAATAAACATAAGATATAATTTGTCAAATTTCTATTTACCAAAACTATGATGATGATCTGACCCCATCTTTCCTAAATATTTACATGGCCAACTTCCTGACCTACTTTACATGGAAGACAATCAGTATACTACATAGAAGAAATTAGTTTTTTCTTAATGGATTATGGGAAACATGTTTGTTTGAAAAATGTAATCCTGATTGAAAAAAGATGGTATTAAAGAGTGGATTGGTGGTTTTGAATACAATATTAAATATACAGTAAAGCTTCATTGCTGTGGTTGTAAGGCCTGTTGTAGCACATTTTCATGCTTATGACTTCAGAATAATGGAAACTACTGTAACATTTTAAATTTAAATTTTGGACCCACAGTGCTTAGACTTTCTGTTGTTCTGCTCAATTTTAAATGTACCTGTTTACATTGAGTAACACCAATATCAGTATATATACTAGTAATATCATTTTCAGGCTGGCAATTGGCATAAAAACACTTAATCTACATGTTTCAGAAATATAAATTACATGCTGGTAATTATTGTAAAATTACTTGCAGTACATATATGAGTAATATAAATTACATTCTGGTAATCTTAATAAAATATGTTGAAGCAGCCATGCTAGTAATATGAATTCCAGGTTGGTAATTGTAGTAAAATCAGCTGATGTAAACATGGCAGTAATATGAATTCCAGGTTGGTAATTGTAGTAAAATCAGCTGATGTAAACATGGCAGTAATATGAATTCCAGGTTGGTAATTGTAGTAAAATCGGTTGATGTAAACACGGCAGTAATATGAATTCCAGGCTGGTAATTGTAATATGATCATTATCTTAATTATTTAATATTGTCAGTAATAGCCAAGCTTCAAATACATAAACTAATCCATCCTCAGAAAGGTGGCAAGATAAAGGCTACATGAATAGCAAGATAAAGGCTAAATGAGTGACAAGATAAAGGCTATGTGAATGGCAAGATAAGGCTAAATGAGTGACAAGATAAAGGCTATATGAATGGCAAGATAAAAGCTATATGAATGGCAAGATAAAAGCTATATGAGTGACAAGATAAAGGCTAAATGAATGGCAAGATAAAAGCTATATGAGTGACAAGATAAAGGCCACATGAATGGCAAGATAAAGGTTAAATGAGAGACAAGATAAAGGCTAAATGAGTGACAAGATAAAGGTTATATGAATGGCAAGATAAAAGCCACATGAATGACAAGATAAAGGCTATATGAATGGCAAGATAAAAGCCACATGAATGACAAGATAAAGGATATATGAATGGCAAGATAAAAGCCACATGAATGACAAGATAAAGGCTATATGAATGGCAAGATAAAAGCTATATGAGTGACAAGATAAAGGCTATATAATGGCAAGATAAAGGCTATATAAATGGCAAGATAAAGGCCACATAAGTGACAAGATAAAGACTATTTGAATGGCAAGATAAAGGCTACATGATTGAAAATATAAAGGCTAAATCAGTGGCAAGGCAACAGCTACATGAGTGACAAGATAAAGGTTATATGAATGGCAAGATAAAGGCTATATGAGTGACAAGATAAATGCTAAATGATTGGCAAGGCAACAGCTACATGAGTGACACGATAAAGGCTATATGAATGGCAAGATAAAGGCTATATGAGTGACAAGATAAAGGCAAATGAGTGGCAAGACAACATATACATGAGTGGCAAGATAAAGGCTACATGAGTGACCAGATAAAGGCTATATGAATGGCAAGATAAGGCTATATGAGTGGCAAGATAAAGGCTAAATGAGTGGCAAGGCAACAGCTACATGAATGACAAGATAAAGGCTACATGAGTGACAACATTAAGGCTAAATGAGTGGCAAGACAACAGCTACATGAATGGCAAGATGGAAGCTAAATGTGTGGCAAGGCAACAGCTACATGAGTGACAAGATAAAGGCTGAATGAGTGGCAAGATAAATGCTGAATGAGTGGCAAGGCAACAGCTACATGAGTGGCAAGATAAAGGCTAAATGAGTGACAAGATAAATGCTAGAAGAGAGACAAGATAAAGGCTACATGAATGGTAAGATAAAGGGCTAGAAGAGAGACAAGATAAAGCCTAAATGAGTGGCAAGGCAATAGCTACATGAGTGATGACAAGATAAAAGATAAATGAGTGGCAAGGCAACAGCTACATGAATGGCAAGAAAAAGGCTTCATGAATGGCAAGATAAAGACTTCATGAATGGCAAGATAAAGGCTGCATGAGTGGCTGTCATGTACAATTTGTACTTCATGTAGCCATATACAAAATGATTATAATGTATGATAGTGTGACAGTCATGTATTGTATCTTGTGCATATTCACTATTTGCTTTTTAAGACCTCAGAAAAATGTTTTGCCAGTTTTGGTCAGATGCTGGAAGAATGCTGGCTTCAAGGACTTTCATTCTTGTATTACAAGTCTAGGCAGAGTATGATCTGACAGAGATAATGCTGACTTAAAGAACTTTCTTGTATTACAAGTCTGGTGAGTCAGATCTGATAGGAAGAGTACTGTCTTAAAGACTTTCTTACGTTACAAATCTAGCAGAGTCAGAGGTGGCAGAAAGAATGCTGGTTTAAGGACTTTCATAATTCATCTCTCTCTCTCTCTCTCTCTCTCTCTCTCTCTCTCTCTCTCTCTCTCTCAAAACTGTGTCATATGGGGTTTCCTAGCAGTGGTTAGGTTACCTTATCAACCTGGCTTAAAACCTATTTTAAGTTTGTTAGGACAGTGGAGTCAGTTTAGATCAAACTTTGTTGAGATGCTTTGTAAGACTTGATCTGTTATTGTTGAATTTGGGTTGGCTGCCCTGGCAAACTTGTGTGGCTTTCATAAAAATGACATGAACAAACTATTTTAACTCCTCCAGAATGGCTGAGCCACTTTAAATCAAAATCGGTACGAATGTTTCTTGGATTAGTCTTATACAGAGTGACTTCCCTATTAGTGGTGTTTGCTGTTTGATGCATCTTCAGATGCTGTTCTAGCTGAGACGGTTCTATTGCCTTTATGTTTGCTATGTCTCATAGTGAGGTTTTCACAACAGCTTTATCTTTTACTTTTTGTCTTGAGTGGATATTTACTTTTAGTTGGAAGGCTTTGTCTTCTTGTGAATTTTGGTAAATTCTTAAATTTGCCATATTTTCTAACTAGATTTACTTGACACAATATAGCCAGGCTTGTGCTGATGTGCTGCTAAATCCCATACATACAAAGCATGATTGCTTTCTGGTGTCTCTAATGTTTCTCAAGACATTCAACAAGGAATAAATTAGTATTTTGGAAGAGTATATTCATCGTCATTAATACTCTTTTTTTCATTGTCACTTCAGTTCACATCTTTTATGAAGACATAAGTCTCCATGTATATATGTACATACATGTACAATGTATATACACAGATATATATATCCAAGATACTAACTAAATATATCTGGCAGCTTATTTCTGATTCTAACTTATTTTTTTATGGCAAAATCATTCGTGAATACAAAAAGGGAGCAGAGAATGTTTCAAAGTATTGTATATTTGTGTAGAAGTCTGATTCAAATACAAATGGCATAGACCCAGTTCTGTCACCTGATAATGCATTGACAGATATGGGTCAATGCAGTCTGATATTCTGGCACATGATGTGATGGAAATCAGGGTCTGTATTTTTGGCAGTTGACCTGAATTTTATGTGTGACTTGTATAAATTGTAGTCTTACCTTTGAGGTAGTAATTTATAAATTTTAGTGAATGCAGGTAAGTAAATGAAATCATAGAAATCTAAATAATTTGAAAACCAAAAGCAAAATCCTAGGCTTTTATGCAAGTTAACCTCATTACTTTTTTATTTTTTTGGAGGGGTGGGTGGGCATTGGAGCATAATAATAGCTTGCGTATGGAATGATAAGAAGTCATGTGATCACCAATTTTAAGAAGTAATTTGTGGAGATATACAGATGATATTATAATAAGTGTCAGTGATAATATAGTAAGTGTCAATAATAGTATAGTAAGTGTCAATGATATTATAGTAAGTGTCTGTGATATTATAGTAAGTGCAAGTGATATTATAGTAAGTGTCAATGATATTATAGTTAGTGTCAGTGATATTATAGTAAGTGTCAATGATATTATAGTAAGTGTCAATGATATTATAGTAAGTGTCAGTGACATTATAGTAAGGGTCAGTTTTATTATGGTAGGGGGCAGTGATATGTTAGTAAGGGTCAGCAATATTATAATAAATTTCATTGATATTATGGTAAGTGTCAGTGATGTTATGGTAGGGGGCAGTGTAATTTAATTACGTGTCAGTGATATTATAGTAAGAGTCAGTGATATTATATTAAGGGTCAGTGATATTATAGTAAGTGTCAGTGATTGCATTTTTCAATCTGCCTGTGTTCATTTTAGGAAGGCTACATATGATAATAAATCAATCTTTGTCATCTTTTTTCACCATCAATTCAGTTTCATTTGATGTCACACAACATAGTAAGTAGCTTCCGATCTAGTCTTCAGTTTGTGGAATAATGTTTAAAACAATAAATTAATAGGAATTATAATTTTGTCCTGTTAGAAAGGACAAGACCCTATTCTCAAACAGTAGTTTCAGCTATTTCTTTTAAATTAGAAAGGTTCAAGCCCATATTTCTTAAACAATGCATCCTTTTCAATCATTCAGCCTGTTTTATTCCTTTAGAAAATATCTCAGCTCATATTTGCAAAGGATAAGTTACTCCAAACCATTCAGCTAGTTTTGTTTCACTGGGATGTTCCAGGTCTGTATTTTCAAACAATAACTTATTTGGAATCATTCAGTCTTGTTCCAATAGAATTCTCTAACTATTTTCAGCTGTAGATCAAGGTCTGAAAACTTGGACAGTCTATATAATTTTATTTAGAATAAAGCTAGAATCACATAACGTAAAAAAAATGTGTTGTAACTTGGGTACTTAATACAGAGTACTAAATGGTGTCCAGATCTTATCTTGACAAAAAAGTTTTGAAAACTGGGGGTCAGATCTTATCTTGAAAATTTTTTTGGACAAAATGGGGGATCAGATCTTATCTAACAGCTATTCCTCACAGTAACACAGCATCACAAAGATGACAAAAAAATTCATCTCATTTTTTCTCACCAGTATCAGTATCATACCACATGGGTATCTTTTTATCCAATGGCAACACTGTCAACAATGAGATTTAATGTGAAACAATAGTCATGTGAGAAAATTGCATGGGTTACAGGTGACACACCACTTTTAGTGTGATGGTCCCTTACAATAAGGCATCTCTATACAATGTGATCCCTTTTATCAAGTAGGTATATTTATGGATCCCATTACATCATGTAACATAACATACCCCAGTGAAAGGTGACTCCAAATATCATACAGTAATAATGTATTCCAGAATAAGGCAATCTTAAATATAACACAGTGACAATGAAACCCAGTATAAGGCAACCTCAAAGATAACACAGTAATAATGAAGCCCAATATAAGGCAACCTCAAATACAACACAGTAGTAATGAACCCATGGGTAAGGCACCCTCAAATATAACACAGTAACAATGAACCCCATTATAAAGCAACCACAAATATAAGACAGTAATTATAACACAGTAACAATGAACCCCATTATAAAGCAACCACAAATATAAGACAGTAATTATGAACACAAGGATAAGGCAACCTCAAATATAACACAATAACAATGAACCCAAATATAAGGCAACCTCAAAAATATAAAATAGTAATAACGAACCCCAGTATAAGGCAACCTCAGATATAACACAGTAATAAGGTATCCTATTATGACACAATCTCACCTATAATACACTCATAATTTACTCCAACATATGGTGATTTCACATATAGCACAGTAACAACGAACCCCAGTATAAGGCAGCCATTGATATAACATGGTCATAATGTATCACAGTGTAAGTCAGCCTTGCATATAACATGGTCATAATGTACCCCAGTATAAGCCAACCTTGCATATAACATGGTCATAATGTACCCCAGTATAAGCCAACCTTGCATACGACATGGTCATAATGTACCCCAGTATAAGACAACCTTGCACATGACATGGTCATAATGTACCCCAGTATAAGACAACCTTGCATACGACATGGTCATAATGCACCCCAGTATAAGACAACCTTGCATATAACATGGTCATAATGTACCCCAGTATAAGACAACCTTGCATATAACATGGTCATAATGTACCCCAGTATAAGCCAACCTTGCATACGACATGGTCATAATGTACCCCAGTATAAGCCAACCTTGCATATGACATGGTCATAATGTACCCCAGGAAAAGCCAACCTTGCATATGACATGGTCATAATATACCTCAGTATAAGATAACCTTGCATATGACATGGTCATAATATACCTCAGTATAAGCCAACCTTGCATATAACATGGTCATAATGTACCCCAGTAAAAGCCAACCTTGCATATGACATGGTCATAATGTACCCCAGTATAAGCCAACCTTGCATATGACATGGTCATAATATACCTCAGTATAAGCCAACCTTGCATATAACATGGTCATAATGTACCCCAGTAAAAGCCAACATTGCATATGACATGGTCATAATGTACCCCAGTATAAGCCAACCTTGCATATGACATGGTCATAATATACCTCAGTATAAGCCAACCTTGCATATAACATGGTCATAATATACCCCAGTATAAGACAACCTTGCATACGACATGGTCATAATGCACCCCAGTATAAGACAACCTTGCATATGACATGGTCATAATATACCTCAGTATAAGCCAACCTTGCATATAACATGGTCATAATGTACCCCAGTATAAGCCAACCTTGCATATAACATGGTCATAATGTACCCCAGTAAAAGCCAACCTTGCATATGACATGGTCATAATGTACCCCAGTATAAGCCAACCTTGCATATGACATGGTCATAATATTCCTCAGTATAAGCCAACCTTGCATATAACATGGTCATAATGTACCCCAGTATAAGCCAACCTTGCATATAACATGGTCATAATGTACCCCAGTATAAGACAACCTTGCATATGACATGGTCATAATGTACCCCAGTATAAGACAACCTTGCACATGACATGGTCATAATGTACCCCAGTATAAGACAACCTTGCACATGACATGGTCATAATGTACCCCAGTATAAGACAACCTTGCACATGACATGGTCATAATGTACCCCAGTATAAGACAACCTTGCATATGACATGGTCATAATGTACCCCAGTATAAGACAACCTTGCATACGACATGGTCATAATGCACCCCAGTATAAGACAACCTTGCATATAACATGGGCATAGGACATGGTCATAATGTACCCCAGTATAAGCCAACCTTGCATATAACATGGTCATAATATACCCCAGTATAAGACAACCTTGCATATAACATGGTCATAATGTACCCCAGTATAAGACAACCTTGCATATAACATGGTCATAATGTACCCCAGTATAAGACAACCTTGCACATGACATGGTCATAATGTACCCCAGTATAAGACAACCTTGCACATGACATGGTCATAATGTACCCCAGTATAAGACAACCTTGCATATGACATGGTCATAATGCACCCCAGTATAAGACAACCTTGCATATAACATGGTCATAATGTACCCCAGTATAAGACAACCTTGCATATGACATGGTCATAATGTACCCCAGTATAAGACAACCTTGCATATGACATGGTCATAATGCACCCCAGTATAAGACAACCTTGCATATAACATGGTCATAATGCACCCCAGTATAAGACAACCTTGCATATAACATGGTCATAATGCACCCCAGTATAAGACAACCTTACATATGACATGGTCATAATGTACCCCAGTATAAGACAACCTTACATATGACATGGTCATAATGTACCCCAGTATAAGACAACCTTGCATACGACATGGTCATAATGTACCCCAGTATAAGACAACCTTGCATACGACATGGTCATAATGTACCCCAGTATAAGACAACCTTGCATATGACATGGTCATAATGTACCCCAGTATAAGACAACCTTGCATATAACATGGTCATAATGTACCCCAGTATAAGACAACCTTGCATATAACATGGTCATAATGCACCCCAGTATAAACCAACCTTGCATACGACATGGTCATAATGTACCCCAGTATAAGCCAACCTTGCATATAACATGGTCATAATGTACCCCAGTATAAGACAACCTTGCATATAACATGGTCATAATGTACCCCAGTATAAGACAACCTTGCATACGACATGGTCATAATGTACCCCAGTATAAGCCAAATAAGCATATTACGTAAAATAATGTACACCAGTATAAGCCAACCTTGCATATGACATTGTTATTATGTACCCCAGTATAAGCCAACCGTGCATATAACATAGAATAATGTACCCTGTATAAGTCAACCTTGCATATGACATTGTCATAATGTAGCCCAGTACAAGGCAACCTTGCATATGACATGATCGTAATGTAGCCCAGCATAGGTCAACCTTGTATATAACATGGTATAATGTAGCCCAGTACAAGGCATCCTCACATGTAGGATGGTAATAATATAACCCAAATGTAGGGCTACCTGAACTATAACATAGTACATTTTCAGGTCTCCCTGTGTAACATAACTGTATGGGATTACTGTATGGCAGGGGTCTCAAACTGAAACCACCCTGAGTGTCACATGAGGGCATTCTCATTAGCTCAAGGGCTGCACCACCTTTGTTATCTCTCTTAACACCTTGTGACTCCAATAATTTTGTAGGCCACCAATATGGCTTGGTGGGCTGCATGCAGCCCATAGGCTGCATGTTTGAGACCCCTGCTGTAAGGTATATTTCAGTGATGACTTTTGTAAGCTAATGGATTAAAACCATTCCTGCTAATTTGTACAAGGACAAGATAATGACAGATTTGTTATCACTGTTTCTGTGAAGTAAATGATGACTGGTTCCTTATCATTGTTTCTGTGAGGTAAATGATCCTTGCATATGTTAAAGTTGTACCTGATGCCAGGTCAGTATTTCAATCCTGTGTCAAAATTCATTTTATTTGACCAGTAATATCCTGAAATTAAATTCTACCATATTTCTACTTTAATTCATACCCATGCTAATTAAATTCTACCATATTTCTACTTTAATTCATATCCATGCTAATTAAATTCTACCATATTTCTACTTTAATTCATACCCATGCTAATTAAATTCTACCATATTTCTACTTTAATTCATACCCATGCTAATTAAATTCTACCATATTTCTACTTTAATTCATACCCATGCTAATTAAATTCTACCATATTTCTACTTTAATTCAAACCCATGCTAATTAAATTCTACCATATTTCTACTTTAATTCATACCCACGCTAATTAAATTCTACGATATTTCTACTTTAATTCATACCCATGCTAATTAAATTCTACCATATTTCTACTTTAATTCATACCCATGCTAATTATATTGTCATTAGCATTTGATGTTAAGACAGACATTCACAGCCTATTTTTAGATTTGTAACTATTTCAAATTATTTTTCATTTCTTAGGCTAGGTACTGTTGTATGTACTGACATCAACAAAGATAGAAATAGAGGCAAGAGAGATATAACATTTCTGTTTTGTAAACTCATTCATTTCTTATTTACCATATTGTTTGTGTTTTGTATCCTCCACTTGTTTTCTACATCATCAATTAATAAAAATCATAATTATTTTGTCTAATTTTCATGAACATTTTTTATTCTTGTTAACAGAAGTGTGTATATGTTAACAAAAAGTGTATACTTGTTAACATAAAAGTATATACATGTTAAAAAGAAGTGTAAACAGCTCTCTTCATTACAATGCTCCTAATTATAATCCTATTCCAGATATAACACAATGAATCCTATTCGGGATATAACACAATGTAATCCTATTCTGGATATAGCATAGTATAATCCTATTCTGGATATAACACAGTATAATCCTATTCAGGATATAACACAGTATAATCCTATTCTGGAAGTAACACAGTGTAATTCTATTCTGGATATAACACAGTATTATTATAAATCCTATTCTGGATATAACACAGTGCTACCAATGTATGGCAATATGGATTGATAGAAAACATGGCAAAATTTGGTTTTATATCTTCATTTTCTTTTCAGAGCACCACTATTTAGTACATTTTGATAGTACTCGCTATACCACAGTTCAGCATATTACGATAATCTCAATATATCGCGGTTCTGTACATTTGTGGTTCTTGATATAACATGGTTCAATACATGACTCAATCTGTGGTAATGTTCCCCTACTAGTATCTGATAATGAAGGACAGCTGTTCTTGTTAACAAAAAGTGTAGACTGATTGACAGAAAGTGTAGACTGATTGACAGAAAGTGTATACTTATTGATAAAAAGTGTATACTTATTAACAAAAGGTGTATACTTATTAAGATCATGTGAATATTTTGTCAGTAACTATTTGGGCAATGAGAATAATAATCAGTAGAACATATTTTAAAAATTATGGATAATATGGAACGTAATGCCATAAGTCATAACTCATGCCAATCTGTTGTTTTCATTTTTGGGCAGTATTATTGAGTCTTGTGAACAAATCATATTGCACACACATACAGTTGTTGTTAAAATATGGCCAGTTTTCCTTTTCATTTAAAATGGCACTTTGTACGTTATTTGATTTTCTTATTAAGTCTCAGGATAAATTAAATGGAAATCAGGCTGGTACATATAATCATATACCAACACAATTTATTGAAATTAGTATTTTGAAATTAAAGTATAAAAGTTGATAAATGTAGCATATGTCTGACACCTCCCTGACCATCAGAGATACTTTGTTAGTCAGACCATACAAAATAGAGAAAAAAGTCTGACACCTCCCTGATCATCAGAGATATTTTGTTATTCAGTCCATACAAAATAGGGGAAAAAGTCTGACACCTCCCTGGCCATCAGAGATATTTTGTTATTCAGACCATACAAAATAGGGGAAAGAGTCTGACACCTCCCTAACTATCAGAGATATTTTGTTATTCAGACCATACAAAATAGGGGAAAGAGTATGACACCTCCCTGACCATCAGAGATATTTTGTTATTCAGACCATACAAAATGGGGAAAGAGTCTGACACCTCCCTGACTATCAGAGATATTTTGTTATTCAGACAATACAAAATAGGGGAAAAAAGTGGAATATTGCTGTGGCTACTAATGAATTTCCTTATTTTATTTGCTTTATTTAAAAATTATTCTCCCTACATAGGTCACCATGGGTCAGGGAACCAGCCCATGGACTACCTTACAATTCATTTTCTACATAAGCTTTGCCTTCTGTGATTAAAAGGCTTCACAACAACTATATTTTGAACTTTTAAAATAGGGTGTAGGTACAAGAAGAAAACACGGTATAGGTACAAGAAGAAAACACAGTATAGGTACAAGAAGAAAACACAGTATTGGTACAAGAAGAAAACACGGTATAGGTACAAGAAGAAAACACGGTATAGGTACAAGAAGAAAACAATGTATAGGTACAAGAAGAAAACACGGTATAGGTACAAGAAGAAAACATGGTATAGGTAAAAGAAGAAAACACGGTATAGGTACAAGAAGAAAACATAGTATACGTACAAGAAGTAAACATAGTATAGGTACAAGAAGAAAACACAGTATAGGTACAAGAAGAAACACATTATAGGTACAAGAAGAAAACATTTTTTTAAGATGAAAATCTACTGCAAAAGAAGACAAAAATATCCAGATCTATGATTTGTATGAGGCAAAGTTTTGTGGTTTTTAAAATTAAAATAAAAATAACAGTAAATTATATTGGTATATCTAATCATAGATGCATTGAAATGTTACATGTAGATCAGTATACATGAACGTTTGAGGTGGTGTTCCAATATATCTAAAGTATTGCAATGGTATTGTTCCCCACTTGTTTCTACTGTGATGTTTTTTTCTGTCACTGTTTTACTAAAGTGGCATTTTCTGTAGAGATGAAAAGAGCATTGAAATTCTGATTCAGTAATTAATCGTAGACATAAAAAACTTAAGAAATATTGAATTTTTGGTATTATCTTCTAAAACATTAATACTTTTCAAGACAAAATTCACACATAGATCCATGCTTTTTTCTTGAGGTACAGCACACCCTCACTATAAGGCAGACCATTGTAACATGGTTCCCATTATAAGGTGCATATGGTCCATTCCATTTAATTACTGGTATTACAATTTTATATTTTATTTAATTCATTATAAGGTCATCTCAGTATAAGGTATTGTACTTATTGACTTTCATATGCAGTTAAAATGAGGGAGTACTGTGTCATGTACTTCATTGTAAGGCATTCTCACCAACATGCAGAATACTGTATGGTGCCCATGTACAGCATTAAGAGGGAGTACTGTATGACTCTATGACTCCATATACAATTATAATGAGGGAGTACTTACCATAAGGCAGTATATTGTATGATGCCCCTGGACAGCATTAAAAGGGAGTACTGGATAACTCTATGACTTCATATACAATTATAATGAGGGACTGCTGTGTAATGAACTTCATTAATAGGTTTTCTCACTATGAGGCAGTATTTTTTATGACTCCCATGCACAACATTATAATGAGGGTTTAATTTATCTTGTACTTCATTAAAAGACTGTCTTGCCACAAGGCAGTATGCTTCATGATTCCCATGAACAGCCCTATAATGAGGGAATATTGTATCACATACTTCATTATAGGACACTATACTTTGCTGCTTTGATGGATAGTACTGTACCATGTATTTCATTATGAGGTAGTCTGACTTTTAAGCTGTATACTGTTGTTTCTGTTGATTGCATATGCTCCCATGGATACCATTATAATGAGGGACTAATGTATCATGTACTTTATTAAAAGGTGGTCTTGCTATAAGGCAGTAAACTTCTGTAAATCCTATTGACATCACTATTGTGAGGGAGTCTTTCATTATAAGACAGCCTTACTATAAGATGCTATATTGAATCAGTTCCATGGATGGGCATCATAATAAGGGAGCTTTTATGTACTTCATTATGATGTAGGATAATCTGTGACTTAAGAATTGCATTATAAAAAGCATGTACTATGGTGTGTATAAACTTACCAATGTGCAATATATGTTTTCTGTCAAGTGTTTTGTAGTTTACATTGATATTCCTGATATTATTGTTCTGAAATTTTTTATTAACAGACTTGAAATTTCAGCTAAATAGGCTTACATTTTTTTTTCCTAGAGGATACTGGATTAGTAAAGATAATGATTTACATTTTTTTTAAAAATTATTTATTGTAAATAGTATATATATATATATATATATATATATATATATATATATATATATATATATATATATATATATATATATATATATATATAATTGATTAAATGTTAATTAACGTATTTAATTTCTTATTAACATTATTTTTACCATATTTAAAATTAGTCTCAGATAAAGATAGCCAAAAATAAGTTTTAGTTTCTGTGCAAATATATGCAAAGGTAATTGTAAGAATGGCATAGATAACAGAGATTATATATCTTGTATTCTACTGCATATTTGTATTCAATACTAATAGATGTATTCTACTGCATATTTGTATTCAATACTAATAGATGTATTCTATTGCATATTTGTATTCAGTACTAATAGATGTAGTGATATTAATTTTATTTTGACTTTTATGTTGTAACAAGTTTGGAAGAAATTTATGTCAGGGCCTGATAGTTTCTTTGTAAGTAATGGTCGTAGTTTCTTTGTAAGTAATGGTCGTAGTTTCTTTGTAAGTAATGGTCCTAGTTTCTTTGTAAGTAATGGTTCTAGTTTCTTTGTAACTAATGGTCCTAGTTTCTTTGTAAGTAATTGTCCTAGTTACTTTGTAAGTAATGGTCCTAGTTTCTTTGTAAGTAATGGTCCTAGTTTCTTTGTAAGTAATGATCCTAGTTTCTTTGTAAGTTTCTTTGTAAGTAAATGTCATAGAGACAAACGTACAAAGTATATCCTGAAGATTTTAGTCAAGAAATGGGTTTCCTCATCATGTCCTATGGATTCTTTTTTCTGTCATGATCAAGTATATCCTGAAGATTTTAGTCAAGAAATGGGTTTCCTCATCACGTCCTATGGATTCTTATTTCTGTCATGATCAGATTCCTGAAACCTTTAAAAACATTATCATTACCATTTACTAACCGTTGACCAAATTAGGGCTGGTTTGTATTCCCGTGTCTATTTTTCTATTTCTTTGTAAATAAGTAGTTGTATTTATTTATCATTATCATTAGGTCAGTAATCATCTTACCAACCTACCTATTTATCTTTTCAAATTACCTATTCATCTTACCAACCTACTTATTCATCTTACCAACTTTCATATTCATCTTACAACATGAATCTGTTCATTTTACAACCTATATATTCATCTTTCCAGCCTATGTATTCTTTACCATCCTACTTATTCATCTTACCAACCTACTTATTCATCTTTTCAAATTACCTATTCCTCTTATCACCCTACTTATTCATCTTACCAACCTACCTATTTATCTTGCAACCTACCTATTCATTTTACCAAGTTTTATATTCATCTTACCAATCTACCTATTTATTTTATCAACCTACCTATTCATCTTACAACATGAATCTGTTCATTTTACAACCTATATATTCATCTTTCCAGCCTATGTATTCTTTTACCATCCTACTTATTCCTCTTACCAACCTACTTATTCATCTTTTCAAATTACCTATTCCTCTTATCATCCTACTTATTCTGCTTACCAACCTACCTATTTATCTTACAACCTACCTATTCATCTTACCAACCTACTATTAATCTTACCAAGCTAACTATTCATCTTACCAACTTTCATATTCCTCTTACCAACCTATCTATTCATCTTACAACATGAATCTGTTTTACAAGTGTTAAGTATTTCAAAGTGTATTAGAAATGTGTATTGAAATAAAAAAAAATTACTTGATACTCTTTTATAATTGTCTTTTCATTTTGTACTTTACAATTATCCATGTACATGATATTACTATAATATTTGCCCAAAAGGTTTATGAAATTTAATAAATGTTGCAGAATGCAGTATACTTGGAGAGTGATCACTTCATAGTTATAACACAGCTATAACATCACAATAATAACTATTTTTTGTAGATTTCAAAAAGTCTAGATGGAATTATGAAAAGGGAACAAAGGGGCTTTTGCATAATCTCCACTAAATAATCATGTGACAAACATAATCTCCACCAAATAGTCATGTGACAAACATAATCTCCACTAAATAATCATGTGACAAACATAATCTCCACTAAATAATCATGTGACAAACATAATCGCCACTAAATAGTCATGTGACAAACATTATCTCCACTAAATAATCATGTGACAAATGTAATTTCCTCTAAATAATCCTATGACATAATCTCCACTAAATAATCATGTGACAAATATAATCTCCACTAAATAATCATGTGACAAATATAATCTACACTATATAATCCTGTGACAAACTTAATCTACACCAAAAAATCCTGTGACATAATCTCCTCTAAATAATCATGTGACATAATCTCCACTAAATAATCATCTGACAAACATAATCTCCACTAAATAATCATGTGACAAACATAATCTACACTAAATAATCCTGTGACAAACATAATCTACACTAAAAAATCCTGTGACATAATCTCCACTAAATAATCATGTGACAAGAATAATTTCCTTTAAATAATCCTGTGACAAACATAATTTCCTCTAAATAATCATGTGACAAATTTAATCTCCACTAAATTATCATAGTGATCTGCAATAAATAGACTTTTAGACAAAAAGGTATGGAAATATAGTGACCTAAAATTCCTTTATAATTATGAAGGAGATCTAGCAGTCAAGTTGGTAGAGTGTTGGACTCATAAGCCCAGGGTTATATGTTTGATACCAATCTAGGCACTTAGCTTCTATCATCAGCAATGTGTTGAAATTGACATTAAAACCAACCAACCACCCAACCAACCATCCAACTAACCAACCAACCAACGAACCAAGCAAACAATCATATAGGTACCTTTTTATGTATGATGTGAGATAAAATAATGTATGCAATAGTTCATTGCAAGTAGTTTTCCCCCTTTCTACATGCAAATATATATAAACCAAAAATATGATAGCAAATTTTGAGAATTGTCAAAATTTGAATATAAAATATTCCATATTCCAATGCCTTTATATGGTAAGATCTATGAAATATTCCAGTGCCTTGATATGGTAAGTCCTATTAGTTTGACTACAACTAGTTTTTCAAACTGGATTTTCAATTATTTGGAATTAAATGATTCCGATATGAAGCAGAAAAACAAAATTTATTTTTTTGTTTTATGTTACAATAAATGTTAAAGTGTCTAAAAATTTTGATTGTTGAATAATTACAGTTTCATTAAAACATACTTTGAAGGACAACAGTGATTTCCAAATTTTAAATTAAAGTAAAGCTAGCATTCAGTTTAGATGTTACAAGAAGAATGTGTTATTGGGAGTGTCTTCATGCTTTACTTTTCTTTAAAACATCCTCAGTCATATGAACACTTCTACAACACTGAGATGTAAAACACCACTAGTTACAAGAACACATGCATGACTGAGATGTAAAACACCTCCAGTTACAAGAACACATGCATGACTGAGATGTAAAACACCTCCAGTTACAAGAACACATGCATGACTGAGATGTAAAACACCTCCAGTTACAAGAACACATGCATGACTGAGATGTAAAACACCACTAGTTACAAGAACAAATGCATGACTGAGATGTAAAACACCTCCAGTTACAAGAACACATGCATGACTGAGATGTAAAACACCTCTAGTTACAAGAACACATGCATGACTGAGATGTAAAACACCACTAGTTACAAGAACACATGCATGACTGAGATGTAAAACACCACTAGTTACAAGAACACATGCATGACTGAGATGTAAAACACCACTAGTTACAAGAACACATGCATGACTGAGATGTAAAACACCACTAGTTACAAGAACACATGCATGACTGAGATGTAAAACACCACTAGTTACAAGAACACATGCATGACTGAGATGTAAAACACCACTAGTTACAAGAACACATGCATGACTGAGATGTAAAACACCTCCAGTTACAAGAACACATGCATGACTGAGATGTAAAACACCACTAGTTACAAGAACACATGCATGACTGAGATGTAAAACACCTCTAGTTACAAGAACACATGCATGACTGAGATGTAAAACACCACTAGTTACAAGAACACATGCATGACTGAGATGTAAAACACCTCTAATTACAAGAACACATGCCCCATCGCCGGGATTTTCTGGTATTAGATATTAGACCCCATCTTTTGATCTACCGATTTCCTGACAGAAACTTTTGGAAATAAAAACTGCCAATGATAGGTATTTCCAGCTAAAACAACATCTACCAAGCATAGGTATTTCCCACTTAACATTCAATACATTTTTTATGATATTGTAATCCTTCAGTTAGGTTGTTATTGACTTAACAACCGGTTAAATCATGGCTTGCAAAATACGCTGATGCATTTATTATTATTACCTGTAAGATGGTTTGGTCATCAGTAATTTAATATTGAGTAATGTGTTGTGTGTAACGAATTGCTGTTCTTGACTGATTTGGAAATATAATACTCTTGGTGCCTTCTTTTGAAACGTATGCTAGTGGATTTTAAGGACACTATGCTGATGACAAAAATATGTTTAACACTGCTTGGATAGATGATGAATTTAAAAATGTGAAGCATAGTGACATGGGAGAAAGCTTTGCATACTGCACAACCTGCAATGCACAACCCACAATGCACATCTGAACATTTCTAGTAAAAGGAAAATGATCCTACTATGCACTTGAAAAGTATGCATCACACTGCAAATGAGAAACCATCACATAATCTGCCTAGGCTGACACACATGACAACACCCAACACCAACATTCTCTAACCAAGTTAAGCAGCTTCTTCAGGAGAATGTGGTACTTTTATAAGGAAGTTACAGTAAAGACCCAGTATGCCATTTTTATAAGGAAGTTACGGTAAAGACCCAGTATGCCATTGGTTACACGAATCCTGAGATTGCAGATCCTGAGTGCTGTTTCAGCATGCCAAGAAAGAAATGTAGGTGGAAAAACTGTCGCTATTAATATTGTATAATATAAATGCAACATGTGGCTGTTTTGAACTCAGACATTCAATCAAATGATTTGTGTATCACTACAAAAAGAGTTTCTCTATTAGACTTAAAGACAACAAACACAAGTTGCAATAAATAAGTTTGAATGTTTGAAGTACCAGGTGTCCTAAGTTATTGAGGCAAAGACAGTGATTCTTGTGAAGTTTTTAAATAATTTTTTGTGAGATTAAGAAAATAACATATAAGGAAATTAATGAAGTGGGGTAACTATTACTCAATGTAGTTAATTTCCTTTGTTTTTGTGTGATATTCACTTTCACACTTAAATTTATGACAAAAATGATTCTAATACTAATCTCCTTGATTTGGACCCAACCTCTCTGATTGTGAACACAGTTCTCTCTGATTTGGTCAAAAAACTTGGAATGTATGCATGTATGGCTTTGAGATTTAAAACACACCCATGTATAAGAACGTGTTTGGCTTTGAGATGTAAAACATCCAGTTTTAGTAACATGACTTTAACATATAAAACAAATGCAGTTGTAATACAGTCAAACCTATCCTAACAGTCACCTTTACATACCTGGTCGCAATGGCCATTTTACTTTTAAATATCAGCTGCTTTCTGCAGTTAGCAGCCAGGTGTTTCCTAGACAAACAATGGTTTATCACTGCGTTAAGTGTTACCACAACAAAAAATAATCCAGTCTGTGTGCAAACTAAACTTTAGCTTCATGAGGAAGGCAATGTTTAGATAAAGGATTATTAGCTGATTTGATTAAAAAAAATTACTCTTTCACATGTAATCACCATACTCCAGTCACATTGTCAATGTAACTCCAATGGGTCAGCATGTCCAGTTTTTGAAAGTGAGGCAATTTTTATCATTAGGTTAGAGGGTCAAGCAATTCATAATCTGGATAGGGTGCCAGGTATAATTTGATATCTGGATAGTGTGCCAGGTATAATTTGATATCGAGATAGTGTGCCAGGCATAATTTGATATCTGGATGGTGTGCCAGGTATAATTTGATATCTGGATAGTGTGCCAGGTATAATTTGATACCTGGATAGTGTGCTAGGTATAATTTGATACCTTGATTTATTGGTCTGCAAATTAAAGCAGTGATGAAAACGTTAATCTGTGAAAAGAGATATGAGTTACATTTCTTTTCATTTGGGTCAGGCGCTGTTCAGTGTTTAAAACTTACCTGTAAAAGTGGGAAATATTTTGGTTCATGGGCCACATAGAATAGTTGAAAACCTTAATTTTATAAGGTGGCCTACCAAAGCAGTTGAAAACCCTAATTTTATAAGGTGGCCTACCAAAGCAGTTGAAAACCCTAATTTTACAAGGTGGCCTACCAAAGCAGTTGAAAACCCTAATTTTATAAGGTGGCCTACCAAAGCAGTTGAAAACCTTAATTTTATAAGGTGGCCTACCAAACCAGTTGAAAACCCTAATTTTATAAGGTGGCCTACCAAACCAGTTGAAAACCCTATTTTTACAAGGTGGCCTACCAAAGCAGTTGAAGACTCTAATTTTACAAGGTAGCCTACCAAAGCAGTTGAAAACCCTAATTTTAAAAGGTGGCCTACCAAAGCAATGAAAACCCTAATTTTACAAGGTGGCCTACCAAAGAGTGAGTCCTCTCTTTTACAATGATATATAAGCTGTATGTCAGTAGTGAAATTAATTTTTTGTCATGATGTACAAAGTCAAGATCGATGCTTATTTGAAAAAAATGATGATTTAATTCCTAGGATGAATTTAAGTCTACAGGATCTGGTAATTTTGTGTTGAAAATTAATTCTGAAGAGGAAGACATGTACACCCATTTTAAATTTTTCTTGAACAGTCTTGATACTATGTTAATAATTATAATAATAATAATATCAATAATAATGATATAAATATTAATAATAATTATATCAATATTAATGATAATGATATCAATATTAATTATAATTATATCAATATTAATGATAATGATATCAATATTAATGATAATGATGTCAATATTAATGATATCAAAATTAATGATAATGATATCAATATTAGTGATGATTATATCAATATTAATGATAATTATATCAATATTAATGATGATTATATCAATATTAATGATATCAATATTAATGATAATTATATCAATATTAATGATAATGATGTCAATATTAATGATAATGATATCAATATTAATGATAATGATGTCAATATTAATGATATCAATATTAATGATAATGATATAAATGTTAATGATAATTATATCAATATTAATGATGATTATATCAATATTAATGATATCAATATTAATGATAATGATATCAATATTACTGATAATGATGTCAATATTAATGATATCAATATTAATGATAATGATGTCAATATTAATGATAATGATGTCAATATTAATGATATCAATATTAATGATAATGATGTCAATATTAATTATAATGATATCAATATTAATGATATCAATATCAATGATAATGATATCAGTATTAATGATAATGATGTCAATATTAATGATATCAATATTAATGATAATTATATCAATATTAATGATAATGATGTCAATATTAATGATAATGATATCAATATTAATGATATCAATATTAATTATGATTATATCAATATTAATGATAATGATATCAATATTAATGATAATTATATTGGGTACATGATCTTTGTTCAAAAGCCAATTTTGAAAGGTGAACTTGTGTACAGCCAATTTTGAAAGGTGAACTTGTGTACAGAGGTCACAGGTGTACATTAATATGGCCAAGTGGCTGAAATTGACATGTTTGACTGTATGCATGACTTCAGTATGTAAAATTACAGTTACAAGAATATATGTATGACTTTAGTATGCAAACTTACAGTTACAAGAACATGTGTATGACTTTAGTAAGCAAACTACACAAATAGAAAACTTATAGGCACATGATCAAGAATAACCAAGAATAATTGTGTTCTAGAATTTAACGTAATTTAATAATTACTTGGTTAAGAAATGAGCAATTGAAATTGTAGTCAAAATTTTGAAACGTAATTTTGAACTGATTAAATTTGAAAGTAATGAACCCCACGTCTAAATCTTACTTTGCAGCACTCATGTTGAAATTATTGGTTTCATTAAATTAATGTGAACATATGACCACCATTCTGAAATGTAAGAAATATTTTTAAAAACAAATTATTTGTGTTAACTAGGTACAGAGAAGCCATTTTATAATTGTGTTTTTTCGTCCAGTTATATCAGATTCCTTTAGTTGTACCATGATACAGAATTCAAACACTCTCCAGATATTTACGGCATAAACTGAATTTGTCCAGATGTTTTTAAGGCGATGCAGAGTATCATTGTTACTCTTCACACTGAACAGGTATATTTTGTCTTGTGTTGCTAAATTGTATTATTATTATTATTATTATTTCCTGATATCATTGAGGAAGTGTTAACTCTTTCCTCAAAGTTGTACATGGTATTTTTGATGCTTCCTATTGGTTTTCTAAAATAAAGTTTCAGTTACTGTCTAGTTGTTATTCTCTCTCTTCTGTCTAAAATGTTCCATTTTCCTTTTTTAATTCAAGATAGTTTTGTAAATAATTCATAAAGATTATCATTAAGTAAATGGTTGCAAACCTATACTTTCTGACAAACAAGGACTCGATTTAGAAATAGTCATGATAGTAAACCTATACTTTCTGACAAACAAGGACTTGATTTAGAAATAGTCATGATAGTAAACCTATACTTTCTGACAAACAAGGACTTGATTTAGAAATAGTCATGATATTAAACCTATACTTTCTGACAAACAAGGACTCGATTTAGAATTAGGCATGATATTGGATAGATTGACTGTCTACCTTCTTACAAACAAGGACTTGATTTAGCAACAGTCATGATATTGGATAGATTGACTGTCTACCTTCTCACAAACAAGGACTCAATTTAGAAATAAGCATGAGATTAGATAGATTGACTATCTACCTTCTCACAAACAAGGACTTGATTTAGAAATAGTCATGATAATGGATAGATTGACTGTCTACCTTCTCACAAACAAGTACTTGATTTAGAAATAGGCATGATATTGGATAGATTGACTGTCTACCTTCTCACAAACAAGGACTCGATTTAGAAATAGTCATGATATTGGATAGATTGACTACCTTCTCACAAACAAGGACTCGATTTAGAAATAGGCATGATAATGGATAGATTGACTGTTTACCTTCTCACAAACAAGGACTTGATTTAGAAATAGTCATGATATTGGATAGATTGACTGTCTACCTTCTCACAAACAAGGACTCAGTTTAGAAATAGTCATGATATTGGATAGATTGACTGTTTACCTTCTCACAAACAAGGACTTGATTTAG
This sequence comes from Sinohyriopsis cumingii, assembly GCA_028554795.2. Classification (NCBI taxonomy): domain Eukaryota; kingdom Metazoa; phylum Mollusca; class Bivalvia; order Unionida; family Unionidae; genus Sinohyriopsis; species Sinohyriopsis cumingii. The sequence goes on along the minus strand of CM068832.1, from coordinate 76,344,248 downwards.
AAATAGTCATGATATTGGATAGATTGACTTTCTACCTTCTCACAAACAAGGACTTGATTTAGAAATAGTCATGATAATGGATAGATTGACTGTCTACCTTCTCACAAGGACATGATTTAGAAATAGTCATGATATTGGATAGATTGACTGTCTACCTTCTCACAAACAAGGACATGATTTAGAAATAGTCATGATAATGGATAGATTGACTATCTATATTTCGAGGGTACTATAATGCTGTGAGGCTGAAAAATTGTTAAAGCTACGTTATAAATCTAAATCACACATACACACACACACACACACACACAATGCTGTCAGGTATTACAGTTGGTAGATAATGCTGTCAGTTCTTACAGTGGATAGATACTAATGTCTGGTCATACCTTGGATAGATAATTTAAACAGGTCTTACAGTGGGTGGACAATGCTGTCAGGTATTACAGTGAGTAGATTATGGTGTCCGTTTTTACAGTGGATAAATAATGTTAACAGTTCTTACAGTGGATAGATAATGCTGCCAGGTCTTACAGTGGATATATAATGCTGTCAGGCCTTACAGTGGGTAGATAATGTTGTAAGGTCATACAGTGGATATATAATGTTAACAGGTCTTACAGTGATTAGATAATGCTGTCAGGTCTTCTGTGGGTAGATTATGGTGTCAGGTCTTAAAGTGGATAAATAATGTTAACAGGTCTTACAGTGATTAGATAATGCTGTCAGGTCTTCTGTGGGTAGATTATGGTGTCAGGTCTTAAAGTGGATAAATAATGTTAACAGGTCTTACAGTGGATAGAGAATGCTGTCAGGTCTTACAGTGGATAGAGAATGCTGTCAGGTCTTACAGTGGGTAGATAATGTTGTCAGGTCTTACAGTGGATAGATAATGCTTTCAGGTCTTACACTGGATAAATAATGTTAACAGGACTTACAGTGGATATATAATGCTGTCAGGTCTTACAGTGGGTAGAATGTTGTAAGGTCATACAGTGGATATATAATGTTAACAGGTCTTACAGTGATTAGATAATGCAGTCAGGTCTTGCAGTGGGTAGATTATGGTGTCAAGTCTTACAGTGGATAGATAATGCTGTCAGGTCTTACAGTGGATAAATAATGTGAACAGGTCTTACAGTGGATAGATAATTCTGTCAGGTCTTGCAGTAGGTAGATAATGCTGTCAGGTCTTACAGTGGATAGATAATGCTGTCAGGTCTTACACTGGATAGATAATGCTGTCAGGTCTTACAGTAGGTAGATAATGCTGTCAGGTATTACAGTAGGTAGATACTGCTGTCAGGAATTACAGTGGATAGATAATGCTGTCAGGTATTACAGTGGACATATAATGCTCTCAGGTCTTACATTGGATAGATAATGCTGTTAGGTCTTACATTGGATAGATAATGCTGTCAGGTCTTACAGTGGATGGATAATGCTGTCAGGTCTTACAGTAGGTAGATAATGCTGTCAGGTATTACAGTGGGTAGATTATGGTGTCAGTTCTTACAGTGGATAAATAATGTTAACAGTTCTTACAGTGGATGGATACTGCTGTCAGGTCTTACAGTGGATGGATACTGCTGTCAGGTCTTATGTGTAGATATATAATGTTAGCAGGTCTTACAGTGGATAGATAATGCTGTCATATCTTACAGTGGATAGATTATGGTGTCAGGTCTTCTGTGGGTAGATAATGTTGTCAGGTCTTAAAGTGGATAAATAATGTTAACAGGTCTTACAGTGGATAGAGAATGCTGTCAGGTTTTACAGTGGGTAGATAATGTTGTCAGGTCTTACAGTGGATAGATAATGCTGGTATCACGGTACTAATTATTTTTCCATAGATCTCAATGCTAATGTTTTGTGAAATAAATATACTTTCTATCCTACCTCAGCATGCATGTCACACACTGTCATAGAGAACAATGTTAGATTGTCAATTTGACAAGGACAAAACCAAGTACTCCTTTGCATTTAAGAGAGATAACTATGCTGGAATTAGACAGGGGTATGAGTTATCTAGTCGCAACAGACTTTTTCAGCCATGTGTAACACATTTAAAAAAATCATAAAAAATACAAAAAATATGATCTAGATATGAATTAACATAATCTCACATGTTGCCAAGAGGCACAACTTTTCTTTAAGCCTAACAGAATGTACAACTCTTACACAATGCAGCAATCACAGCTAGTATTGTTTATTTTTTAATACAATGTTCCCTACACTTTAAGCTCTGTCCACCAGGGCTTGTACAATTGGTACCGTTACACCTGCTGTCAGATCTTATTGTGGAGGGTATCAGATCTTACAGTGGATAGATAATGCAGTCAGGTCTTACAGTGGATAGATAATGCAGTCAGGTCTTACAGTGGATAGATAACGCTGTCAGGTCTTACATTGGATAGATAATGCAGTCAGGTCTTACAGTGGATAGATAATGCAGTCAGGTCTTACAGTGGATAGATAATGCTGTTTGGTCTTACATTGGACAGATATTGCTGTCAGGTCTTACATTGGACAGATATTGCTGTCAGGTCTTACAGTGGATAGATAATGCTGTCAGGTCTTACAGTGGATAGATAATGCTGTCAGGTCTTACAGTGGATAGAGAATGCTGTGAGGTCTTACAGTGGATAGATAATGCAGTCAGGTCTTACAGTGGATAGATAATGCAGTCAGGTCTTACCGTGGATAGATAATGCTGACATAATACTGGTGTAGGTGGTGTTCAAACATCTAAATTTTGTACAAGGTAAATCATACAGAAGATGGTATTCAAACAAACAATAGGTGCTGTTCAAACATATCAACTGAATACCAGTTACAGCACACAGTAGGTGGTGTTCAAACACACAATAGAGGATGTTCAAACATCTTAGTTGAATACTAGTTAAACCACACAGTAGGTGGTGTTCCAACATTGTAAATTCAATACTGTCTAAAACACATGATAGAGTGCTGAAATGTCTCAATTAAATACTCTCCAAATCACACCATACTTGATGTTCATTTGTTGATAGGGTGGGGTAAACTGGAGGAACTTGTGAAAGCCTCAGACAGTGAGTGGACAAACATTTTGATGCAAGTCACTTTTCTTACACTTGGGCCACTGGGAACAGGTAGAATGAAGATCAAGTATCAATAAGACAACACATTGTCTGATAGGAAGACACATTGTCTGATAGAAAGACACATTGATAGAAAGATACATTGTCTGATAGAAAGACACATTGTCTGTAGGAAGACACATTGTCTGATAGGAAGACACATTGAAAGGTAAAAATATTGTCTGATAGGAAGACACATTGTCTGATAGGAAGACACATTGATAGGAAGATGCATTTTCTGATAGGAAGACACATTGTCTGATAGAAAGACACATTGTCTGATAGGAAGACACATTGATAGGAAGACACATTGTCTGATAGGAAGACACATTGATAGGTAAAAATATTGTCTGATAGGAAGACACATTGATAGGAAGACACATTGTCTGATAGAAAGACACATTGATAGGTATAAACACTGTGAGATAGAAAGACACATTGTCTGATAGGAAGACACATTGTCTGATAGGTTGACACATTGTCTGAGAGAAAGACACATTGTCTGATAGAAAGATACATTGTCTGATGGAAAGATACATTGTCTGATAGGAAACACATTGTCTGATAGGAAGACACATTGATAGGAAGACACATTGATAGGTAGACACATTGTCTGATAGGAAGATGCATTGATAGAAAGACACATTGTCTGATAGGAAGACACATTGATAGGAAGATGCATTGTCTGATAGGAAAACGCATTGATAGGAAGATGATTTGTCTGATAGGAAGACACAGTGATAGAAAGACACATTGTCTGATAGGAAGACACATTGATAGGAAGACACGTCTGATAGAAAGACACCTTGTCTGATAGGTAGACACAATGATAGGAAGACACATCTGATAGAAAGACACATTGTCTGATAGGAAGACACACTGATAGGTAAAAATATTGTCTGATAGAAAGACACATTGTCTGATAGGAAGACACATTGATAGGAAGATGCATTTTCTGATAGGAAGACACATTGTCTGATAGAAAGACATTATCTGATAGGTAGACACATTGTCTGATAGGAAGACACATTGATAGGAAGACACATTGATAGGAAGATGCATTGTCTGATAGAAAGACACATTGTCTGATAGAAAGACACATTGTCTGATAAGAAGACACATTGTCTGATAGGAAGACACATTGATAGGTAGACACATTGTCTGATAGGAAGACACATTGTCTGATAGGAAGACACATTGTCTGAGAGAGAGATACATTGTCTGATAGGAAGACACATTGATAGGTAGACACATTGTCTGATAGGAAGACACATTGTCTGATAGGAAGACACATTGATAGGTAGACACACTGTCTGATAGGAAGACACATTGTCTGATAGGAAGACACATTGTCTGAGAGAAAGATACATTGTCTGATAGGAAGACACATTGATAGGTAGACACATTGTCTGATAGGAAGACACATTGTCTGATAGGAAGACACATTGATAGGTAGACACATTGTCTGATAGGAAGACACATTGTCTGATAGGAAGACACATTGTCTGAGAGAAAGATACATTGTCTGATAGGAAGACACATTGATAGGTAGACACATTGTCTGATAGGAAGACACATTGTCTGATAGGAAGACACATTGATAGGTAGACACATTGTCTGATAGGAAGACACATTGTCTGATAGAAAGACACATTGATAGGTTGACACATTGTCTGATAGGAAGACACATTGTCTGATAGAAAGACACATTGTCTGATAGGAAGATACATTGATAGGTAGACACATTGTCTGATAGAAAGACACATTGATAGGTTGACACATTGTCTGATAGGAAGACACATTGATAGGTAGACACATTGATAGGTAAAAATATTGTCTGATAAAAGACACATTGTCTGATAGGAACACAAATTGATAGGAAAATGCATTTTCTGATAGGAAGACACATTGTCTGATAGGAAGACACATTGATAGGTAGACACATTGTCTAATAGGAAGACACATTGATAGGTAGACACATTGTCTGATAGAAAGACACATTGATAGAAAGACACATTGTCTGATAGGAAGACACATTGTCTGATAGAAAGACAAATAATAATAATAATAATAATAATGACTTTATTTAAAGAGGGTAGGACAATTAGCTAAGAACTAATCTACCTTGAGGCCCTCATACAAAGGAATTTATTTATTTTAGCTGCATCTCTGAAGCCACTGGATATAATGGGTTTGGAAGAAGGAAATAGAGTGGGCATTTCTAATCTCAGCTGGAATACTATTCCACAGCAGAGTTCCAGAATATTGGAAACTTTTTAAAAATAATTCTTTATTTTGGTTTGGGAATTTTATACTGTTTGGTAGACATGGATCACATTGCCAGGTAGCCTATACTGGAATAGTGATTGTAAATATTCAGGAGCACTATTATTGGATATCCTGTACATTAATTTGGCTTTTCTCAAATGGATTCGGTCTTTAATAGGTAATATTTTTAACTAGCCAGCTAAATTTTCCTTGCTTTCTTTCTGGATTGATATTAGCCCAAATGCTCTTTTTTGAAGATGTGGCAGCTTTGTTATGTTTTTATCATTTGAATTACCCCATACTGTATTACAGTAGTCTAAGTATGGTTGTATGTAACTGTTATAAAATAGTTTTCTGTGCCTTTCAGGGAGAAAATGTCTTATCCTACTAAGAAGACATAAACTTGAATTGACTTTTTTACTGATATGTTTGATATGTTTAGTCCATGATAGGTTATTATCTACCAAAACACTAAGTAGTCTATCATGACAGACCATTTGCATATTTTTATCCTTCCATGTCAAACATAGTTAATCACTATCAAGATTTGTCCTTTTTCGCCATGTTGAAATAAGTAGTATTTTAGTTTTACCAATATTTACCACCATGCCATTGCATGTGCACCAGTTGTCCAGTTTGTTTAGGGCATTCTGTTAAGAAATTTCAAGTTCATGCTTTGTGTTTTGCATGTCTGACAAAGTTGTGTCATCTGCATGGAGATCTGTAGATGATATTGAGTCCCTTAGTAAAAGTGGTAGGTCATTAATAAATTAAAAAAATGGTAGTGGACCCAGAATTAAGCCTTGTGGTACTCCATATCAAATTGTTCCAAGTTCAGACAGAACATTATTTATATAAATATGTTGTGTTCTCTTACTTAAGTATGAATTAAACGATCTAACTGTGTTTTCATCACAAGTATGGCCACCAATGTAGCTATCTGACATCAAGTATTGCCACCAACATAGCTATCTGACATCAGGTATGCCCACCAATGCAGCTATCTGATATCAAGTATGGCCACCAATGCAGCTATCTGACATCAATTATGACCACCAATGCAGCTATCTGGCATCAGGTATGGCCACCAATGCAGCTATCTGACATCAAGTATGGTCACCATTGCAGCTGTCTGACATCAGGTATGGCCACCAATGCAGCTATCTGACATCAAGTATGGCCACCAGTGCAGCTATATGACATCAAGTATGGCCACCAATACAGCTATCTGACATCAGGTATGGCCACCAATGCAGCTATCTGACATCAAGTATTGCCACCAATGCAGCTATCTGACATTAAGTATTGCCACCAATGCAGCTATCTGACATCAAGTATGGCCACCAATGCAGCTATCTGACATCAAGTATGGCCACCAATGCAGCTATCTGACATCAAGTATGGCCACCAATGCAGCTATCTGACATCAAGTATGGCCACCAATGCAGCTATCTGACATCAAGTATGGCCACCAATGCAGCTATTATGAGAATTATGTTGTTGCTACTCCTCCTAAAAAACAGGAAAGTCGCATCAACGTGGAATTTTCACCAAAAGACTAATTATGATTTCCTGACTCAGAATGGTGTTGACCAGACATTAAGAATGGCTGCCACAATGAACATATTCATGAATGGTCATATCAAATGAGGTTTTCACCAAACGTCTTCTAATCATGTCTTAAGTCTGACCTCAGTGAAAATGGTGCCAATCTTACATCCAATATGGCCACCACAGTGGTTAATTTGAAAATCTTATCACTCAAGAATATCAGAAATAGTTTAAATACTCGTCAGGAATAAGGAATAAAAAATGGTCTTATCTTGAATTATTGGAAATTCCTTTTAGACTGAAGGGCATCAGTTCTTTCTAGGATTTATGCCTTTTTATCTGTGCCTAATAGAATATATTTTAAGTGATACAGAACTATAAACACAAAAATGTTTTATATATATATATATATATATATATATATATATATATATATATATATATATATATATATATATATATATATATATATAATTTATATTTTAGTTATGATATTGGTCAGAAATTTGGTGCTGATTGTGATAACTTTAAAATGCATTACATGGCATTGGCTCTGGGTATGGTAATTCTGCATTGCTGTATACAACAGTGGTCCTAGGTATGGTAACTCTGCATTGCTGTACAGAACAGTGGTCCTAAGTATGTTAATTCTGCATTGCTGCGCACAGTGGTGGTCCTAGATATGCTAACTCTGCATTGATGTACAGCAAGTACAAGGCAGTGGCCTTAGTTTTGAAAACCTTACATTGCTGTACATAGCATACACAATATTGGACATAGGTGTGATAATTATAGGTTACTGCATTTGTATGGGAAAATATGAACGAGTTTTGGGATGGAATATTGCACGACCTTGGGAGTAAAGTTAACGGGGAAAAAAATGAGCATATAATAATGTTACATTGCTCTACACAACAGTGTCACTAGGTGTGACAACTTAACATTTCTATGTGTACATAGCAGTTGCCCTAGGTATAACTTTCCATTTCTGTATACTGCAATGATCCTAGCTCTGATAAGCTTACTTTGTTATACACAACAGTTGCCCTAGGTATGATAACTATGCATTGTTTTACATTGCTTGAGGCTAGGTATGATAATGTTGCATTCCTGTACATAGTTATACTCTAAGTATGATAGCTTTGCATTGCTGTGTAGAACACAGTTGTGATAACTTTACATTGCATTACATGGTAATGGCCCTGGGTGTGATAACTTTACATTGCATTACATGGTAATGGCCATGGGTGTGATAACTTTACATTGCATTACATGGCAATGGCCCTGTGTGTGATAACTTTACATTGCATTACATGGTAATGGCCATGGGTGTGATAACTTTACATTGCATTACATGGTAATGGCCATGGGTGTAATAACTTTACATTGCATTACATGGCAATGGCCCTGTGTGTGATAACTTTACATTGCATTACATGGCAATGGCCCTGTGTGTGATAACTTTACATTGCATTACATGGTAATGGCCATGGGTGTAATAACTTTACATTGCATTACATGGTAATGGCCATGGGTGTAATAACTTTACATTGCATTACATGGCAATGGCCCTGTGTGTGATAACTTTACATTGCATTACATGGCAATGGCCCTGTGTGTGATAACTTTACATTGCATTACATGGTAATGGCCATGGGTGTGATAACTTTACATTGCATTACATGGTAATGGCCATGGGTGTAATAACTTTACATTGCATTACATGGCAATGGCCCTGTGTGTGATAACTTTACATTGCATTACATGGCAATGGCCCTGTGTGTGATAACTTTACATTGCATTACATGGTAATGGCCATGGGTGTGATAACTTTACATTGCATTACATGTTAATGGCCATGGGTGTGATAACTTTACATTGCATTACAAGGCAATGGCCCTAGGTGTGATAACTTTACATTGCATTACATGGTAATAGCCCTGGGTGTGATAACTTTACACTGCATTACAAGGCAATGGCCCTAGGTGTGATAACTTTACATTGCATTACATGGTAATAGCCCAGGGTGTGATAACTTTACATTGGTGTACACAGCTGTTGTCCTAGATGCGATAACTTTGCATTGTTGTACATAGCTGTTGTCTTGGGTATAATGATTTGCTGTACATAGCTGTTGTCTTGGGTATAATGATTTGCTGTACATAGCTGTTGTCTTAGGTATAATGATTTGATGTATATAGCTGTTGTCTTAGGTATAATGATTTGCTGTACATAGCTGTTGTCTTAGGTATAATGATTTGCTGTACATAGCTGTGGACACAGTTATGATATGTTACTTTTCATGCCTGTTGGCCTAACTATGATTCAGTAGTTTTACATTGCTGTACACACCAGTGGCCAGTAAAATGAAATGCTTTTCACAGTAATGTCACAAAGGAACTCTCAAAACTTGTGGGTCTTTTCTGTCAGATATCATGTTTCAAAGTGCCTTGTAGACAGTTGTTCAGTTTGCAGTTATCTCTAGCTGATGTTAACACCCAGGAAAACAGTTTACTGTTATTGATATTGTTATCATCACTGATGTTATTGTCTTTCGTATTATCATAATTATTATTTCTGTTATCATAATTGTTTTGTTGTTATTATTATTATTGTTATTATTAGCTGTGCCACTGGTAGAGGACCGAGATGGAGGCTGGTCGGAATGGGCTACGTGGTCTTCATGCACAGCCAAATGTGATGGTGGGTTACGATGGCGCAGCCGGAACTGTGACAATCCAGAACCCCTTGGGAGGGGCAAGGACTGTGAGGAACACACACTGGAGGGGCAGGAATGTAACTCTCATCCTTGCAAAGGTACAAAAGCTATGTGAAATGTGATGATTTTAATATCTCCTTCTCCAGTATACTACATGTTTATGTCCAAGTAAATTAGACAACTTTATGGCATATGTCCAAATACAGTACCATGAAGGGACAACTTTATGGCTTATGTCCACATACAGTGCAATGAAGGGAGATCTTTATGGCATATGTCCAAATACAGTACCATGAAATGACAACTCTATGGCATACGTCAATATACAATGCCATCAAGGGACAACTTTATGGGTTATGTCCAAATAAAGTACAGTACCATGAAGGGACACCTTTATGGTATATGTTCTTGATAAATACGGAGGGTGTGTAAAAGTTGAACAGATGCAAAATGAAGAGGAAGATTACTTACTTAAATTAATAGGAAGAGAATCAACTAAGCAACAAAGCCTTTTGTCATGATTCTTTTGATGATGATAATGCATGACTGACTTTGTTATGAGTATTTTGATGATGATAATACATGACTGCCTTATGTCATGAGTATTTTGATGATGATAATACATGACTGCCTTTTGTTATGATTATTTTGATGATGATAATACATGACTGCCTTTTGTTATGAGTATCTGGATGATGATAATGCATGACTGACTTCTGTCATGAGTATTTTGATGATGATAATACATGACTGCCTTTTGTCATGATTATTTTGATGATGATAATACATGACTGCCTTTTGTTATGAGTATCTGGATGATGATAATACATGACTGACTTCTGTCATGAGTATTTTGATGATGATAATACATGACTGCCTTTTGTCATGATTATTTTGATGATGATAATACATGACTGCCTTTTGTCATGAGTATTTGGATGATGATAATACATGACTGACTTCTGTCATGAGTATTTTTTATGACTGCCTTTTGTCATGAGTATTATGATGATGATAATACATGACTGCCTTTTGTCATGAGTATTTTGATGATAATAATAGATGACTGCTTATTGTCATGAGTATTTTGATGATGATAATGCATGACTGACTTTGTTACAAGTATTTAACTGATGATGATACATGACTGAATTTTGTCATGAGTATTTTGATGATGATAATACATGACTGCCTTTTGTCATGATTCTTTTGAAAATGATAATACATGACTGCCTTTTGTCATGAGTATTTTGATGATGATAATGCATTACTGACTTTGTTACAAGTATTTAACTGATGATGACAGATGACTGCCTTTTGTCATGAGTATTTTGATGATAATACATGACTGCCTTTTGTCATGAGTATTTTGATGATGATAATACATGACTGCCTTTTGTCATGAGTATTTTGATGACGATAATACATGACTGCCTTTTGTCATGAGTATTTTGATGATGATAATACATGACTGACTTTTGTCATGAGTATTTTGATGATGATAATACATGACTGCCTTTTGTCATGAGTATTTTGATGATGATAATACATGACTGCCTTTTGTCATGAGTATTTTGATGATGATAATACATGACTGCCTTTTGTCATGAGTATTTTGATGATGATAATACATGACTGCCTTTTGTCATGAGTATTTTGATGATGATAATACATGACTGCCTTTTGTCATGAGTATTTTGATGATGATAATACATGATTGCCTTTTGCAATGATTATTTTGATGATGATAATACATGACTGCCTTTTGTCATGATTCTTTTGAAAATGATAATACATGACTGCCTTTTGTCATGATTCTTTTGAAAATGATAATACATGACTGCCTTTTGTCATGAGTATTTTGATGATGATAATACATGACTGCCTTTTGTCATGAGTATTTTGATGATGATAATACATGACTGACTTTTGTCATGAGTATTTTGATGATGATAATACATGACTGCCTTTTGTCATGAGTATTTTGATGATGATATTACATGATTGCCTTTTGTCATGATTATTTTGATGATGATAATACATGACTGCCTTTTGTCATGATTCTTTTGAAAATGATAATACATGACTGCCTTTTGTCATGAGTATTTTGATGATGATAAGGCATGACTGACTTTGTTACAAGTATTTAACTGATGATGACAGATGACTGAATTTTGTCATGAGTATTTTGATGATGATAATACATGACTGCCTTTTGTCATGAGTATTTTGATGATGATAATACATGACTGCCTTTTGTCATGATTCTTTTGAAAATAATAATACATGACTGCCTTTTGTCATGATTCTTTTGATGATGATAATACATGACTGCCTTTTGTCATGAGTATTTTGATGACGATAATACATGACTGCCTTTTGTCATGAGTATTTTGATGATGATAATACATGACTGACTTTTGTCATGAGTATTTTGATGATGATAATACATGACTGCCTTTTGTCATGAGTATTTTGATGATGATAATACATGACTGCCTTTTGTCATGAGTATTTTGATGATGATAATACATGACTGCCTTTTGTCATGATTCTTTTGAAAATGATAATACATGACTGCCTTTTGTCATGAGTATTTTGATGATGATAATACATGACTGCCTTTTGTCATGATTCTTTTGAAAATGATAATACATGACTGCCTTTTGTCATGAGTATTTTGATGATGATCATGACATGACTGACTTTTGTCATGAGTATTTTGAAAATTATAATACATAACTGCCTTTTGTCATGAATATTTTGATTATGATAATACATGACTGACTTTTGTCATGAGTATTTTGATGATGATAATACATGACTGCCTTTGAATACCATAATGTTTCATTGGATGACATATTAAATTTTTTATTGTGGCCAAATTTTTCTACATATACAACTGTGCATTCCTATGGGATGTATGGCAACTTACCTACTTTTGGACAGTGATATTGCCCTTCTTCTCATAATAGAAAATGGAAGCAGTTACTGAATAGCATTAACCATCTCTCATTGGGTTATACAGAACCAGTACCATCTTTATAGGAATACAAATGAACTTTGCATATTCAGATCACATTGTAAGAGTTATTTTATGGTGTAAACATGCTGTGGTTGCAAAACATTCTTTTCTTTTGGAGACCAGTTTATGTCTACAGTCTTCTGTAAACAGAGGTGTGTTTATGTACTCCAATAAGTTAACATTTAAACCACCCTTATATATTGAGTGGATTCCATGTTATAGGTATCCCACACCCTTTCTGAATGAATGCTATCAATTGACCAATTCCCATAGTTTAATTTGTTTTGTTATTTTTCTTCTTTGGGGTTTAACACCATTTTTCAGCACATGATAATATGTAGATGGCATATCAAGACTATGTGGAGGTAAATGGGTCATTTGCAGACAAATGTGACCTTTTTTCCAAAATTCCTTTAGTTCAATCGATTTGAAATTTTTTTTGGCCAAAATGTTAGTAGTAATCATGTAAACAAAATGTTCCAGTAGGCGGAGTAAAGAAATTTTCCCATGATCACAGCCAATCAGTAAGTAGAATACTATGCAAGAATTTCATCAGCTTATATGGACCAATCAGAATTCCATAGAGTGATATGTTAACATGTTGTCATACAAAAATATTTAAACTGCACATACTTTATGTAAAGTGTACTGCCTATGTAATAATTGATAATACCATATAATACAATTTAACAACATTATTTACAAAAATAAATTTTACAGTTAAAGGTGATAAATAAAAGCAAATTGATATATGTTTGATGTGTGACCAATGATTTGAATACATTTGCAAGGAGAGTTCTAAAATGACCTATAACCTGTGTGGTGCTTAAAGCGATTTAAAGGAAGTAACTTCCCCTTTTACAGAATTCTTAGCTGTAGTGAGATCAGTCAAATTATTGGAATTCAAGCACACAGTTTTTATGTAATAAATTTGAGTCAGCATTTATTTATCCATTGAAACCTTCCAAGAATGTTACAATGATTTTACAATGAGTTGTTTGCAGATGTGAAAAGGAATTTTTCTGCTAGGAGACAACTCAAATATTTTAATGTGCACATAAGAAAGAGTGACAGAGAGAGAAAGAGAGAATCCGATGAGATGTTGACAAGACTTGAGATCACTCAATCAGTTTAAAATCCTAAATGTATCCTGAGGACAATGACTGACACTCCACAAATACAAGCAAAAGTCTAACATTACATATAATATAAGAAACATGAGGCTAAATTGAATATAGTACATTTAGCATGATGTGTTCTACTGTTCCAAATCAAATACAGTAATGCAAATATCGGGTCACAAATACAACACTGTAAATCTGGAATATATGCATCCATAATCATCACATCACATATCGAACAATTTGAATACTTAGAGGTGAAACTGATAATGACACACTCTTGCCATTAAACATTTCTATAATTGAACTTAAATCATGTGACATCATACTCAACTTGCATACATATTCTGTTTTGAAACATTATGTTCTTTGGGTCAAACATTCCATTTATTTGGAAGGACAATTGCCTTTTGAATTATAATTAGTAAAAGTAAAATTAATAAATTTGCTATTTATTGAATAATGCATAAAATTCCAAGGACTAATTGTTACATATAGCAAGTGAAAGGTGTATCTCCTAAGTCAGAATTAATGAAATTATTTCTTCTTCTTTAACTCCTATTTCCATTAAAATAAAAACTATGTGATAAGCAGACTCTGAAATGATTTAATCTTAGAATGAAACTCACTGAATAATGTCCAGTCTTTGCCTGCCAGGGCTTGCAAAAGCTGGACACTATTCAATTTGTTTCAAATTCAGTATTAAATGATTACCCATTTGTTATCCTATACAGGCAATTGGTACCAAATGAAGCTGTCTCTACCTGACAATTTAAATACAGATTTTTGTTATGCAATTTTGTATCATGAAAAAATGTATTGAAATTATCTGGCAATGCAGTGTCAGTAAAATATCATGAAAATATGTATGGAAATATCTGGCAATGCAGTGTCAGTAATGTATCATGAAAAGATGTATTGGAATTATCTGGCAATGCAGTGTCAATAATCATGAAAAGATGTATTGGAATTATCTGGCAATGCAGTGTCAGTAATGTATCATGAAAAGATGTATTGGAACTATCTGGCAATGCAGTGTCAGTAATGTATCATGAAAAGATGTATTGGAATTATCTGGCAATGCAGCATCAGTAATGTATCATGAAAAGATGTATTGGAACTATCTGGCAATGCAGTGTCAGTAAAATATCATGAAAAGATGTATTGGAATTATCTGGCAATGAAGCATCAGTAATGTATGATGAAAAGATGTATTGGAACTATCTGGCAATGCAGTGTCAGTAATGTATGATGAAAAGATGTATTGGAATTATCTGGCAATGCAGTGTCAGTAATGTATCATGAAAATATGTATTGGAATTATCTGGGAATGCAGTGTCAGTTTTTTATATCCAACATTTGTAATTTTATTGTTACTTTGGTAAATTTGACCTGAATTGCTTAGTCATGATGAAGAGAATATATAACTGTGTAGATCAGATAGATTCTTTCACCTCTTCTGTTGATATTTATGGTTACAAAGAATATTTGTACATCAACAATTCCTTTGAGTGAATGAAATGCTAATTAATATGCACTATTACTGTAGTGCCACTGACTATTTACAGTTGGTCAGTTGATTCTCATGCTTTGCTTTTCTCAGACATCTTCTCTTTCCATATGTTGGCTTCTCATTTGCCATTTGCCTTCTGGAGAGTTTCTGTAGATTTAGTTACTTATTTTATTTGAAATTGCTGAAGGTTTCTAAGATATACTGCAACATGTTGGGATTAATCACTAAAACAACCAGGAAGGGCGTGGTGATGGTTTAATGAGTACCATGCCAGATTTATGACCGAAAGGATGTGGGTTCAAATCTTACTATTGGAACAACCTTAGTCAGCTACTGAGGTGTTTCCTTGGGCAAGGGACATTACGACTTGGCACTAAAATAGCCTACTTGTGTTGCTGTGCTGTGGAGTGAAAAAAATAAATCTTGTCAGTTTTGTGAGATGGAGAAATATGAATTAGTCTTCCATCACTTATCTGGTCCATAATGCTTGATTAATTTATTTATTAAATGACTTTGCGCTTCTTGTAAATGTTATTTTCATCCTGGGAATCAGATCTACCTTGGCACTCTAAAAAGAAATATTTTCATGATGTTTTTTTCTTGCCATCTACATCTGCTGGTTCAGCTGGATCTAAGTATGACAGTTTTTTGATGTTCCTTGCCATTTGACCAAGTTGCTAGATACTACATCAATATAACCATTGATCTAAGTATGACAGTCTGTGGATGTTCCTTGCCATTTGACCAAGTTGCTAGATACTACATCAATATAACCATTGATCTAAGTATGACAGTTTGTGGATGTTCCTTGCCAATGGACCAAGTTGCTAGATACTACATCAATATAACCATTGATCTAAGTATGACAGTCTGTGGATGTTCCTTGCCATTTGACCAAGTTGCTAGATACTACATCAATATAACCATTGATCTAAGCAAGACAGTCTGTGGATGTTCCTTGCCATTGGACCAAGTTGCTAGATACTACATCAGTATAACCATTGATCTAAGTATAACAGTTTGTGGATGTTCCTTGCCAATGGACCAAGTTGCTAGATACTACATCAATATAACCATTGATCTAAGCATGACAGTCTGTGGATGTTCCTTGCCAATGGACCAAGTTGCTAGATACTACATCAATATAACCATTGATCTAAGCATGACAGTCTGTGGATGTTCCTTGCCAATGGACCAAGTTGCTAGATACTACATCAATATAACCATTGATCTAAGTATGACAGTTTGTGGATGTTCCTTGCCAATGGACCAAGTTGCTAGATACTACATCAATATAACCATTGATCTAAGCATGACAGTTTGTGGATGTTCCTTGCCATTGGACCAAGTTGCTAGATACTACATCAATATAACCATTGATCTAAGTATAACAGTTTGTGGATGTTCCTTGCCAATGGACCAAGTTGCTAGATACTACATCAATATAACCATTGATCTAAGCATGACAGTCTGTGGATGTTCCTTGCCATTGGACCAAGTTGCTAGATACTACATCAATATAACCATTGATCTAAGTATGACAGTCTGTGGATGTTCCTTGCCATTGGACCAAGTTGCTAGATACTACATCAATATAACCATTGATCTAAGTATGACAGTCTGTGGATGTTCCTTGCCATTGGACCAAGTTGCTAGATACTACATCAATATAACCATTGATCTAAGTATGACAGTTTGTGGATGTTCCTTGCCAATGGACCAAGTTGCTAGATACTACATCAATATAACCATTGATCTAAGCATGACAGTTTGTGGATGTTCCTTGCCAATAGACCAAGTTGCTAGATACTGCATCAATATAACCATTGATCTAAGCATGACAGTTTGTGGATGTTCCTTGCCAATGGACCAAGTTGCTAGATACTACATCAATATAACCATTGATCTAAGCATGACATTTTGTGGATGTTCCTTGCCAATGGACCAAGTTGCTAGATACTACATCAATATAACCATTGATCTAAGCATGACAGTTTGTGGATGTTCCTTGCCATTTGACCAAGTTGCTAGATACTACATCAATATAACCATTGATCTAAGCATGACAGTTTGTGGATGTTCCTTGCCAATGGACCAAGTTGCTAGATACTACATCAATATAACCATTGATCTAAGCATGACAGTTTGTGGATGTTCCTTGCCATTTGACCAAGTTGCTAGATACTACATCAATATAACCATTGATCTAAGCATGACATTTTGTGAATGTTCCTTGCCAATGGACCAAGTTGCTAGATACTACATCAATATAACCATTGATCTAAGTATGACAGTCTGTGGATGTTCCTTGCCAATGGACCAAGTTGCTAGATACTACATCAATATAACCATTGATCTAAGTATGACAGTTTGTGGATGTTCCTTGCCAATGGACCATGTTGCTAGATACTACATCAATATAACCATTGATCTAAGCATGACAGTTTGTGGATGTTCCTTGCCATTTGACCAAGTTGCTAGATACTACATCAATATAACCATTGATCTAAGCATGACAGTTTGTGGATGTTCCTTGCCAATGGACCAAGTTGCTAGATACTACATCAATATAACCATTGATCTAAGCATGACAGTTTGTGGATGTTCCTTGCCAATGAACCAAGTTGCTGGATACTACATCAATATAACCATTGATCTAAGCATGACATTTTGTGGATGTTCCTTGCCAATGGACCAAGTTGCTAGATACTACATCAATATAACCATTGATCTAAGCATGACAGTCTGTGGATGTTCCTTGCCATTTGACCAAGTTGCTAGATACTACATCAATATAACCATTGATCTAAGCATGACAGTTTGTGGATGTTCCTTGCCATTTGACCAAGTTGCTAGATACTACATCAATATAACCATTGATCTAAGCATGACATTTTGTGGATGTTCCTTGCCAATGGACCAAGTTGCTAGATACTACATCAATATAACCATTGATCTAAGTATGACAGTTTGTGGATGTTCCTTGCCATTTGACCAAGTTGCTAGATACTACATCAATATAACCATTGATCTAAGCATGACAGTTTGTGGATGTTCCTTGCCAATGGACCAAGTTGCTAGATACTACATCAATATAACCATTGATCTAAGTATAACAGTTTGTGGATGTTCCTTGCCAATGGACCAAGTTGCTAGATACTACATCAATATAACCATTGATCTAAGTATGACAGTCTGTGGATGTTCTTGCCATTGGACCAAGTTGCTAGATACTACATCAATATAACCATTGATCTAAGTATGACAGTTTGTGGATATTCCTTGCCAATGGACCAAGTTGCTAGATACTACATCAATATAACCATTGATCTAAGCATGACAGTTTGTGGATGTTCCTTGCCATTTGACCAAGTTGCTAGATACTACATCCAAATAACCATTGATCTAAGCATGACAGTTTGTGGATGTTCCTTGCCATTTGACCAAGTTGCTAGATACTACATCAATATAACCATTGATCTAAGTATGACAGTTTGTGGATGTTCCTTGCCATTTGACCAAGTTGCTAGATACTACATCAATATAACCATTGATCTAAGTATGACAGTCTGTGGATGTTCCTTGCCATTTGACCACGTTGCTAGATACTACATCAATATAACCATTGATCTAAATATGACAGTCTGTGGATGTTCCTTGCCATTTGACCAAGTTGCTAGATACTACATTAATATAACCATTGATCTAAGCATGACAGTCTGTGGATGTTCCTTGCCATTGGACCAAGTTGCTAGATACTACATCAATATAACCATTGATCTAAGCATGACATTTTTTGGATGTTCCTTGCCAATGGACCAAGTTGCTAGATACTACATCAATATAACCATTGATCTAAGTATGACAGTTTGTGGATGTTCCTTGCCATTTGACCAAGTTTCTAGATACTACATCAATATAACCATTGATCTAAGTATAACAGTTTGTGGATGTTCCTTGCCAATGGACCAAGTTGCTAGATACTACATCAATATAACCATTGATCTAAGCATGACATTTTGTGGATGTTCCTTGCCATTTGACCAAGTTTCTAGATACTACATCAATATAACCATTGATCTAAGTATGATAGTTTGTGGATGTTCCTTGCCATTTGACCAAGTTTCTAGATACTACATCAATATAACCATTGATCTAAGTATGACAGTCTGTGGATGTTCCTTGCCATTTGACCAAGTTGCTAGATACTACATCAATATAACCATTGATATAAGCATGACAGTTTGTGGATGTTCCTTGCCATTTGACCAAGTTTCTAGATACTACATCAATATAACCATTGATCTAAGTATAACAGTTTGTGGATGTTCCTTGCCAATAGACCAAGTTGCTAGATACTACATCAATATAACCATTGATCTAAGCATGACATTTTGTGGATGTTCCTTGCCATTTGACCAAGTTTCTAGATACTACATCAATATAACCATTGATCTAAGTATGATAGTTTGTGGATGTTCCTTGCCATTTGACCAAGTTGCTAGATACTACATCAATATAACCATTTATCTAAATATGACAGTCTGTGGATGTTCCTTGCCATTTGACCAAGTTGCTAGATACTACATTAATATAACCATTGATCTAAGCATGACAGTCTGTGGATGTTCCTTGCCAATGGACCAAGTTGCTAGATACTACATCAATATAACCATTGATCTAAGTATGACAGTTTGTGGATGTTCCTTGCCAATGGACCAAGTTGCTAGATACTACATCAATATAACCATTGATCTAAGTATGACAGTTTGTGTATGTTCCTTGCCATTTGACCAAGTTTCTAGATACTACATCAATATAAGCATTGATCTAAGCATGACAGTTTGTGGATGTTCCTTGCCAATGGACCAAGTTGCTAGATACTACATCAATATAACCATTGATCTAAGCATGACATTTTGTGGATGTTCCTTGCCATTTGACCAAGTTGCTAGATACTACATCAATATAAACATTGGTGGAACGTTTTACTGAGACAGTGTCATCATGTTATACCTGTACATGTAATTACTTTGCACTACAAAGCTATCTATAATGTAATTTCTTTGCACCACAAATATGTATATAATGTAATTACTTTGCACCACAAATCTGTCTATAATGTAATTACTTTGCACCACAAATATGTCTATAATGTAATTACTCTGCACCACAAAATATGTATATAATGTAATTACTTTGCACTACAAATCTGTATATAATGTTTTGTTGTCTTTTCATACACCCACCATAATGTTATGATGATGTATTTGGTTTCTTTATTGTTTTCCAAAATCCAACCATTATCAGACTTCATACATAGCCTCCATATCTGGCAAAGTAGAAACCTATTAATTTTGTGCTATGACAGAAATCAAAGATCAAGGTCACTGGGGTCTAAAGAAGGAAAACTGTTCTGTTGCCAAAAAATAACTTCAAATATCTAACTGACACCTTGACCTACCCTTTTAAGTGGCTTGCATTTTGGCATAAAAAGACACCAATTGAATTGAGAGTTCAAAGGTCAAGGTCACTCTATGAAGAAAAATAGTTATTAAAATATGTTAGGTCTTTATTGCTTACTTCAATAATGCTTTTTAGATAACATGTATTGAGACAATACATTTTTTATTTGGAATCAATATTTCAAAGTTCAAGGTCAAATAAACTTCTAGAACAAACAATGATTTCAAATGCCTGAGACAAGGAAATGCCTGTTGATAAGACAGAGCCTGGAATTGCTTGGTGGCATCAGTTTACCCACTTATTACAGGAGTTAATTAGTGCATGTTTAGTACTTGAGTATCCAAGCAATTAAATAGAGTTTTACATGAAAGAAATAAAATTATTGTATTTTTTGTAACTGTATGATGGGTGCATAATGGATGGTTTAGGGTACTCATTTCTTTTATCTCATCACAGGTATCTGGAGTTGTTGGGGGGAATGGTCTCCTTGCTCTGCATCCTGTGGTGTTGAGGGTGTCACCACAAGGACCAGATATTGTCAGAGTCTTCCACCTGGACAATTGTTCACAATACCTTGTGATGGAAACAACAGTGAAGCTCTTCCCTGTCAGCAATCACACTGCTCAGGTAAAATTGTAAACCCATCATTAAGATTTGTCTCAGCTGTCTCTTAGATTACCTACCATTAACAAATTTATCAGCCATCGGTGCATCAACTGTCCTTAAAGTTTGCTTTTTTGGTTTTAATGACACTTCAGACACATTAATGAGGTTTATGAAATGGGAGCTAAGTGCCAAGGATACAGAGACAAGGACATACAGAGGCAAGGACACAGAGACAAGGACACACATAAACAAGGACATACAGAGGCAATGACACACAGCTAAGTACCAAGGACACAGAGACAAGGACACACAGAGACAAGGACACAGAGAGAAAAGGACACACAGAGACAAGGACACACAGCTAAGTGCCAAGGGCACATAAACAAGGACATACAGAGACAAGGACACACAGAGACAAGGACAGAGAGGCAAGGACACAAAGAGACAAGGACACACAGAGATAAGGACACAGAGACAAGGACACAAAGAGACAAGGACACAAAGAGACAAGGACACAGAGACAAGGACACAAAGAGACAAGGACACAGAGACAAGGACACACAGAGACAAGGACACAAAGAGACAAGGACACACAGCTAAGTGCCAAGGGCACTTAAACAAGGACATACAGAGACAAGGACACAAAGAGACAAGGACACACAGAGGCAAGGACACAAAGAGACAAGGACACAGAGACAAGGACACAAAGAGACAAGGACACAGAGACAAGGACACACAGAGACAAGGACACAAAGAGACAAGGACACACAGCTAAGTGCCAAGGGCACAGAGATAAGGACATAAAGAGACAAGGACACACAGAGACAAGGACACAGAGAGGCAAGGACACAAAGAGACAAGGACACACAGAGGCAAGGACACACAGCTAAGTGCCAAGGACACAGAGACAAGGACACAGAGACAAGGACACACAGAGACAAGGACACACAGCTAAGTGCCAAGGACACACAGAGGCAACCAGTCTGGGTTGTCCTGCAGGGCTGAGGAAAATTTCCCAAGCACTTGTCCCTGGGACGAGTAAGTTGCAACAGTTACTCGTCCCTGCCCTCATTATACTCATTATAGTGCATTTGTCCACCACACTGATTAAGCTTTGAATAAAGAACCACAGATACCTGAAGCAAGCTTGAAATTAAAAAGAGTCAGAACCATACAAATAGTATGTTCTAATGCATGGTTCCTTAGATAAACATAATAAGATACCAGATTTAAGACTAGTTATAGAAATTTAGATTACATACATAACCCATCTTTTCTTAGTGGTGTTTGCATTTACAGTGAATCCTTTCAGTTACGTAAGTGTCCCAATTTCCCATTTCAATGAGCTATTATGGATCTTTATGACTTAGATATGGGAAATGTTACCTAAGTGTCCCAATTTCCCATTTCAATGAGCTATTATGGATCTTTACGACTTAGATATGGGAAATGTTACCTAAGTGTCCCAATTTCCCATTTCAATGAGCTATTATGGACCTTAATGACTCAGATATAGTAACTGTGCAGAGACAGATGATGTGGAAATTTGATGATTTTTATCCATCAGACATAGTTACTCTTTACCCTGATTGTTTTGTTTCAAGATGATGTAGATTTGTTAATACATCGTCTTGCTGAAATAATGATGCCGGCAGATGTTTATGTATGAAAGTAATTACTTTTTAGAAAAAAAGGCCAGTAGCTTGTATTTGAAGGATAAATGATAATCTGTCTCAATTTCTGCTAACTTTTGTACTGAATGATTCATTTTGGTCAGACCACCATTCTTGATAACCATGATTGACTGAAACGACTGGATATTTCCACAGGTGCTTAATGTGAGCTTGATGTTGAGAAAAAAAACCAAATAATAATCTAAAGGAAAAAAATCATACAAATCATACAGAGTGACAAAAATACCTTAGATTACCCCCATGACCCATTCTGACATAGGACCCTCTCTATCATAATATATGAGAGAAGGTATGTAACTTCCAAATACTTCGTTCCACCCATGACCCTCGATTTCCTTCTGATATTTCCTTTTTTAAGGCACACAACCATACTATATGGCTTGTTTTACTTCTGAGATATTTTTCTATCCATCAAGCCATCATTGACTTTTCTTCGTTGTACCAAACTGAAGTTACGGGCTCCGAAACGTGCGATTTTTTTACTTTGAGACAAGTCCGAGCGCATGTGATAATAAGCATAACCTTTTGAGCCAATCATATTTCAGCATTGATGTGTGTGCCGCATAGTTTACCTATTTTGAAAATAGAGTCGCATGTATACAACGTATGTGCAGTGAAGAAGTTAATGTCTAATTCTTGCATAGAACAGGATTCCTAAAGTTAAATCGAGTTAATGGTAAGTAAAAACTTGCGTTTACATGTAATTCAAGAAGGGATGCTCCATAGAGTTGAAAACTTGGTACATGTAGTGGTTTTCACATGTGCACGCATTTGTCCAAAACAAAAAAATTCTCGAAAATTGCATGTTTTGGAGCTCGTAACTTCAGTTTGGTACAACGCACTGATAATGACATTTTTACTGTTACTAATAGCAGCAATCTTTGCTACTTCCATGGCCTTTGCATCACGAATCACCATTAGTGCATAGGTATGCCCATTGTCATCTGAAAAAAAATGCATTATCAAATGTAGAATATTTAGTGAAAATGATGCTTAAATATGCCGCAAAAAACTTTCCACTGTCAGGTCCCAAATCTGCCTGTTTTCAGATTCAATCTCCCGACTTGGCTTTTGAAAAGATTTATTTTTCTCATGACACGCTAGATTAACTGTACTGTACGCTATTAACTAAATTTATACAATGACTATTTGAATTCTTTGGAAATTATTTAATTCTTTATGTACATTTGAAACCTCAACACAGAAGGAGTATTTTTTGTTCATTGGAATGTATTCAGATTTCTTGCAACTATTGGAATTGATAGGACTTTTAGGAACTAGGAATTCATTCACTGTGCTGTAAGTTAATTTAATTCTTTCACTCCTTTATATTTAGAAATGAATTATGTTCAATTATGCAAAACTTGTTTGTTTTGCTATTTCTTGTTGTGTAGTTTAAGTCTTTGCAGTCGTAACATGGGATTGATGGCAAATGGAAATGATCGATGAGCGAAATTAGCATGTATTACTTACCCCACCTGGATTTATGTTTGGTGACACTCCTTTTACAAAATATGACAGCCAGTTGTAAATGAATTGACGACTTGTGCCTTGATACATATATCACCGGACATCTGCTTTAACTTTGTATAATTGTATAATATCTCAGCCACAGACGCCTAAGTTTCCAGCTGTCTAGAAATTTTCTGGAACTTTTGACCCATTCATCATGATGTGGTGTTGCACTTAAAACATCTCAATCATCATATTCACGATAACTGACGTCGACTGCCAGGTTTAGTATCAGGTTCAGTGACTGTTGTCTGATGAATTTGCACTAAATCCATATGCTGTTAATTTTTTAAACCTACTGTTAGGATGAGATAATGAACATGCAATGTCTAACTTACATTTACCCATGATAATGTTGAACTGTCGACAGTATATAACTGTGACTGAGATTTTTTCCATTTGCTTTGTGTTTATACACAGCAATCTGTACTTTAAAGATAATCAGTTTTCTCTGAAGTTTCAGCAAACCTATTTTAATGGTATATTTAAAAAAAAACAAAAAAATCAACAGAAGGATTAGCCGTCCAATTAATTGTAGCTGTTTCTGTTCGTGTCTTCAGAGGTCGGTTGATTGTAGCATGACTGAGTTTATCACAGCATACAGTAATCAAGCCAGATGTCAACATAAGCAGATTATGATGTAACAGTGCACTGTAAAGATGGGTTTGTTAATACGAACAAAGGATTTGTTTATGTAACAGATTCCAGTGCATTGTGTAGCCAAGTTTGCGGCTTCGTTGTCCCTTTGAATTTCTCCATTCCAAATCCATGATCGTATGTACAAATCAACCAACCAAAAAGGCTGTTGCCAAAACAAATAATCACCAAATGGTATATTTTTGTTGCCAATAAGGAAAAAAATTTGCAATTTGCGACATTGGCGAAGCCCAGGACGATCCATGCGGCATGTTGGTTTGTTTTATTTTTTTCTAAGATGACTGAAAATGATGTTTTTCAAAACAATACCATGCCACAGGATTTGACTAAAATGTTTTTCACGCAATATATCATGTTATTGCAGGCATGAAATGTGGATATATTTGGATAGTACTTCACAAAATATGGATACATCTGGTATGTCACAAAATACGGATATATCTGATACTTCACAAAATATGGATATATCAGGTACTTCACAAAATATGGAGATATCTGGTACTTCACAAAATATGGATATATCTGGAGGGAACTACTCAAGATATTGTTATAATTTGTACAAAGCAGGAACCAGTAGGACAGTGCTCTTGAATTGTGCAATATTAATTTTCAAATGCAGTAAAACTAGCTTACATGCTATAACTTTTTAATTGCATTTTTTTGACGTTATAGTTTTTCAATTTAAAGCAGTTTTTCATGCATGTTATATTTTTAGGACCTGTATTACCTTGATTTATCCTCATCCGGATATGTTCTTGATTTATCCTCATCCGGATATGTTCTTGATTTATCCTCATCCGGATATGTTCTTCTTGCAGGTCCTGCCATTGCCTCCCCACTGCGCCTATCAAACACAGGCAATTACACCCTGACGTATCTGCTCATTGCCGGTATTGTCTGCTTTTTCATTGGCTGCTCCTTAACACTTATCCTGTCTACCTACATCACCAGATTTAGAACCGCTATGAGAGTGGTAAAAGCCCATCAAAAACAGAAGGAACACAATGCAGATGATGGTGGTGAAACATCTGAGACAAAATCTGGCCAGCGCTCTTTAGTTTCACTGCACAGCATGGATATTTTTAGATCCAAAGTATATGATATTGAAACAGCTATAGAGGAGCATATGAACAAGCAAGATGGCAGCATGTTGGACAGATCTGTTATGCTTAAGACATTCAGCATGAAGGATTTATAAACTTGCTCAAGATGAGGAAAGGAGATCTTTCAGACCCATAATCATATCTATGTTCTTTATTTGTAATCTCTTGGATGAAATTTTCAATTCACCTGGAATATTAAGTGAGTTGATCCACCTGGAATATTAAGTGAGTTGGTCCGCCTGGAATTTAAAGGGAGCTGAACAAAACTTGATGTGAAAACACGAGTAAAACTTGGACGACTGCTTCTCTTCTTTATACTAAAGAGTGGACCAGTCATTATTGAATGTTTATGCTAAAGAGTGGACCAGTCATTATTGAATGTTTATGCTCAAGAGTGGACCAGTCATTATTGAACGTTTATGCTCAAGATTTGACCAGATATTATTGAGACTTTATTCAGGAGTGGACCAGTCATTGTTGAGACTTTATGCTCAGGAGTGGACCAGTCAGTATTTAATGTTTATGCTCAAGAGTGGAACAGACATTACTGAGACTTTATACTCGGGAGTGGACCAGTCATTGTTGAGACTTTGTACTCACGAGTGGACCAGTCATTGTTGAAAGTTAATTGTTGAATGTTCACTAGCCTAGGCCACATGAAATAAGCAATTCTTTTGAAAGTAAATATTAATTTGTTTATTTTCAGGAAGGCCTCCACATAAGTTGTTCTCCTGATTCTAACATTTACAGTTCCATGAACATTTTATTGTGTTATTTTCTTTTCTATGGGACAAAATCTGCTACTTCTTTTCATTAATGTATATAGTTTATTGTTTAACTGGGGACCTTAAGGAACTAAAATGTTTACAATGTAAATTAAACCATTATTGCAAGGGTCCACCTTTATACAATGCTGTCAGACTATGAGGACATTCTACAGTAAGCAATCTGAATGATATTCCGTTGCAAGTAAGAAAGTGCTTTTTGAAGATCTGGCACCAATTTTGCTTAGTCAGCACACTTGTAATTTTTGCTCCCCTCATTATTTGCAAAGACATTTAACTCTTGTGACAATTTTTTGCACGGCTTGATTTGGTGAGTTTAATGCCATTTTTGAGTACTTGGTGGATGTACATGGTGGCCACTGTATTTGGTAGAGGAAGAACCCAGGAAAACCCCAGCAAGAAACGCTGTCACAAATGGCTTTCTTGCTGAGGTTCATTAGTCTGTGCATAGTTCAGAAATCAGCTGTAGATCTAATGGCAAAAAGTGTCAAATATGGACACAAACTCTTGTTCCAGAACCAATAATTTTAGCCTAAAATATATTTGGTTTAAAAAATGATGTTTTTTCTGTAGTGTTCATACACGATTTGTGGATGTTGCTTAGGTCCATATATATAAGGTGGATATGCCATATTCACACATGATCTATGTTGTCATTTAGGTCCATTCTTAGGTGGATATGCCATTTTCAAACATGAGCTATGGCTGTCATTTAGGTCCATACTTCAGTGGATATGCCATTTTCAAACATGAGCTATGGCTGTCATTTAGGTCCATACTTAAGTGGAAATGCCATGTTCAAACATGAGCTATGGTTGTCATTTAGGTCCATTCTTAGGTGGATATGCCATGTTCAAACATGAGCTATGGTTGTCATTTAGGTCCACACTTTTATGGATATGCTATGTTCAAACATGATCTATGTTGTCATTTAGGTCCATACTTAAGTGGATATGCCATTTTCAAACATGAGCTATGGCTGTCATTTAGGTCCATACTTAAGTGGAAATGCCATGTTCAAACATAAGCTATGGTTGTCATTTAGGTCCATTCTTAGGTGGATATGCCATTTTCAAACATGAGCTATGGCTGTCATTTAGGTCCAAACTTAAGTGGAAATGCCATGTTCAAACATAAGCTATGGTTGTCATTTAGGTCCATACTTAAGTGGATATGCCATGTTCAAACATGAGCTATGGCTGTCATTTAGGTCCATACGTAAGTGGAAATGCCATGTTCAAACATGAGCTATGGTTGTCATTTAGGTCCACACTTTTATGGATATGCCATGTTCAAACATGATCTTTGTTGTCATTTAGGTCCATACTTAAGTGGATATGCCATTTTCAAACATAAGCTATGGTTGTCATTTAGTCCATACTTAAGTGGATATGCCATTTTCAAACATGAGCTATGGTTGCCATTTAGGTCCATACTTAAGTGGAAATGCCATGTTCAAACATGAGCTATGGCTGTCATTTAGGTCCACACTTTTATGGATATGCCATGTTCAAACATGATCTTTGTTGTCATTTAGGTCCATACTTAAGTGGATATGCCATTTTCAAACATGAGCTATGGCTGTCATTTAGGTCCATACTTTTATGGCTATGCCATGTTCAAACATGAGCTATGGTTGTCATTTAGGTCCATTCTTAGGTGGATATGCCATGTTCAAACATGAGCTATGGCTGTCATTTAGGTCCATTCTTAGGTGGATATGCCATGTTCAGACATGAGTTATGCTTGTCATTTAGGTCCATAGTTAACTGGATATGCCATGTTCAAAATTTGCTCAGGAAGGGTTCGTTAGGATATGGGTTTTATTCTGTATTTATTTATTTAATTAGTTTTAATTTATTTTAATTTATATTATTTTAAGTAGTTTTAATTTATTTTAGAAATTATTTCTTGATGTTTTAAAATCTGTTTATAAATAAACATAACCAGCACAGTTTTCTCATTCTGACTTTGTTTCTTTACAAACTCACAGATAGATTCATGGCTTAATGAGAATCATTCAGAGTAATGTACCTTCTTACATTAATTAATTGTGCTTATTCAGCTATTTTTCTGATGGAGAATTTTGCTACAAGACCCAACGTGACTCTAAATAGAGGCAATATCTGATATTATAGAAAAATCTTCAACTGGCATTTCGAATCAAACAGTGTGACCAAAAACATAATCTTCAGATGGTTTAAAATCTAGCCAGGTAATCAAAGACAGAAATTATCATAGAAAATGTTCAAATAGTTTAGAATCTAGCCAAGTAATCAAAGACAGAAATTATCATAGAAAATGTTCAAATGGCTTTCTGTCTGTCCAGATAATCTGCACTTACAAAAAAAGTTGTTTGGCCCTAACTAAGTACAAAGATGTCTGTCTGTAAGGGGTAAAAACAAACTTACTAAAGAAATAATTAAACATAGAAAAATCATCACGCCAAAAGTGTATTGATAAAATATGTAACCTGTACAAAATTCAATGTCCCAAAATGCGTTCTAATCCCTGCCCACATGTATTTTAAGAACAATAACTGTTGTAATAGTTAAAAATGTATGAACTTTTTAAGACTTGTGGCATTAAATTCAAGAATGGAAATCTACATTTTGTATCAAATTAAAACAAATATTTCCAAGCAATTTCATCAAAAAGAAACTTTGTCCCCAATACGTTAGCCCAGTTTTGTGTGAAAAAGTTCCACGTAATGAAATATTACATAATGTCTGACATCATCTGTATCAAATACCATTCATATTAAATGTAGGCAGTGACACAAGGAGTTACTGACTCTGTTGGATTGATATTTCAAACTGTCAATTGTGCATGGCAGAGAGTTGTTGTTGTTGTTTTTTGTAGGGTTTAACACCATTTCTCAGCATATGGCTATACATGGCGGCCAATATTAATGGTGGAGGAAGAATCCAGGAAAACCTCAGAAAGAACCACCAACCCACGAGAAGCTACTGGCAAGCTTTCTCACATACCCACATTGGCCAAATCCGAGACTCGAACTCACACAGATAGAGGTGAGATGGCAGTGATTCGTAACAGAGAGCACTTTAAACCATTCGGCCACTTGGGGCCCCCATGGCAGAGAGAAAGGAGAATAGGGATAGACAATATAGTTCTTACATTTATCAACCAGCTATAATTGATTTGATGCTTGTTACTTTTTTGTTATGCATTTACAAAATCATAATCACACATGATGATTGGCAATTTGTTTCATAAAATTCTCAAGAAAGGTAATCCTTTTGCAATCAGTTGAATAACCAAACTTCTTCGATTAATTTAAAGTTCACTGGTATAATCACGTTCTAGTCCAAACATCTCTCATTGTTTAAGTAGAAAACCTTGATATAAATTGTACACATGATTTATTGTAATTGCAGAATAATTATAAGTCACATGACAGCTTTCATAGCTATGTATGCTTCATGAGAACTGCTTCAAAGGTAGCAGAGGTTTATTTATGGTTGCAATAACAGTAAAACAATTGTACTTTTAAAAGTTCATCTATTATGATTTCACAAGTCATGTATTCATTCATTCAACATGGGATTACTGTGAACAATTATGTCTATGACTATGAAATAAGAATTTGCCAATGCTTGCCATCATGTACAAATGAATGAAATCATACATATTTGTCTGCATAGCATTATGGTTAAGATCTCATTTTCATATAAGATCAAAGAATTAACACCTTTATCATGATTGCCATTAAGTTCAGTGATCTTCGTTACTTCTAAACGTAATCATTATGCAAACGTGGAATTAGCATCCTAATGTTACATTTTATACATCACACCTATACTGTGAAATAAGACTTCATAATACCAGATATCAGAATCGGTGCTGCGACATAGCACTTCATAACACCATATATCAGTATCAGTGCTGTGACGTAACACTGCATAACACCAGATATCAGTGCCAGTGCTGTGACATGATAGTTCATAACACCAGATATCAGTGCCAGTGCTGTGACATGACAGTTCATAACACCAGATATCAGTGCCTGTGCTATGACATAGCACTTCATAACACAAGATATCAGAATCAGTGCTGTGAAAGAACATTTAATAACACCAGATATCAGAATCAGTGCTGTGATAGAACACTTAATAACACCATATATCAGTACCAATTCTCTGACATAACACTTTATAAAACCACATATCAGTACCAATGCTGTGACATTGCAGTTCATAACACCAGATATCAATATCAATGCTTGACATAACACTGCATAACACCAGATATCAGTATCATATAATCATATTCAGTCCTTAGCACTATATGATAAATACAATATGATACTAGTGTTCACATGACATAAAATCTATGAAAAGTGTTGAATAATACAGTGTGACATTCAATGAATGCTGCTTATGGCACACAATATTATTCAAATTGTCTTATGACATTCAATGAATGCCATTATGGTACACTGTATTATTCCATTCATCTTATGAAATTTGTTGAATACAGTTCATAGCACACAGTACCAGTATTATTCAACTCATGACATTTCATGAATGCAGTTTATGGCATACATTATTATTCAACTCATCTTGTGACATTCACTGAATGCCATTCATGGCACACACTATTATTCAATTCATCTTGTGACATTCACTGAATGCCATTCATGGCACACATTATTATTCAACTCATCTTGTGACATTCACTGAACGTCATTCATGGCACACATTATTATTCAACTCATCTTGTCACATTCACTGAATGCCATTCATGGCACACATTATTATTCAACTCATCTTGTCACATTCACTGAATGCCATTCATGGCACACATTATTATTCAACTCATCTTGTCACATTCACTGAATGCCATTCATGGCACACATTATTATTCAACTCATCTTGTGACATTCATTGAATGCCATTCATGGCACACATTATTATTCAACTCATCTTGTGACATTCACTGAATGCCATTCATGGCACACATTATTATTCAACTCATCTTGTGACATTCACTGAATGCCATTCATGGCACACATTATTATTCAACTCATCTTGTGACATTCATTGAATGCCATTCATGGAACACAGTATTCTTCAGCTCATCTTTAGAGTATCTTTTTATGTACCTATTTAATTTGACACAGTTCATCTGGCATTTTATATTGATACTCAGATGTGTAATTCCACATCACACACCTGATTACAACTAATTTTAAGTTTTCTCTGATGCCTGCATGTCAGTATTTTATTTGCATTTAATCAAACTTGTATAAATCTGAATTTGTTTTCAATTTCAGTGAGTGGAAAAATGTTTGAGTGCTTTACATGAAACAAATTTTGTCCAAAACTTCCAAACGTAGTGCAAGTTCAGGCTAATTTATATTAACTAGCTACAGGGATAAAAAAAAATTATATCATCTTTTCGTATATTTATCTTTAGCTATTGGGATAAGTCAAAAAGTATATAACATTTTGGATAACAAATATCAACTTCTGATGTGACAGTTTCATATATTATGGTGTAATAGTAGTTCCAGGCACATGATGGGGAGAATACAAGTAAATTATGAGAAACCGTATAATTCATGACTCTAGTCAGTCTACATTGAGACAGTTTTGAGTCTTAATATAATATACCATGTCACCTACAATGACACCAATAAAATACCATGTCACCTACAATGACACTAATAAAAAAACCATGTCACCTACAATGACACCAATAACATATTATGTCACCTACAATGACACCAATAAAATACCATGTCACCTACAATGACACCAGTAAAATACCATGTCATCTACAATGACACCAATATAAAACCATGTCACCTACAATGACACCAATATAAAACCATGTCACCTACAATGATACCAATAAAATACCATGTCACCTACAATGACACCAATAAAATACCATGTCATCTACAATGACATCAGTGAAAAACCATGTCACATACAATGACAACAATAAAAACCATGTCACCTACAATGACACCAATAAAAAAAATGTCACCTACAATGACACCAATGAAAAACCATGTCACCTACAATTACATCAATCACCTACAATGATACCAATAAAATACCATGTCACATACAATGACACCAATAAAATAAGTTATCACCTACAATGATACCAATAAAATACCATGTCACCTAAAATGACACCAATACAAAAAATGTCACCTACAATGACACCAATGAAAAACCATGTCACCTACAATGACACCAATAAAATACCATGTCACCTACAATGACATCAATGAAAAACCATGTCACATACAATGTCACCAATGAAAAACCATGTCACCTACAATGACACCAATAAAATAAGTTATCACCTACAATGATACCAATAAAATACCATGTCACCTAAAATGACACCAATACAAAAAATGTCACCTACAATGACACCAATGAAAAACCATGTCACCTACAATGACACCAATAAAATACCATGTCACCTACAATGACACCAATGAAAAACCATGTCACCTACAATGACTCCAATAAAATACCATGTCACCTACAATGATACCAATAAAATACCATATCACCTACAATGACACCAATAAGAAAACCATGTCAGGCTTGTCAGTTGTGAGTGGATTAACCACAACCTTGTCTCCAGCTAGGTCATTGCCTAGGATGCTCTCAATGGGTAAAACAGAGACCGTTCCGACTGTCACAGGTCCTGAGACTAAGTCTTATGACAAATGTACACATTAGAGAGGAATGTTAACAAAGCTGCACTCTACTCCCTGAATAGGAACACTCTCATTAGAAGAAAACTTTTCAGAAAAAGGCAAGGTACCTGCAAAAAAAAAAGCTCTGAGAAGCTCCTGTGTCCCATAAAATATTACAGGGATAGAATTGGCTTGTCAGTTACGAGTGGATTAAACACAACCTTGTCTCCAGGTAGGTCGTTGCCTAGTAAAAAATGAATACCCTCAACAGGTAAAACAGAGACTGTTCCAACTGTCATGGTTCCTGAGACTAAGTCTGATGACAAATGTACACAATGGAGAGGAAAATTAACAAAGCCGCACTCTACTTCCTGAATAAAAACACTATCATTAGAAGAAGACTTCTCAGAAAAAGGCAAAGTACCTGACAATAAAAGACTTTGAGAAGCTCATGTGTTCCTTAAAATATTAATACGAATATGATTCACCGAATCACCCAAGAGTGATATGGAACCCATCAACATGATTGGCTCATAACTCTCAATAATAAAATTAGCATGGGGTTTATTAGACCCAACAAATGTATTGCCTTCAATACATGACCTTGACCTTGACCTCTTAGAAATAAGAGCATTTGTAATAGGTATGTCTTGATTCTGATGCCTATAGCAATCAATAATAATGTGACCTTTTTTCTTGCAATAGGTACATGTAGGGAGAGACAAGGATGTTGAATCAAGCTTATCAGAAGCTTGATATTTAAAAGTTGTGCCAGTCTGAGTTTTAGATGGGCTTTTATTAGGCTGAAATACTTTTCTGCTAGAAGGCTGTTGTGTAGCAGTCTTATTTACAAAAGGAACTTTATGATTTAAAGAATACTCAGCAGCAGCACGAGCAGCATTTTCCACGGTTTCAATCTGATGCTTGTCAAGATAAGAATTAATGTCACTGTGGACACAGTTTTTGAACTCATCATGTAATTTAAGTTGTTTGATAAGAATTATTGTCACTATGGACACAGTTTTTGAAATTTTCAAGTAATATAAGTTGTTTGATACTTTCATAATCTTGTTTGAAATTTTCAAGTAATATAAGTTGTTTGATACTTTCATAATCTTGTTCAACTTTCTTTGCTAAGCACCATCTATCAAATAACTGCTCTTTCTCTCTAGCAAATTCAATGTGAGTTTGTCCAGCTTCTTTTCTATAGTTTCTGAATTTTTGTAGATAAGCTTCAGGAATAACTGACTAACTCATAACCCCTTAGGATTCATTCTTTGACCACACCATAATCACCACTTTGTTGAACTAACAGTGAATGGTAAATATCACTAGCTTTACCAGTAACTAAACATTGTAATAACTGAGTCCAATGCTCCCTGACCATTTCAAATTTTCAGCAACTTTTTCAAAATAAGGAAAATATTTGTCTACTTCTTTTTCTCTGAAAGGGGGCACTATGCTAATATTCTTTGCAAGATCGAAACTTAAATTTGGATTTGAAGTATGAATGTGCTTTTCGCTTGCCAGTTCCATTTCTTTCATTCTAAATTGATATTCCCTCTCTTCCTTCTCCCTTTTCATTTGCCTTTGTTCTTTTTGTAACTGCATTTGTCTTTCTTTCTCTTTTTCTTCCTTATCTAACTGCATTTGCATCTGTTTTTCTTTCTCTCTCTCCTCCTCATACTGTACATGCATTTGTTTTTTTTGTAACTGTATCTGTTTTTCTTTTTCTTCTTTCTGAAGCTCCAGCTTCCTCAACTCCAATTACATCTTGTATTTTAATTCTAATTCCTTCATTTTTATGTCAGAGTTTGATACTAACTTACTGATTGAAACCAAAGCACTTTTATCCAAAATATTTTTTTCTACCAAATGCTGAACTATAATATTTGTTATTTCTTGTTTCCTTAAGGAAGCCTTTACATCAGAAAGATTGTATTTTCTGGCAAGTTGAATCAATTCATCTTTTTTTTGGAAAAGATCTAATTGTTCCTCAGTAGGATTTGAAAGAAAGATTTCTACTTTGGATGACATTTTGGAAAAAGCTTGCCGATTTCACTCAAAATTTCAAAAATATGGGGAATTCAAATTTCAAAAAACAAAAAAGTTTTCTGAAATATACTATCCAAAATTCAAAAGTATCATTAGGATGAGCTATCCAATTCTTATATTACATGTTTAGGCTGGAATAAACAGTAACGCAAGAAAGAGTGAAAACAACAAGCTTTGAAAAATATATGTATAACAAATAATTTATTTCCCTGGAAAAATACTGTAAAAATGAAAAAAAAAACAGATGAGAACTTATGGTTTCCAGAATCAGATCCAAAAATAATACATCAATAATCCATGAATAAAGTTTCTGCAGTCCTAATATTCAGATGTTCTAAATGAAGTCCCAAGGAAGAATCCAAGATGGAAGGTAATGACGTATCCTGTAGCCTGTACTGTATTGATGTCTACAGTTCCTTGTACAAACACAATAATTTATCCTACGGTCTTGGAAATCCAAACAGAGTTTCAATAAATGTCCTTGTTCAAGAATTCTGTATGAATACAATAATATTTCCAGAGAAACTAATTAATCTTTGAGAGTCCAAATAATCTGGAGAAAAATTAACTTGTAACTAAAAACTCAAAAGCTCATTTCTGGTCACAACAGAAGAAAACAGCTTGACATCAAGTGTTTAAAAGCCTTGGACTCTGAGATCTCTCTACACATCACTATTAATACCAAGTATTTTGCAATTTAGGAAATACCTAATTGCAAAATATATTGTAAAATAGAGGATGACGTGATCATGTTTACATGTAAAAGTCACATAGCTCCTGCATGTCCTTGATAAGAACCAATCATTTTACTCCTAGAAAAAGTTGTTTACTTGACCCTCAATCAAGGCCAGGAACTAAGCCAAAAATAAAATCAATTGTTTCTATTATTAGGTATTTATAGAAACATTCAGGTCAAACTGAATTTTCTGGAAAATATCAAATTCCCTGTAAACAAAATAACATTATGTTGACATGTAAAGAAAATTAAAAGATTCCAAAACCCAAAAACAATCAAATCAATCAAATACAACTTAAATTAAATATAAATTAAATCAAATATATGTAACACCTACAATGACACCAATAAAATCCCATGTCCATAGAATTACCCACAATAAAATCCCATGTCCCTAGAATTACCCACAATAAAATACCATGTTCCTAGAATTACCCACAATAAAATCCCATGTCCCTAGAATTACCCACAATAAAATACCATGTCCCTAGAATTACCCACAATAAAATCCCATGTCCCTAGAACTACCCACAATAAAATACCATGTCCCTAGAATTACCCACAATAAAATCCCATGTCCCTAGAATTACCCACAATAAAATCCCATGTCCCTAGAATTACCCACAATAAAATACCATGTTCCTACAAGGCAATGTATCTTTGATGTTTGTGACAGTAGTCAGACAATGGATCAATAAAATAACATGTCTCTACAATAAAACCAATAAACCCCAATGTTCACACAATTCCTTTGTCCCTACAATATCTTTAACATTTGTAACTATAGTCAGACAATGACATAAATAAAATTCAATATCTCTAAAACTGAATGCATCTTTGACATTTTTGAGAGAACTTAGACAACTACACCAATAAAATCCTATGTCCATCCAATTGGATGCCTCTTTGATGTTTGTGACAGAAGTTAGAGACAATGACACCAATGTTAAATATTAATAGTAATATTTATTTGATGAAAGCAACATCTAAGACATACAATATGCAGTAAGCAACATAAACAAAATATAAAAGACACAAATTAAAATAAATACATTAACATAAATACATGCTGATACATAATACAAAAGAGGCACACATTAAAACAAGATATGATGATTGAATCTAGGAATACCCATAAAGCCTTTATGGGATTTTTCCAAATGGAATCCTAGGATTACCCATAAAGTCTTTATGGGACTTATTTCCAATGAAATCCTAGGATTACCCATACTGTCTTTATGGGACTTATTTCCAATGAAATCCTAGTGTTTCCGATACAGCCATTGTCAGACTTATTTCCAATGGAATTCTAAGATTACCCATAATGCCTTTATGGGACTTATTTCCAATGGAATTCTAGTGCTTCCCATAAATTCACTGTGGAACTTATTTCCACTGGAATCCTAGGGTTACCCCAAAAGCCTTTATGGAACTTATTTCAACTGGAATCCTAGGGTTACACAAAAAGCCCTTATGGAACTTATTTCCAATGGAATCCTAGGGTTACACAAAAAGCCTTTATGGAACTTATTTCCACTGGAATCCTAGGGTTACCCCAAAAGCCTTTATGGAACTTATTTCAACTGGAATCCTAGGGTTACACAAAAAGCCCTTATGGAACTTATTTCCAATGGAATCCTAGGGTTACACAAAAAGCCTTTATGGAACTTATTTCCACTGGAATCCTAGGGTTACCCAAAAAGCCTTTATGGAACTTATTTCAACTGGAATCCTAGGGTTACCCCAAAAGTCTTTATGGAACTTATTTCAACTGGAATTCTAGGGTTACCCCAAAAGCCTTTATGGAACTTATTTCCACTGGAATCCTAGGGTTACCCCAAAAGTCTTTATGGAACTTATTTCAACTGGAATCCTAGGGTTAGCCCAAAAGCCTTTATGGAACTTATTTCCACTGGAATCCTAGGGTTACCCCAAAAGCCTTTATGGAACTTATTTCCACTGGAATCCTAGGGTTACACAAAAAGCCTTTATGGGGCTCTTTTTCCGATGGAATAATTACTGTAGTTAAAGAATAATAAGGCAAAAGCTTTAAGAATGATGATCCGTCCCCCCCCAAAAAAAAAATTAAAAGAACAAGTTACAATGACAGTACCATTAGCAGAATGTGAACCATATAAACAGGATACAATGGCAAGCTCATGAAATACATGTCAGCTACTTTAAAATAATAATGAGGTGCAATGTGGATCAGTTTTCCCTAGGTATAAATTACATATTCAATCAAAATACTATTATCTGAAATCAGTAATGGAGAAAATTCCTTTCTTCAGCAATTTCAGATTGTTAACTACAGTGAAACTTCAGTGTAGTCTTACATCCATTCTAGTTTGTAATACTTTTAATAATTGGTGGTAAGGCTGTCCAGTCTCTTATTGCATTTTAATATTCAGTGGTAATGTACTCCTGTCTTTTATTGCATTTTAATACATTATTGAAGAATATTTTGCTATTTACTCCTGGTAATAAAAAGTTATAATTACTGACTCCTGTATTATAATTCTGATACTGGCTCTGGTGTGATAATGGTAATGGTCTGATACTGTATTATATGATACATATGCTGGACAAATGTTGTTCAGTTTCCAGAAAGCCACGAGGAACAAGAATAATCTAGATATCATTAAATCAATTCAGTCAATGAAGTTACCATACACAGTTCCTTATAAGCCAAGATATCATTAAATCAATTCAGTCAATGAAGTTACCATATACAGTTCCTTATAAGCCAAGATATCATTAAATCAATTCAGTCAATGAAGTTATCATATACAGTTCCTTATAAGTCTATATATATCATTAAATCAATTTAGTCATTTAAGTTACCATATACAGTTGCTTATAAGTCCAGATATCATTAAATCAATTCAGTCAATGAAGTTACCATATACAGTTCCTTATAAGTCAAGATATCATTAAATCAATTCAGTCAATGAAGTTACCATATATAGTTGCTTACAAGTCCAGATATCATTAAATCAATTCAGTCAATGAAGTTATCATATACAGTTCCTTATAAGTCTAGATATCATTAAATCGATTCAGTCGTTGAAGTTACCATTTATAGTTGCTTACAAGTCCAGATATCAATAAATCATTTCAGTCAATGAAGTTATCATATACAGTTCCTTATAAGTCTAGATATCATTAAATCAATTCAGTCAGTTAAGTTACTATTTTGAAAAACAGCATATACTATGATCTACCATCACAAAATGCACTGGCATATCTGGGCAGTCTGCAATTGTATTGGACTCATAAGCAATTACTTTATGGTAGTTGTATTGGACTCATAAGCAATTACTTTATGGTAGTTGTATTGGACTCATAAGCAATTAGTTATAAAACCTCAAATTTTAACAGCTCAAGCAGACTGCACTGCTTCTTTATTGAATATCTTTTACCAGTGTTACAGTTATGGTGAAGTACAAAGGCAAATTTGGGTTTATGGGCAAATCTTTTTAAAGTGTTACAGCTATGATGGAGTCGAAAGGAAAATTAGGGTCAATGGGCAAATCTTTTTTAGTTACTTACAGCTATGGTGGAGTATGAAGGAAAATTAGGGTCTATAAGCAAATCTTCTCTTTCCAGTGTTACAGCTATATTGGAGTACAAAGAAAATTAAGGTCTATGGGCAAA
This sequence comes from Sinohyriopsis cumingii, assembly GCA_028554795.2. NCBI lineage: Eukaryota > Metazoa > Mollusca > Bivalvia > Unionida > Unionidae > Sinohyriopsis > Sinohyriopsis cumingii. The sequence continues at coordinate 76,303,976 of CM068832.1, read as the reverse complement.
TCTTTTTATAGTGTTACAGCTATGGTGGAGTGGAAAGTAAAAGTAGGGTCTATGGGCAAATCTTTTATAGTGTTACAGGTATGGTGGAGTATAAAGGAAAATTAGGGTCTGTGGGCAAATCCTTTTATAGTGTTACAGCTATGGTGGAGTGGAAAATAAAAGTAGGGTCTATGGGCAAATCTTGTTATAGTGTTACATCTATGGTGGAGTACAATGGAAAATTATGGTCTATGGGCAAATCTTATTTTCAGTGTTAAAGATATGGTAGAGTACGAAGTAAAATTAGGGCCTATTGGCAAATCTTTTTACTGTGTTACAGCTATGGTGGAGTACAAATGAAAATTAGGGTCTATGGGCAAATCTTATTTACAGTGTTATAGCTACGGTGGAGTACAAAATAGCATTGGGGTCTATTTTTGAAAATCTACTATATTTTGAGTTGATAAAATACTTGACATAAACTAAACATAATAACAGGTAGATACAGAATTGTCACCTATCAGGAACAGCACTATGAAGTAAAGAATTTTGAATGATGAACATGTTCCAATAATTGATAGGCAACAATAACCATTGGCTAATTACTTTTCTCATTTGCATAGCTAAATTAAGTTTCTGTATCTTTTGCTACATTTTTCACCACCTATTTGTCCACTTGGGAGAGAGAGAGAGAGAGAGAGAGAGAGAGAGAGAGAGAGAGAGAGAGAGAGAGAGAAAGACAGAGAGAGAGAGAAAGAGAGAGAGATAGAGAAAGAGAGAAGGAGATAGAGATATAGAGAGAGAAAGAGAGAGAGATAGAGAGAAAGAGAGAGAGAGATAGAGAGAGAGAGAAAGATAGAGAGATAGAGAGAGAGAAAGAGAGATACAGAGAGAGAGAGAGAGAGAGAGAGAGAGATATGTGTTGTAACTGCCAACAACATATGTAGAATGTTTAGTGGGAAACTCGGAATACCATGCATATATTTTATTTTTGCACCGTAGGAAAGTTAGTTGTACTTCGGTATGCCTGCTGAGGTATGTAACATATAAGCCAATAAAAGTCCTTCATACTTCTTAAAATATAAATTTCAATCTATTAAATATCTTTAACACAACACATGTATCATAATTAAAGAAAGAAATAAAATTGTCATTGTACTGAAAGTCTATTTTGAAGCATTAGGCAGTGGGTGTTGGAACAACAGATTTTGTACTTTTGACTTTTCTCCAGATGATAATAACCATGGTTACTAAAATGGCAAGGACCACAGCACCACCTACTGCAGCTCCAGCAATGAGACCAATTGGTGCTTTAGAACTGGAGCTTGATCTGGAAGGTTCCGAGTCCTGTGGAGGAGAAAACAAATATATATATAGATATCATAAGATATTTAATAATAATAGAAAGAATGAAATGTCATTGCAATAAGCCTATTGATCTTTTGAACTTACAAACAATTTTGTGTGTGTGTGTGATTTGGATTTTTAACGTAGCTTTAACAATTGTTCAGTTACATCGCTACGACGTCTGCAGTGTGGCAGTTTATAGTGATGTTTAGCACTGGGGAGTCATGCCACAGACATGTAGCATGATGTCCCACCCAGTCACATTATCCTGACACCAGGCCGACCAGCCTAGCACTAACCTCTTAATGTTGAGTAAAGCGATGCAGCTCTTAGTACCATTTTTATCAGTCTTTGGTAGGACTCGGCCGGGGATCGAATCCACGACCTCCCGCATCCGAGGCGGATGCTGTAACTACTAAGCCACCAGAGCGGTACAATTTGTAAATGAACCAACTGGTCTTTGAGCATGCACACATTTTTTTTGCAAATGAATCACGTGGTCTTTGAGCATGCAAATAATATTAAATTAGCTACATAGATGGCAGGTAGTTTGAAGTAATGAATCAGTATTATATATATATATATATATATATATATATATATATATATATATATATATATATAGTAAGTGTGCTGTATCAATGATATACCACGAGATGTATAAATTTTTCATTAAAAGGAAACGATACTAGTAGTATATTACTGATACAGCATACATACTATACAATGCTGTCGGTTATTTCTGCGCACTTAGGTTTCCGTCTCCAATACTGAAGCAAAGCTCATACCGAATTCGACCGATTGATGAAAATATAATACAGCAATGCTTACCATTTGAAAAGAGGCAATTGTCACCAGAATATTCTGTTCAAAACAATATTAATTTTGGACACGGGGATACCACCCCCGTGTTTTCCTGACTCACGATATGTCGGTTGATTCTGCGCATATCTTTGAAAAGATGTAAATGTTTTTCTAACGGGTACTTTGGTCTGTTTCAGCGGTTCATTTGAGTAAGTAGGTCAAGTTTATAGCTAGTTTTACAAAATTCAACGTAAAAATTCAAATAAATGGCAAGAGATATTAAGCAAACTAAACCAATCTTGTAAAAAAGTTTGTAAGGTTCAACAGTTTATAAAAATAAGCTATTATGTGGAAGAGAAACAACAATGAATAGGATGTGATATGTTTACAACGTTTTGTTGATGGGAAAAATTACTAAAGAATTTAGAAACAGACTATACACCAGGGAATTTCTTGAGAATTTATGTTTTAGCGGCAAGTTGACACGTTCATAAGCAGACGATTTTGTACGTTTGGGGCAACTTCTTGCAAAATTGGAAACTTGGATTAATATGCAGTATTGTGTTAAGGTGTACATTTTACTCTTTTATATAATGTATTTATTTATATGATTCTAAAAGATACATAATAAATCAGATTTTCTGGGTTACCGGTTCAAGATGATCATGGAGTGGGTCTTCATGTTGACATTTAGAAACCACATTTTTATATGCATTTCAAGTCGAAATGCGGGATATTTTTGCACACTTTATGAACATCACTTTCCTTAATTAAAGTACGATCGTTTTTTCTTGATACAAAATGGATTTTTGAACAAAAATAACACTTGATTCAGTGTTTCCAGAAATGACGTATCGTTGCGCAGAATTACTCGACGCACAGAATTGCCCGACCTGGTGGTACATATATTTTATTTATACCACATGCAAGTTTTCATTTGTATGGGAGATAAATCTGATGGCAATAAACAGCGCACTTTAGGGGAGTGAACTCTTCCAACTCTTGCATATATGTACACACAAACAAGACGTTCTGTAGTGATTCATAATTTCCTATACACTTCATTTATATTAATTGCTCTATGTTTCCTTTAGCAATATTAAATGAAATGACAACACAAGGCTGATAGCTAACATTAAAAGTTTGTTTTAATAATGTGCGTGCAAATATTGAATTTGCATCGTTCGTTGTCATTTGTGACCATTTGCATCTATAGCAACACTACAATTCGAGCCAGAAACATCAAAATAATGATGGATCCAGAGGTAATGAAACAATTTAACGCTAACTACATTTCACTGATATCGTTTCTGTCCACATTTCCTTATTCCTACTGACTGTCAGTGTCACTTTCAAATTTTTTTCCTACGTTTCCGCTGTGTGGGCCAAGTTTGAGAATTCGCCTGTTGAAAGAAGTTGATCCAGTTAGGGATCTCGTTCACGATTTGCGGGGGGTTCATAACATACGTATTTTGTACGGTGATGTTTGATTCGTAGAATGGGTTGCTGATAATCTGATTCTGTTGAATATTACACATTTGGGAACTTGATATACTACAGTCTGTTGCTGTGCAGTTTGAAATTTCATTGTTGTGGGGGTTGGGATTGACAGCATCGTTACTTGGGTGGCCGGCGTTGCTCAGGTAATTGGAGTACGTCTTTTGTTGTTTGTCACTAATGTCTGAGTAACAGTTTATAGACTATATTTTTGAGGTCTGAAATTTCCATGATATCAGTTGGGGGAATGTTTTTGTCTCTTAACTTCTGAATTAGGTACTTTAGGCTGCTAATGTTTGTTAATTTCTTTCTCTTATAATATTTGCCATTTTTATAATTTTCTTCATGATTCATCCAGGTGTGTTAATTCCAACGACTTGTTTCCTAAACCATTTTGGGTTTGTCACTGAGACTGGCAGAGTGTTGGGCGTTGACAAACGTCTGCTGGTCTTAGCTCAGCATAACGTTTGTAGATAGCAAGTGAATCTCTCTCTTTGTTGTTTTTGTTTTCATACATCTTAGGATTAATATCCCTGATGTCCTTGACATTGTCTCCTGTTCTTGTTCTTGTCTGCCTTTCATTGAGTTCAAGATAATAGAATCCAGTCACATCTTTCTTTAGTGTACCATCCCCCCATTTCAGATTGTAATGTTCAATCACTCTCCTCAAACCAAAATACACATTTTAAATCACAGTGTGTTAACAATGGCTTCAGGTGTTTCCATTCTCATTAGTTTCATGCTATGCAAGGCATTTATTTCTTCGTATGTGATCGGTTGAATCGAGTGGATTTATTTACATTTCCTTTAGATTTTAAATCTTTTTGTTTATCCCGAAGAGCTTCCCTTGTTAATGCAAAATTTGTGTTTGTTCCTGTCATGATTGTACTTGCATATTTCTTGATTTTAAGATGTCGATCAATGGAGCTGATGATGCTTCTTGAGCTGTTCAGTTAAAACTCAGATCCATCTTTTCTCCTAACACTGAATATAAAACCAGCCAGGTGCTGATCCAATTCAGATGGACGTATCTCATGTACATTTCGGAATTCATTTTTTGGCTGCAAGAATTCTGTCACTGTTTTACATCAAAAGTGCCTTTTTAAAAGTATTTGCATTCTGCTTACTTTCTATAAATTTCAGTAAATCATCAGGCTCATGGTGTACAAATATGTCTTCCGTAACAAGCTCACATTTGGACACAGAATGATCATTTTCATTTACAAATGTCTCAGCCATGTCTCTATCAAACTCTCCAATTAACGCACAGTTTAGTAGATTAAATGTTGCTTCATCATCTTGCTCCTTATCTGATGTCATTGTTTTCTGTTTTCCAGAGTTGTAGTGTTTGATTTTTGCCAGAGGTAGAGACTGGAAACAGCAGTGTTGACAGAGATGACAGCAGACAACACAGGGTGGAGATCAATAATATTTATTTCCTGGACTGAGTACGGTTGTTTTTTGTATAAAAATGTTAGTTTCTATAAAAATATTTGACATGAAAATCAATTTCTTTTTAATTTCTCCCTTTTAAATGTAATATTCCAAGAAATTCATATCCATGTTTAGAGAGTATAATAGCTATAAAAACATCCTCATTATGCGTATTCATACGCCATGGGCAAATCACAATTTGATATACCAATACTATTGGTATATTGAGTTGCTTTATACCAACACTTTCAAGGCCATGTTATTTTTAATGTATGTGATATATATATATATATATATATATATATATATATATATATATATATATATATATATATATATATATATATATATTTCTTTTGCATTTTTTTCTTTCTTTTCAATCTCATTTGGAATTATTATAATGAATATTCTTAACATCCTAACAATATATATTAGAACTTGGTATTAAAATGATATATTTGAATAGTATTGATTTTCTACAATAATATATATGTTTATTCTTGTTCTGAAAATCCAGATATAATGGACGTTGAAGGAGTGAATGATATTCATGTTTAGCAATTGAGACAATTTTATCTTTTAAATTTCTGTGGGAGTTTTAACTGGTCTATTCCATCTATCAGATTCAATTTACATATTTCATTTATATTTGCTTTGGAAGTCTTTGTTGCATTGTTCCATCTACTAAATTCATTTTACAATCGTTATGATGACTCTCTTCAGTTAGTTAATGTAATTATGTGCTTTCGGAAGCTAACATTTTCTAGATATGAATGATAGTAGATTATTCCACATTCAAATTCAACTCTATGACATGCTTTGCTTAGATTAAACCTATTGTATTTCATAAATTTATAATCGGAGTTTACAAGATGTACAATATGGAAGGTAAAGGATTATAATGAAAGACAATGGCCTTTCATTTTCTTCTCCTTTTATGATAAAAAATGTAAAAATATATGAAAATAAGGCGGGCGAGATTAGGTTGCATCGAGGAACACTAAAAAAAGCCCCCAAAAGCAACAAAAGCCAACAACAAAGAATGATCAGAGTGATGAGACACTTGGTTAAACATTAGAATTTATCCAGGGAATATAAAGCATATAAAACAACTAGGAACAGGTGAAAGATGGAGATAAAGAAAAGCAAAAAGTTAAAAAATTTTAACATGTGTCGAACATTGTATAGAAAGTCCATAAAAGAGGGAGGAAGAAAGGGAGTAAAACAAATAAATAAACAAATAATAATATTTATGAGCATAAAATTGGGGATTTATATCACAACGATATTTGTGTACAGAATAGGGGATTTGAATCATCAAGGTATGTGCATAAAATTGGGAACATTTCACCAAGATATTTCTGTGTACAACTGGGGACTTGCATCAACAAGATATATGTGTATAAAATCGGGGACTTGTATCACCAGTATATATGTGTACAGTATAAAATGATGGATTTATATCACCAAGATATATGTGTATAAAACCAGGGACTTGTATCACCAGTATATATGTGTACAGTATAAAATGATGGATTTATATCACCAAGATATATGTGTATAAAACCAGGGACTTGTATCACCAGTATATATGTGTACAGTATAAAATGATGGATTTATATCACCAAGATATATGTGTATAAAACCAGGGACTTGTATCACCAGTATATATGTGTACAGTATAAAATGATGGATTTATATCACCAAGATATATGTGTATAAAACCAGGGACTTGTATCACCAGTATATATGTGTACAGTATAAAATGATGGATTTATATCACCAAGATATATGTGTATAAAACCAGGGACTTGTATCACCAGTATATATGTGTACAGTATAAAATGATGGATTTATATCACCAGAAAATATGTGTATAAAATCGGGGACTTGTATCACAAAGATATTTGTGCGTACAATCGGGGACTTGTATCACAAATATTTATGTGCGTACAATCGGGGACTTATATCAGCAAGACAGTTCCTTGACCAAATAAATAACACTACGTTTATGCTGAGTACATGGATAATTTCATAAGGGAACATCACGTGATAGATTGAAAACACAGACGTTTGGGAAACATGGCACTTGGATGCTTTCTTTAATTAGCGATATTAATGATCCTATAGTAATCTACCATTCTTTGCTAATAGCTATGAAAAATACAAAGAATAAATAAATAGATAAATAAATACATAAATAAAATATACTTTTTTAGTATTATGACAATCATACATCACTAGTAGCTTGGTATTGAAAGTTTTATATTGAGCATGACCACTGCCCACAAGGGGCCGTAAAAAGTCCTTTTGTCATAGGGCATGTAGACTAAAACTTCCTGTCAATCAGATCAGTTTAACAAATTGAGATGCAAGACTTCCATAGTTTATAAGACTTACCTTTGTTGTAACTGTTGGTTTCGCTTCACACTGACCCATGTTTCCACCAATGTCAATAACGTTGATGAACACATCAGTGTGGCAACAGTCAGTGCTTGATAGAAAAAAAATGTTATCATAAAAGTTGTATTCCAACGTATTTTCCATAAAAGTGTACAAATAAAAACTAATTCATGTACTTCGCTAATGAAAAAATGCAAAATGTTATTTTTAAAAATGTCCGTCTACAGTGTTTATTTTGATAATGTAAAATGAAAATGGATAAGCTGTGTGAAGAACTTGCAATAACAGTATGAATGCACCATGTATTTTATCCTACACTGGAAACGCCAGTCGCATTACGGCCACGAATATTAGTCTGTGTCAGAACGCCAGTCGCATTACGGCCACGAATATTAGTCTGTATCAGAACGCCAGTCGCATTATAGTCACGAGCATTAGTTTGTATCAGTACGCCAGTCGCATTATGGTCACGAATATTAGTATGTATCAGAACGCCAGTCGCATTACGGCCACGAATATTAGTCTGTATCAGAACGCCAGTCGCATTATAGTCACGAGCATTAGTTTGTATCAGTACGCCATTTGTATTATGGCCAAGACCGTTAGTCTGTATCAGAACGCAAGTCGTATTATGGCCAAGACCGTTAGTTTGTATCAGAACGCAAGTCGTATTATGGCTAAGACCGTTACTTTGTATCTGAACGCAAGTCGTATTATGGCTAAGACCGTTATTTTGTATCAGAACGCCAGTAGCATTATGGCCAGGAACATTAATTTGTATCAGAACCCCAGTAGCATTATGGCAAATAGCGTTAGTTTGTATCAGAAAGCCAGTCAAATTATAGTCATGAGTGTTAGTTTGTATCAGAACACCAGTAGCGTTATGGCCAAGACCGTTAGCTTGTATCAGAACGCAAGTCGTATTATGGCCACGACCGGTATTTTGTATCAGAAAGCAAATTGCGTTATGGCCAAGACCGTTAGCTTGTATCAGAACGCCAGTATCATTATGGTCACGAACATTAGTTTGTATCAGAGCTCTAGTCGCATTATGGCCATGAACATTACTTGGTATCAGACCGCTAGTCGCATTATGGCTAAGACCGTTAGTTTGTATCAGAACGTAAGTCGCATTATGGCCACAAGCGTTAGTTTGTATCAGAACGCTAATTGCATTATGTCCAAGACCATTAGCTTGGATCAGAATGCTAGTCGCATTATGGTCAAGACCTTTAGTTTGTATAAGAACGCTAGTCGCATTATGTCCAAAACCGTTAGTTTGTATCAGAACGCTAGTCGTATTATCGCCACAAGCGTTAGTTTGTATCAGAACGCAAGTCGCATTATGACCAAGACCGTTAGTTTGTATCAGAATGCAAGTCTTATTATGACTAAGACCGTTATTTTGTATTAGAATACTAGTCGCATTATGACGAAGACCTTAAGTTTGTATCAGATAGTTCTGAATCAAACAGTCATGGATTGAAGCCTGCATGGAGGTAAAATGTTAATTTAAATCATATCGAAAACACTGTTCTAAGATAAACAACAACAACAATTACAGCCACTCTTTAGTTCTCATAGACTTATATAGCTGCCGGTAAAACTGTGTAAGACCTAGGAAAAACTTTAACAGACGAAAACAATGATTACGTTCTGGACAGTATTTTGGTGCTTAGACCGAAAATATCTGTTTCGCTACCATAAGTATAGACATACTGATATTGTTGTAATACAAATCTCATCCTTCTGTCATCAACATTACTCAGATATATAAACTTCAGCTTAACAATGCGGTCCTTTTTATCCGCCATCATACTTCTGCTTAGCCGAGGTTATACTTTGACTGGACCTATGACCTCAGGTTTTTATAACCAAACGGTAGGTCGCCAAAAACAGACATAAGTGAAATGTATTCCTCATCAAAGCACCGCCATAAACAAGCCTAGGATTATGCAAAGACCAACAGTAAACGCTAAAGTAACATATCAGAATGGCAAGTTGAGTGAAAATTACGTCCAAGTATCGTACGTAAGAATACGTGAATTAAGATGGCGACTAAACAAATACCATATTGTGAACTTTTATTGTCACTTGTGTCTGACAACCCTCCCACCGAGTTATTTAATTTTGTATTCGAATATGGAGCACACCGGTTATTACGGTAAAGTTTAAATAAATGCTATCGTAATTTTAAATATTTTTACATGCTGGGAGAAAGACGAAACGGACAAAACTGTATTAAAAACCAATCGTCTTAAGTATGTTATTCTTTTATTCTATAATTTGTATATTTGTGCATTTGTATCTTTCCTGACTCAAATCAATATTCATTTAACATCACAAGCTTTTGTGATATAAGTCAAAATTACACAACAACCAAATTACTTTGATGTTGTATGGTGTGGACATTACTCGTATGGACTGAGGAACTAGTACTTGATATTGTATGGTGTATGGTGTGGACATTACTCGTATGGACTGAGGAACTAGTACTTGATGTTGTATGGTGTGGACATTACTCGTATGGACTGAGGAACTAGTACTTGATGTTGTATGATGTATGGTGTGGACATTACTTGTATGGACTGAGGAACTAGTACTTGATATTGTATGGTGTGGACATTACTTGTATGGACTGAGGAACTAGTACTTGATGTTGTATGGTGTGGACATTACTCGTATGGACTGAGGAACTAGTACTTGATGTTGTATGATGTATGGTGTGGACATTACTTGTATGGACTGAGGAACTAGTACTTGATATTGTATGGTGTGGACATTACTTGTATGGACTGATGAACTAGTACTTGATGTTGTATGGTGTGGACATTACTCGTATGGGCTGAGGAACTAGTACTTGATGGTGCATGGTGTGGACATTAATTGCATGGGCTGAGGAACTAGTACTTGATGTTGTATGGTGTGGACATTACTTGTATGGACTGAGGAACTAGTACTTGATATTGTATGGTGTGGACATTACTTGTATGGACTGAGGAACTAGTACTTGATGTTGTATGGTGTGGACATTACTCGTATGGACTGAGGAACTAGTACTTGATGTTGTATGATGTATGGTGTGGACATTACTTGTATGGACTGAGGAACTAGTACTTGATATTGTATGGTGTGGACATTACTTGTATGGACTGATGAACTAGTACTTGATGTTGTATGGTGTGGACATTACTCGTATGGGCTGAGGAACTAGTACTTGATGGTGCATGGTGTGGACATTAATTGCATGGGCTGAGGAACTAGTACTTGATGTTGTATGGTGTGGACATTACTTGTATGGACTGAGGAACTAGTACTTGATATTGTATGGTGTGGACATTACTCGTATGGGCTGAGAAACTAGTACTTGATGGTGTATAGTGTGGACATTACTCGTATGGACTGAGGAACTAGTACTTGATGTTTTATGGTGTGGACATTACTCGTGTGGACTGAGGAACTAATACTTGATATTGTATGGTGTATGGCGTGGACATTACTCGTATGGACTGAGGAACTAGTAGTTGATGTATGGTGTGGACATTACTCGTGTGGACTGAGGAACTAGTACTTGATATTGTATGGTGTATAGTGTGGACATTACTCGTATGGACTGAGGAACTAGTACTTGATATTTTATGGTGTGGACATTACTCGTATGGGCTGAGGAACTAGTGCTTGATGTTTTATGGTGTGGACATTACTCGTATGGACTGAGGAACTAGTACTTGGTATTGTATGGTGTGGACATTACTCGTGTGGACTGAGGAACTAGTACTTGATGTAGTATGGTGTATGGTGTGAACATTACTCGTATGGACTGAGGAACTAGTACTTGATGTTGTATGGTGTATGGTGTAGACATCACTTGTATGGACTGAGGAACTAGTACTTGATGTTGTATGGTGTGGACATTACTTGTATGGACTGAGGAACTAGTACTTTATGTTGTATGGTGTGGACATTACTCGTATGGGCTGAGGAACTAGTACTTGATGGTGTATGGTGTGGACATTACTCGCATGGACTGAGGAACTAGTACTTGATGTTTTATGGTGTGGACATTACTCGTGTGGACTGAGGAACTAATACTTGATATTGTATGGTGTATGGTGTGGACATTACTCGTATGGACTGAGGATCTAGTACTTGATGTTGTATGGTGTGGACATTACTCGTGTGGACTGAGGAACTTGTACTTGATATTGTATGGTGTATGGTGTGGACATTACTCGTATGGACAGAGGAACTAGTACTTGATGTTGTATGGTGTGGACATTACTCGTATGGGCTGAGGAGCTAGTACTTGATGTTTTATGGTGTGGACATTACTCGTATGGACTGAGGAACGAGTACTTGGTGTTGGATGGTGTGGACATTACTCGTATGGAATGAGGAACTAGTACTTGATGTTGTATGGTGTATGGTGTGGACATTACTTGTATGGACTGAGGAACTAGTACTTGATGTTGTATGGTGTGGACATTACTTGTCTGGGCTGAGGAACTAGTACTTGATGTTTTATGGTGTGGACATTACTCGTATGGACTGAGGAACTAGTACTTGATATTGTATGGTGTATGGTGTGGACATTACGCGTATGGACTGAGGAACTAGTACTTGATGTTGTAGGGTGTGGACATTACTTGTCTGGGCTGAGGAACTAGTACTTGATGTTTTATGGTGCGGACATTACTCGTATGGACTGAGGAACTAGTACTTGGTGTTGTATGGTGTGGACATTACTCGTATGGACTGAGGAACGAGTACTTGATATTGTATGGTGTATGGTGTGGACATTACTTGTATGGACTGAGGAACTAGTACTTGATGTTTTATGGTGTGGACATTACTTGTATGGGCTGAGGAACTAGTACTTGATGTTTTATGGTGTGGACATTACTCGTATGGACTGAGGAACTAGTACTTGATATTGTATGGTGTATGGTGTGGACATTACTCGTATGGACTGAGGAACTAGCACTTGATGTTGTATGGTGTGGACATTACTCGTATGGGCTGAGGAACTAGTACTTGATGTTTTATGGTGTGGACATTACTCATATGGACTGAGGAAGTAGTACTTAGTGTTGTATGGTGTGGACATTACTCGTGTGGACTGAGGAACTAGTACTTGATATTGTATGGTGTATGGTGTGGACATTACTCGTATGGACTGAGGAACTAGTACTTGATGTTGTATGGTGTGGACATTACTCGTGTGGACTGAGGAGCTAGTACTTGATATTGTATGGTGTATGGTGTGGACATTACTCGTTGTTGTTGTTGTGGGGTTTAACGCCATTTTTCAGCACGCGATAGGCTATACATGGCGGCCAGTATTAATGGTGGAGGAAGAACCCGGTAAAACCCCGGAAAGAACCACCGACCCACGAGAAGCTACTGGCAAGCTTTCTCACATACCCACATTGGGCTGAGGAACTAGTACTTGATGTTTTATGGTGTGGACATTACTCATATGGACTGAGGAACTAGTACTTGGTGTTGTATGGTGTGGACATTACTCGTATGGACTGAGGAACTAGTACTTGATGGTGTATGGTGTATGTTGTCGACATTACTTGTATGGACTGAGGAACTAGTACTTGATGTTGTATGGTGTGGACATTACTCGTATGGGCTGAGGAACTAGTACTTGATGGTGCATGGTGTGGACATTACTTGCATGGTCTGATGAACTAGTACTTGATGTTTTATGGTGTGGACATTACTCGTGTGGACTGAGGAACTAATACTTGATATTGTATGGTGTATGGTGTGGACATTACTCATATGGACTGAGGAACTAGTACTTGATGTATGGTGTGGACATTACTCGTGTGGACTGAGGAACTAGTGCTTGATATTGTATGGTGTGGACATTACTCGTATGGGCTGAGGAACTAGTACTTGATGTTGTATGGTGTGGACATTACTCGTATGGACTGAGGAACTAGTACTTGATGTTGTATGGTGTATGGTGTGGACATTACTGGTATGGACTGAGGAACTAGTACTTGATGTTGTATGGTGTATGGTGTAGACATCACTTGTATGGACTGATGAACTAGTACTTGATGTTGTATGGTGTGGACATTACTTGTATGGACTGAGGAACTAGTACTTGATATTGTATGGTGTGGACATTACTCGTATGGACTGAGGAACTAGTACTTGATGTTTTATGGTGTGGACATTACTCGTGTGGACTGAGGAACTAATACTTGATATTGTATGGTGTATAGTGTGGACATTACTCGTATGGACTGAGGAACTAGTACTTGATGTTGTATGGTGTGGACATTACTCGTGTGGACTGTTGAACTAGTACTTGATATTGTATGGTGTATGGTGTGGACATTACTCGTATGGACTGATGAACTAGTACTTGATGTTGTATGGTGTGGACATTACTCGTATGTGCTGAGGAACTAGTACTTGATGTTTTATGGTGTGGACATTACTCGTATGGACTGAGGAACTAGTACTTGGTGTTGTATGGTGTGGACATTACCCGTATTGAATGAGGAACTAGTACTTGATGTTGTATGGTGTATGGTGTGGACATTACTTGTATGGACTGAGGAACTAGTACTTGATGTTGTATGGTGTGGACATTACTCGTATGGACTGAGGAACTAGTACTTGATATTGTATGGTGTATGGTGTGGACATTACTCGTATGGGCTGAGGAACTAGTACTTGATGTTGTATGGTGTGGACATTACTCGTATGGGCTGAGGAACTAGTACTTGATGTTTTATGGTGTGGACATTACTGGTATGGACTGAGGAACTAGTACTTGGTGTTGTATGGTGTGGACATTACTCATATGGACTGAGGAACTAGTACTTGATGTTGTATGGTGTGGACATTACTCGTGTGGACTGAGGAACTAGTACTTGATATTGTATGGTGTATGGTGTGGACATTACTCATATGGACTGAGGAACTAGTACTTGATGTTGTATGGTGTGGACATTACTCGTGTGGACTGAGGAACTAGTACTTGATATTGTATGGTGTATGGTGTGGACATTACTCGTATGGACTGAGAAACTAGTGCTTGATGTTGTATGGTGTGGACATTACTCGTATGTGCTGAGGAACTAGTACTTGATGTTTAATGGTGTGGACATTACTCGTATGGACTGAGGAACTAGTACTTGGTGTTGTATGGTGTGGACATTACTCGTATGGACTGAGGAACTAGTACTTGATGTTGTATGGTGTATGGTGTGGACATTACTTGTATGGACTGAGGAACTAGTACTTGGTGTTGTATGGTGTGGACATTACTCATATGGACTGAGGAACTAGTACTTGATGTTTTATGGTGTGGACATTACTCGTGTGGACTGAGGAACTAGTACTTGATATTGTATGGTGTATGGTGTGGACATTACTCGTATGGACTGAGGAACTAGTACTTTATGTTGTATAGTGTGGACATTACTCGTGTGGACCGAGGAACTAGTACTTGATGTTTTATGGTGTGGACATTACTCGTATGGACTGAGGAACTAGTACTTGATGTTGTATGGTGTGGACATTACTCGTATGGACTGAGGAACTAGTACTTGATGTTGTATGTTGTATGGTGTGGACATTACTCGTATGGACTGATGAACTAGTACTTGATGTTGTATGGTGTGGACATTACTCGTATGGACTGAGGAACTAGTATTTGGTGTTGTATGGCGTGGACATTACTCGTATGGACTGAGGAACTAGTACTTGGTGTTGTATGGTGTGGACATTACTCGTATGGGCTGAGGAACTAGTACTTGATTTTTTATGGTGTGGACATTACTCCTATGGACTGAGGAACTAGTACTTGATGTTGTATGGTGTGGACATTACTCGTATGGACTGAGGAACTAGTACTTGAGGTGTGGACATTACTCGTATGGGCTGACGAACTAGTACTTGATGTATGGTGTGGACATTACTCGTATGGACTGAGGAACTAGTACTTGATGTTGTATGTTGTATGGTGTGGACTGAGGAACTAGTACTTGATGTTGTATGGTGTGGACATTACTTGTATGGGCTGAGGAACTAGTACTTGATGGTTCATGGTGTGGACAAAACTTGCATTGGCTGAGGAACTAGTACTTGATGTTGTATGGTGTGGACATTACTTGTATGGACTGAGGAACTAGTACTTGATGTTTTATGGTGTGGACATTACTCGTATGGACTGAGGAACTAGTACTTGATGTTGTATGGTGTGGACATTACTCGTGTGGACTGAGGAACTAGTACTTGATGATGTATGGTGTGGACATTACTCGGATGGACTGAGGAACTAGTACTTGAGGTGTGGACATTACTCCTATGGACTGAGGAACTAGTACTTGATGTTGTATGGTGTGGACATTACTTTTATGGACTGAGGAACTAGTACTTCAGTTGTGAATTTTGGAAAGCGAAGACCATTTTAGTCATACCATTTTACGTTCACATACGTGTTTGATGTTCATGGTCCTTCATTTAAGAACACAAAATATGGCGTACCTAAATTCCACGGAATAGTTATTGTGTGTCAATGTGTACGCGCTCCCTGCATCCACAGCAACAGTTTGATATCTACCAAAACCTTCTGTCCCAAGCCTAGCTTTCATTGTCCAATTGACAGCATCGCAGCCGATAGCCCTTCCTCCAGTGTTATTTCCTCCAATTAAATTGCACTCACTCATGTCCCATATTGTGCAACTAATATGTGTTCCATTCTTCGGAACCTAAACGACAATCATAAGAGAAGTTCAGGCCTGCATTAAAACTTTGGAAACGGAAAATTGAGAATGAGTTAAATATTTAAATCATAAAGTAAAGCTAAAGACACACTATCGAAACAATGACTGTAGCAATTACAATATCGATACATAGAAAAGGTATTTACAAGTATCTACATCAAATCATATGGTCTCTTACAGCAATAACTAATAGGCTGTTCAGATCTGTGAGAGAACAGTGAAGTTCAATTTCTGTACATGAATCATTAAACGCAGAGAAAGAGTCTTTCTCAATTTACGGAAGACAAATTTTACACAAAGAACTTAAAAATGTACAACCATTGACAGACAGTGAGATAAATAACGGTGTACTGTGACAAATTAAAAAAAAATGAAATAAAAATCATGAATTTTAGGACTTCATTCACACTCATCCGATTATTAGGACAAATGACGAGATAATGCGAAATTTCCGCATTGTAAAGTGGTCTCCTCTGACCATCTAACTGCTAAATAATGTCTAACACAAGTAAATTACTATATAAACTTTTCACATTGATCAGAGCCAGTGTAAATATACCGATGTTTTACTGATCATGTTTATCACCCAGTTATAAATATATCGATATCTTTCCATGTTTATCACCCAGTTATAAATATATCGATATATTTTCACCTTTATCACCCATTTATAAATATATCGATATCTTTCCATGTTTATCACCCAGTTATAAATATATCGATATCTTTCCATGTTTATCACCCAGTTATAAATATATCGATATCTTTCCATGTTTATCACCCAGTTATAAATATATCGATATCTTTCCATGTTCATCACCCAGTTATAAATATATCGATATCTTTCCAGGTTTATAAAACAGTTATACACATACCTATATTTTTCCAGTTTATCACAATTATAAACATACCGTAATTTTCCCTGGGTTTTCACAAAGTTTGGGATCAGGCTGGATAAAACCAGGTGTGAAGTTGGCGTGACACTTTCCAACATTTCCAGAAAGGTCTACGAAGGTGACAATGGCGTTCTGGTGACAACAATCGTCACTAGAGTGGAAAAATAGTTTGTTTTAGAACGATTGTCTTATGCATACATAATTGAATATAGATGACTCTCAAAGCCATCTTTTAAGTTCTAAATATTTACAACAATAAATATGACAACCAATTATATAACAGTTGACATTAAAACATTACTAAAAATAGTGGTCAGGAACTTGAAATTGACAAAATATTAAGACGGTATGCAACCTGAAATTGACAAAATATTAAGACGGTATGCAACTTGAAATTGACAAAATATTAAGCCCATATGCAACTTGAAATTGACAAAATATTAAGATGTTATGCAACTTGAAATTGACAAAATATTAAGACGGTATGCAACTTGAAATTTACAAATATTAAGACGGTATGCAACTTGAAATCGACAAAATATTAAGACCGTAGGTAACTTGAAATTCACAAAATATAAGACGGTATGCATGACAAATATTAAGTCCACAAGCAACTTGAAATCGACAAAATATTAAAACCGGATGCAATATGAAATTGCCAAAATATTAGGACGGTATGCAGCTTGAAATAAATGTATGTCATACTTTTACTATATACAATGATATCAGTTGAGAAGACTTCATAAAATATATTTTAAAAGGTTCAAAACGAGTATTAGTTGTCCTACCCACCCTAACAAAAAACAAAAAGACAAATGCTTTAAAAAGTCCTTTACATCATACCCCACCAGTACATTTTATAAAATTTCCCAGGCAATAAAACACTATCCTACATTATATCTTACAAAATGTCTCGTTATTTACAAACAGTACTCTACCCATCACATGCAAAAATAAAATGCTTCAAAACAACACCCTACACTGCTATTGCATCAATATTAAGCTTACCCCACCCCAAAAATTTTCCTTCTTCTCAACACCCGCTGCTATTGCACAAAAATCTACGTTTAGAAACAACACGATACCCACCAAAACTATTTTTAGAAACAACACGATACCCACCAAAACTATTTTTAAAAATAACACTATACCCACCTAAAGTATTTTTTTTAGAAGCAACACGATACCCACCAATGTCATAAAATATTTGTCATGTTCCCACTAAGACTTTATTTCTTGAAGAGAAACAAAAATCTGAACTCCGATGACGGTACTTCGTCTGAACAACCTTTCCATTATGTTAATTGTTGTTACTGTTGTTTTGGATTAAATTCCATTGATACACATGGCGACCAGTATTACTGGTGGAGGATATTACTGGTGGAGGAAGAACCCGGGAAAATCCTGGTAAGAAAAAACCGACCCACCGGAAGCTACTGACATTGGTCGAACCAGAAACTGGAACCCACGTGGACAGAACGAGATGGTCCAATATTTCAATACTTTGTAAAATCAAAACTAATCATTTTCAGAAGAGGAGAGACCTTATTTTAGACGAGATACATATGAAAAGGATTTACTGGATCAAAGAACAATCTTTGAGGAACAAGATAAACATATCACATGTGGAAATTTAAAAAAAAGCGATACAAAATCTCAAAACTTCAGAAGAACATTGTAATGATTTTGTTTTTAATGAGTATTTCAGAAACAAGTGGAGATACCTAGACCATGTATATGTAAAATATATAACGAAATATTCGATGGTTGTCATTTTCCTTTGCAGTGACGTGTGGGAAAAATATACCTATATTCAAGTTCGGTGAAGCTTGAAATACAGAAAATTATAGAGGTATTACATTACTAAAATACTTTTCAAAATTATTTACCATTATTTTAAATGAAAGACTGAAGAAATGGGAGAAGGAAAATGACAAACTATTGGTTGAATAGTTAGATTTCAAGAAAGGAGTGGGAACTAATAATTGTGTTGTACAGTGATTAATAAGGCTTTAGGTCGAGGTAAAAGGTTTTGTTGAATTTGAAAGGCATTTGATAGTGTTTACAGAAAGAGGTTGTGGTTGAAGGTTTTCATACAAGGTGTACATGGCAAAATGTTAAAAATTCTTCGTTCCATGCACAGTATAGTTTAATCTTGCGTTTCACATTGGGGTATTTGTAGTGCTTTGTTTGAGTACGGATTAGGTATGAAACAAGGTGAAATGTTATCACCAATACAGTTTTCTTCTTTTTTTTTAAGTTGAAGATCTAGAAATATCATCACAACATAGATAGGAAAAGTAGTAGTCTTATTTCGGAATCAGTTTTATTTTCAGCAAACATAGAGGGGTTTTAAAAGCTCATGAATAATTTGTACTACTATCTAATTCGGAATCAGTTTTATTTTCAGCAAACATCGAGGGGTTTAAAAGCTCATGAATAATTTGCACTACTATCTACACATTAATCTTGATAAAACTAAAGTTATGGTCTTTAGAAAAGGTGATTCATTAAGTACAAGATAATCTCCGCTACTTCGTCTTGAAGTAAGGAATATAGCGGAGTTTAATATTGATTTGGTTGAACATTTAGACACATTGTTCTTGTTTTATACAGCAACGTAAGTATCCCTAAGCTTTGCAAATCCTGGCGGATAAAGGCAATGAATATGGGTATCTGTAATTTGAAACGAAAAATGTTACTTAAGTGATAATGAATATTTGAAACTTTGGCATATTTATTTTGGTCTAGGTTTAAATACTTGAGGTTGGTTAAGTTGGTTAAACATTGGTTTCAAATGATAAATTCAGCAAATATCATAGTGAGAATTGCACAGAGGCAGTAATATGATGAAAATGAATCAAATAATAGTAACAAAACACTCCTATTTAAAACTGATTTGGTTTTGGAGAAGTGTAAAGATATGCTGATTCTATAAAATTTGCCCCAAGTTTATTCCATTTTATTATAGAAAGAGGCACAGATTCTTTCCTATCAGGCTGTGAATAATAAATTACAACATTCTAACGATATATATATATATATATATATATATATATATATATATATATATATATATATATATATATATATATATATATATATATATATATATATATATATATATATATATATATATATATATATGTATGTATGTATGTATGTATATATATATATATATATATATATATATATATATATATATATATATATATATATATATATATATATATATATATATATATATATATATATATATATATATATATATATATATATATATATTTCGGCCTCGGAGATCATTTAAGGTTCTTGTGTATCATCGATCCGCTTTGAGAAATCTCCGAATATCTTCCCATAATCAGAGAATTTAAACTGGGAGATATGGAAGTAAAAAGAATCTTTAGAGGTGAAAGACATTGTATGCTCTGTAAGAACCATGAAAATCACGATGAATGCCATTTTCTTTTAGTACGTCCTATGAATACTAGCTTGCGTGTAAACCTAATTCAGAAATAGTTTGGAATTCACCATCCATGCGCACGTACATTGAATTGTTAACTTGTAGCAATAAGAACATATGCTCACTAGCTAAACTTTTAAGAAGCGTTTAAAATATGAAATTACTATTTATAGAATAATAATTTCGTACAAAGATTTTATACATTTGTCCATCCGATATTTTCTAACTCTTGACGATCACCTATTTAAGACCGCTCCGGTGGCCTAGTTGTTAGAGCGTCCTCCTCGGATGCGGGAGGTCGTGGGTTCGATCCTGGGCCGAGTCATACCAAAGACTTACAAAAATGGTACTAACAGCAATTGGTGCTAATTTCATTATGGCTAATATTTCTGCTCGTAAAATTTTAAATTATCGGAACAATACGGATCTCAGAATTGATTGATATTGCCTAAGGTATACAGAGTTTGCTACAAAAATGAGAATATAGTACAAAAGTTTCTATTCATCAAAATTATATTATGTTTATTTTAGTAATTTAATTATTGGTCACACAATGTGCGTGTTTAAGTAACTGATTAAGGTCTGCGTGGGTCCTCAGCTTTAGTTGTACTAGAGTAACATAATCATTGATGGGTTTGCACCGATACAAGGAAATCGCAGTCAAGGGGTTACATTATTATTACTTTACAGGGCCTCGTGGGGGAGACAAAACATATCTAAACCCGCGACTGGGATTTCCTAGTCTTGGTACAAACACCGACATATATTATTTTTTTCTTACCCAATGTTTTCGTGTTAAATTAAAAACACCTGCACCATTGCACTTTATTTAGCAAATTCAAAACACAGCATTATTCATAATTTTATTGCTTCCCGTTCTATATAAAGGTCATCAGGTCTTGTATTTTCTTAAATGAAAATCCAAATAATTATCTAAGTAGAATCTAACTAGATACACCGTTCTTCGAAAGGAAAAAATATCAAAGAAAAAGTTATATTACGTGTTGGAAGCACTGCGCAACAAGCATCACGAGCCACGTGCTATTTTTGTTCAAATTACAGTACTGAGCATTTATTCGAATATATTATTGAGGGCAGTGAGGAGACCTGTCGACCCTAAGAAAACAGATTCTACGCATGAGAAAATAGAAATATAAAACCATTTTAAATTATTACTTTACTATCACATTTAATCGTCGGATGTCATACGAAAATAACAATAATTAATTCATATCTTTTATAAGGATAACTTTATACGTCATTCAGTTCTAATTTGGAAACGGTTCTTTGGTAGGCAACGGTACAATACATTACAATAATGAGTACTGACTACCATACAGTTCTAAGTGTGTAGGGAAGGATCAGATTTCTAATTCTTGATATTCTGGAATATTAATATTTTCTTTCGTGGAAAAATGGCAAGTATTGCTATTATTAGGGGAATGATGCGCTGCATGGAAATCTTCTTTAGGAATAGTGTGCGGACTGATGAATGAACCACTCTGATAGGCAAGTGCAAGAATTTTCATTTGTTGACCATTTTTTTTTATTTAACTCGCGCTGTTGTGTGGTGTATGTGTGTGTTTGACACAGTTTGCAGAAGGCAGGTTTAATATAATACAATTTTAGTTGTTGCGGTCTTTGCGGTAGCTCTTGAGAGAGGTTGGATGCTTCATTTTTTATGGTCAGTGATCTGTATAAACTGTGTGCATGGAACAGCATTTCCTGTCGTAGTTCGTTCCAAATAGCATACCGAATTTTAGTCTATCTGTAGATGAATAAATTTCCAGGACAGCGTCATTAAATGCAGCTAACAGTACATACTTCGTTTCACACGAAGTATTTAAAACTAAGTTGGTACTTTTAGCTACATTAAATGGCATCGACCTGAAAATCTACTTAGTTATGAGTACAGATAGGATGAAATTCCCCAGGTTGTGTGGAACAAACAATAGTTTGTAACATAATATCAAAGAGCTAGATTTTTTATTTTTGCGCGTGCGCGTTTATGTGTATGTGTGCGTCATACAAAATATTATATATGGTGTGTTCTCAAAGTTTGAAAGACATTAAATTGCTATAGGACATTTTGTGATATATATATATCTATTGTTGTGCTTTGATTTTAGAAGAACTCCGTCTGGCACAGCAGAAAACAACAGGGCTTTCTTCCTTTTAAAAGTTGTTCTTAGCGCCTGGACACCAAGACTTAGATGACCTGAGACAACCAAAGGGAGATAATAAAAGTAAGGTAAGTAAAACAGCTAAATATCTGTGTCACGTGGGTGAGAACAAACTTAGGTCACATGTATTTCTTATCTCTGTTGATTAGCAATAAAGTGTTCAAATTTTATAACCTATAGTTTACATTCTACAAGTGGCATGTTGATCAGCGTAACTAAATACTATTTTGTAAATTATTTATTTCTTTTTACATGTATCTGACCATTAATTGTTTATTATTTTTTTATTGATGTCAAGATCGAATAGATACTTTATTCTGTCTGTGCCTAGATGGACAAACAAGTATTATATAATATTAGTGGGTATATTTTCAAATATTTAATCGACAGTTATTATTGATGGTCAGCCACATTGTATTATATTGGTGGCTAGGTTGTTGTTTTTAAAAGTTTCCAGTTTTAAGGCAAGGGTTATGCTCTTTTATACATTGTTTTGTTTTAAAATATTTTTGACGTTGACGGTAGGAATTTAGTGAAAAAGTTAGTGGGAAGTGTGTAAAAATAAAAAATGTCTTTTCTGGCGAGAACGGTTATGTTGTTTTAAAAATGTTATTTCCATGTGTGAGGTACAGCGTTGTCCCCCACAGATGTTTTTATTATTGGATAGCATGAGTTAGCTGGCTAGCCACGTGACCAATGGCATATGCTTCATTTATGCTTGATAGTTATATATTTTTCAATCTCAGTTCATGTTCTCATTCGAATTCATATGTCTGAAGTAGTTAGAGCTACCCAGTGCTTGACTTATTTTCATATCTATGTAAACAAATTGTTTGAGACAAGTTATCGACATGGCAAACACTCCTTTTGTCTTTCTTCTTTTTATGTTTTTGATCGAAAGGTGGTAATCTTGCTACAGACAAATTAACCAAAGTGCTTTGCATATTTATTGATTAAAACCATCACCAGAGTGTGAAACTCTATGTACCTTATATTTGCTGAAATATGTCCAGTATGTCCAGCGGAAAAGGGGTCCGTAGAGAATGTAGCTTTCGAGCTTCCTCCAGACACAAAAGCCGAGAGCATCCCTTCCATATCTTGACCCACCACCGTCATGCTCCACGTGAGTTTGGAGCACCGACACACATCAGTGCCCAAATCACACTTACCAGTCACGTGAAGGACGTTACAACTGGGCGGGGTTTTATCAGGCGCCTGTAAGGAAAGTACAAAAGGTGAGTTAAATCTTTTAATTGTTTTTTAAACCCAGGAAAAAGTTTCAAACTTGAATTTCATATAGGTTACCATATCGAGAATATTAATAAGTATGAAAATAAAATATTTTATAAGATCAAAAACATTATTTGCTAATGCGCTAAAATGCAAAAAAAAAAAAAAAAACGTAAACCACAGGGCAGCCAATCTGAAATGAATTCGTATTTTCAAACTCAAGACTCGTCGCTAAGTAGGCACCTATGCAATCTTTTGATTTACCATCAAATTTTGGTCATTATCCTAAGCCGATAAACAGTTTTAGGTCACATCCGTATGTTAAGAGTAACAAATTAGTTCTAAATGTTTGGCTCCATTACTTTGATTATTGTAATTAATTGCTAAAGTAAATCTAAAATGTCTAATATTTCTAATTTAAACTAAGCAGAATAAACGTGTTAACATCTGTTGTCGCAAGGTGTAAAATCGGCCATACTTATTGGAACATTTCCTCGGTAAAATATTCAGTTTCAGAGGTGCGTAGTTTTGCACGTTGTTAAACTTTTAAGTTTCGGAGGTAAATGCATTTTGCATGTAGTCCGCAATCTCATAATTTATAAATATTAGTGATCGGTTTTGAAAATCACCAGAACTTACGAATGAAACGGACGAGCTATGATTCGATCGTCAAGATGAAAATATTTCAGACTAGTTTTTATTTCAGAAGACGGATTTGTCATGGCGTGGACTCTTGTTCTATATCAGGATTTGTTTAAACATGTAATGTGACAATTAATGACTATTACTATCTTATTTCAGATAAATGTCCGTGTTCTAAAGTTCAAAAACTATTTTAATAATTAGAACATTGCTTTTATGACATCAAACCATAACAAGTCCATCTGTATGTGGACATAAACACATCTACCTCATTTGAATTTCATAGGTTTTGTGTTTTGTTGTACACTCTTGCTAACAAAGTTCTCAGGACAGACAGAGACATAGGACCAAATCGAGATCATTTGGCATGCCGTGGATGACATACCGATTCTCCAGTTGTAAAGAGGTTCTAATCAACCTTGGTGTAAAGGACCTCTAACCAATCTTTCTGTAAAGGAATTCTAATCAGTGGTCGTGTAAAGGATATCTAAAAGCTTTGTGTAAGGGGCTTCTAATCAATCTTTGTGTACCTGACTTCTAATCAATCTTTGTGCAAAGGACCTCTAACCAATCTTTCTGTAAAGGAATTCTAATCAATAGTCGTGTAAAGGATATCTAAAAGCTTTGTGTAAGGGGCTTCTAATCAATCTTTGTGTACCTGACTTCTAATCAATCTTTGTGCAAAGGACATCTAACCAATATTTGTGTAAAGCAATTCAATCTTTGTTTAAAGGAATTCAATATGCGTGTATCTAATAAATCTTCGTACAAAGGAATTCTAGTCAATCTCTATGTAAACTACGATAAAATCTTTGTGTAAAGGACTTCAATCAATCTTTTGCAAAGGACCTATAATTAATCTTTGTGTAAATGACCTATATTTAATCTTTCTGTAAAAGACGTCTAAAAATCTTTGTGTAAAGGACTTCAATCAATCTTTTGCAATGGGCTTCTAACAAGTCCTCGTGGAAAGGACTAGTAATCAATCTTCATGTAAAGAAACTAAATCTGTGTAAATGGTCTCTAATGAATCTTTGTGTAAAGGGCTTCTAATCAATCTTGAGTAAATGACTTATAATCAATCTTTGTGGAAAGGGTTTCTAGTCAGTATTTGTGTACATGACTTCTAATCATTTATTGTGCAAAGGACGTTTAATCAATCTTTGTGTAAAGTAATTCAATCTTTGTGTAAAGGAATTCAGTTTGCATGTAAAGGGTCTCTAATCAATCTTTGTGTAAAGGACATCTAACCATTCTTTGTATAAAAGGCTTCTAATTTACCTGTTTGTAGATGCCGTTTAATCAGTCTTTGTGTAAATGACTTGTGTAAATCAATAGGTGTGTAAAATACATATAATCAAACTTTGTGTAAAGGACTTTGAATAAATCTTTGCTGTTCATTGTTTTTTGACAGCAACCATATACAAGTTTAGACTGTCCAATACCGACTGAATTTACCTTGGTAACAAGTCTCTCCTCCACCGTGATCCTTCGTACAGAAAACTGGATCTTGTTGTCCGAAACACCAGCAGGTTTGACAGAGATAGTTACAGTGCTGAAAAATGAGTGACGGTGACATACGAAGTCATTACTTCGAACCTCAAGTGAATGTTTAGATAAACATTACAGCGATTCTATTTATTAACATGGATGGATTACATCACACTCAATACACGCGATATCTTGACATTTTGTCACGCTCAGTACAATGATATCTCGACATTATGTGTTACAACCATGAAACTGCTCTGATATGATTTGAACATTCTCACTGGGGAGAGCTAGGAGGAAATTAAAACTTTCTTTCGCACTTTTGACGTATCTCATGTAAACAGTCTCAAACCTGTACAACTCTCAATGTACTAGACTGTGATGTATAGAAAAAGAAAAAGAAAATATGTGAGATTTTAGTATCTTCTGTGAGATTTTTATTTTCATTTTTTAATTATTTTACAGATTACTTCAAAGTGCAATTGATATAAATACTAATGATGTCATCTGTATGATTATGATTCAGTTTGAGAATGATACTATTTGAAAGTATTCTTATTTAACTTTTATAATTTTTTTTAATGCAACGTGATGTAAAAAGTGGTAATTGGCAATCGACATAAGATTTATTTATGACGTCATACAATTTACTATCATTGTATATACATAAAACGGAGACAACTTAAATGATGCAACATTCATTTTCCTTAGACGAAGCAGTTTCAGTGGGTATGACTACAAAAAGGACTAAAGTCAATGAAGTTCTTACTCATTCTTTATGAACGACACACATTTTGCAATTTATAATTGTACGATAATCGAAATATTTATCTCTATTGTCTTTTTATATAAGCATACGACATCAGCATGTTTAGAATTATATAATACTTGCTTTGATAAGCAAGTTCATCTTAAATGTCTCTTAATTTTCTCATAAATGATTTTGTAAACTTTTGATGTACAAAGAAAGCTTCTCCAGTTGTTTATTTGTCAGATTTTACAAACTTTTTTGAAGAAACACATTTGTATAGACTGCACAAGGAAGCGACCCATATTTAGACTAACGTTGTAACTCCTTTGGTTCCACCAGCCCGAAGAACAAACTTCCCCGTTTGGTTTGCGTTTGTAGCCAGCGTGTAACTGTATGACGTCGGCGATTGGGCAAAAGACTGGTCGTCTGTAATACTGACGGTAAGGCTGGTGCTGCTTCCTACGTTCGTGACGCGGTACGGGATCTCGACATTTTCGTTTTTGTACAAGGTGCCTGTTGTAACATATTTGACTTTCATAAGTTATGGAACATCTAGAACAATACAGAGTAAACTAAACTAATCAGCACATACGGTTAGAGGTAATAACTTAAAGTGTGGTTGTTAGTAGATGAAATAAACTTTTTTAAAACATACATGTGAATTTCTGTATACCTGTGCATTTGTACGTATGTGTAAAAATCTATGATTATTGTGAATATATCTGTATATGCATGTATGCAACAATGAGACAGTGAACCAGTCATCACACTGGACGAACCAGATCCAGGTTCACAATATCTATATTTGACTGGTTCCCACCAAAACGTAAAATCACTTTCTCTTGTTTAAACCGATCTCAATCAAACGGCATAATGAACCAGTTCAATAAAGTTCTGAATTTCATGCCACATAAATTACAATTGCCAAATCTTAAGTTTCGTATTAATGTCTCATATTTATCATTTCAAAAGTATATTAATAAATTTCCTTGGCAAAGATAACCATTTGACATTTGTATAAGTTTGGACATTTTTGTTTTGTAGTTTGGTAGTTAATCTCGCAAGGGAAAACCTGAAAGTCTGATTTAGATGAAGGTAATGCCATCCTTTTTCGTGAAACCATTGTTTGACTCAAATCCAACGTGTGCGCTTATTTACAAGAATGAGCAAGCAAAGTAGAAGCTTGTGACGCAATTCGATCCAGCTGTTGCAATACTGAGTTAAATCAATGGAACCAAACTTACAAGACTCTGCCGGCAACCATCAAACTATCAGTCAAGCTCTCCCACTAATTACAATAATTACCCCCTACCAACATCTCTCACTAATTACAATAATTACCCCCATACCAACATCTCCCACAAGTTACAATAATTACCCCCATACCAACATCTCCCACTAATCACAATAATTACGGCCATACCAACATATCCCACTAATTACAATAATTACTCCCATACCAACATCTCCCACTAATCACAATAATTACCGCCATACCAACATATCCCACTAATTACAATAATTACCCCCATACCAACATCTCCCACTAATCACAATAATTACCGCCATACCAACATCTCCCACTAATTACAATAATTTCTCACATACCGACATCTCTCACTAATTACAATAATTACCCCCATACCAACATTTCCCACTAACTAAAATAATTACCAACATACCAACATCTCCCACTAATTACAATAATTACCTCCATACCAACATCTTCCACTAATTACAGTAATTACCCCCATACCAACATCTCATTCATCGACATGCAATTCTCAATCATACGTTCAGAGAATACATGCGGCCTTAACTTGTATACACACCAATAAATAGGATTGATAAAAAAATCCATCAGGAATGAAAAGCGTAAAATATAACCAATTTCTCTTACATCTACGGAAATCATACCAGCAAACAAAGCACGCTTGTATTCTTATAAGTATTACAGTAAATCTGAAGGAAAATTTGGAGAGAGAGAGAGAGAACAAACCTGAAATCTGCAAGACCTCCAATTTTATGGCTAGGGTTGACATCAAAATTGGATTCATTCGTAGAAATCTGTGATTATTTTTGTCGTATCCCTCTACAGCAATTTTAAATTCCTAATTAAAAGAAGAAAAACTACTGGCGTCATATTTATATATCGTTGGACATTTCATGAGTGAAACGGACTTGTCGGTGATTCAAAATAATTACACTAAAAAGTTCGGAATTTCCGCAACAAAATAACAACAGCAATTTCATAGATATTTATTAGCCAAATGGCAACTTTACAACAATATAGTGTAAGATGGTTGTTATATTTTACAATTGTAGTGTAAGATGGTTATTACATTTTAGCATTGTAGTGTAAGATAGCTATTACATTTTACAATTGTAGTGTAAGATGATTATTACATTTTAACATTATAGTGTAAGATGGTTATTACATTTTAGCGTTGTAGCGTAAGATGGTTATTACATTTTACAATTGTAGTGTAAGATGGTTATTACATTTTACATTGTAGTGTAAGATGATTATTACATTTTAACATTATAGTGTAAGATGGTTATTACATTCTAGCATTGTAGTGTAAGATAGCTATTACATTTTACAATTGTAGTGTAAGATGATTATTACATTTTAACATTATAGTGTAAGATGGTTATTACATTTTACAATTGTAGTGTAAGATGGTTATTACATTTTACATTGTAGTGTAAGATGATTATTACATTTTAACATTATAGTGTAAGATGGTTATTACATTCTAGCATTGTAGTGTAAGATAGCTATTACATTTTACAATTGTAGTGTAAGATGATTATTACATTTTAACATTATAGTGTAAGATGGTTATTACATTTTAGCGTTGTAGCGTAAGATGGCTATTACATTTTAACATTGTAAGGAATAACTGAGTATAAATTACCGGTGCAAATGAGCAAATGTAGACCTATCCCTAAGTGTAAATTACCGTGCAAATCAGTAAATGTCGACCTATCCCTAAGTGTAAATTACCGTGCAAATCAGTAAATGTCGACCTATCCGTAAGTGTAAATTACCTATGCAAATGAATAAATGTAGACCTATCCCTAAGTGTATATTACCTATGCAAATCGATCATATATGTTGACCTGTAGGGATAACTGAGTGTAAATTAGTCACAATGCCAATTATTATGTTATGGATGGCGTTGATGATTTTCTGGGAAAAATAACTGACACCATCTAAGCTTGTCACGTACCTTTGAGGGTATAATGATAGTCCCAGAGAACAAAGGCTGCCCACGTCGTCCCCCGACGTTATGCAGAGTGACGTTGTCGAGCAGGGCACCGTTGGCGTCCAGCAAAATCAAATTGTCAACAGACTGAATGTAATCATAATGTGGGACGGAAATAGCAACCGTTGTGTTGGAGCCTTGATAAAAATAGGAACAATATGAAAACAATCCCACTTTCTTGTTAGCTTTTGTAAATTGATTTTCATTTTTAAAGTGTTTTCTTGGCAGTAATTTATCATTCTTTTGATTGTTAGTGCAACTCTTGAAAATGTGGTAAAATATATAAGTAACATTGTATGTCATTCTAAAGTAATCTTGTGTCAGTAGACACTAAATGACCATTAGAGCCACATGTCAGTAAGAAGTAAGCTAGTGTCAGCAGACGAGAAATAAGCATTAGGGTCACATGTCAGTGCGAAGTAAGCTAGTGTCAATAGTCGACAAATAAGCATTAGGGCCACATGTCAGTATGAAGTAAGCAAGTGTCAGTAGACGACAATTAAGCATTAGGGCCACCTGTCAGTATGAAGTAATCTGGTGTCAGCAGAGGCCGAATAAGCATTAGAGAAGAATCAAAGACTTTTTGGAGCCATGACTCTGTACTTAGCATCGGGTCCACATATGTGTATAATCTATTACGACTCCCCATCGTCGTTAGTGTCAGCCAACTGTGGACGATGTTTTGGCAGAGTATAAACGTGTCGGGAATGTATTGTAACTAAGAGAAGCTGCATCAGAATACTCGAAATATTAGGCGATTATTTATATTGCAAGCCTCGTGACTGCTTCAGCTGAACTGGCGACGGCGATGTTGGTATATTTTGCATTGCAGCTTTGTACCTGGGTAGGGCGATATAGGTACATACGTACAGTGGGGTCTGTACTAGACAGTTTCTTGAGAGTGGTTATATGTATTGTGCGATTACTGGAGATGTATGCTTGCTAGTCCGTTGATGTTTATGACTAAAATAAAACAGCAGACTGAGACTTGATTTCTTTCCGACGTCCCTCACTTAAATTTTACAAGGACTCCAAAGCTGTGACACTGATTTAAAATACAGAACACTTTCAATATGCCCTAACGATTAAAGTTCGATTTCTTACGTTTCTAGTATACAAATACCCTCCTTACTTATCTAACTACTAGCAATTCAGTTTTTTTTAACATGACAAAAATATGTTTCAATTCAGCTTATAACATTCTTTTGGATTGTCAAAATTTGTTCAACTATTCATGTTAAAATTACAAGTCATTATCATTTGTGAAGAATGCAAAATCACCTGAAAAGATTTTTTTTTTTTTTACATCAGGACGTCTTCTACTCTGTTTTCTTCCAAGTTACCGAATATTTCATGGACGTAATAAAATATAGAGAGAATACGGAAGTATTTTAGATGCTTGTACGGCTGTATCAGGGTCAAGGCAAATACCACTGTATTAAATATTCTAATTTCATGGCAGGTAGATAGGTACATAGGTGGAAAGTGATGCTAATTAATAAGTACCCAGGTACAGCTAGGTGGTTAGTAGGTGTTTGTCTGTCTGTCTGTCTGTCTGTATGTGTGTATGTATGCGTATGTATGTATGTATGCATGCATGCATGCATGCATGCATGCATGTATGTATGTATGTATGTATGTATGTATGTATGTATGTATGTATGTATGTGTGTGTGTATGTATGTGTGTGTACCTGCTATAGGTCGTCCTACTAGGGGATACTGTCCTATTCCTCCAGGCCCAGGCTCGGTTAACTTATGGGTGAAATCCAGGGTACTGTTTCCGGTAATATCCACCTCCCATTCCTGGCTGTCACTCCGAGTTAATATCCATATACCGGGCTTTGGTCCCTGGAGGGTAGATATATAAATGGACAAGTTGTTAGATTGATAAGCAGGTATATAGGTAAGTGAGTAGGTAGCTAACTAATTAGTTAAGTCCAGTGAGAGAGAGACCCAAACAAACACGCAAAGGAGAGAGAGAGAGAGAGAGAGAGAGAGAGAGAGAGAGAGAGAGAGAGAGAGAGGACGGCGGATAAAGACATTGATGGAGAGCAAGAGAAGGATATATGTACTTATAAATCGATATGTA
Organism: Sinohyriopsis cumingii; assembly: GCA_028554795.2. NCBI lineage: Eukaryota > Metazoa > Mollusca > Bivalvia > Unionida > Unionidae > Sinohyriopsis > Sinohyriopsis cumingii. Next base: position 76,271,734 of record CM068832.1, on the reverse strand, counting down.
AATAATGTCCGGTTAGATTGAAAACAGGATGCACACACACACACACACACACACACACACATATATATATATATATATATATATATATATATATATATATATATATATATATATATATATATATATATATATATATATGGTTGAATCTATGTTAGTTGAATGTGGTATTGATAATTGATGGCTGCGAGAACCAATTAACAGAGTGAAAGGCGATTTGTTAGACTAATAAATGAATGAGGATATACGATCAGAAATATGGATATATATTTAAAAAAGAGAACAGTGAAGGATACACAAACAATCAGACGGATGCAGTCAGAAACAGATAGGTACATAGCTAAGGAAAAAATGAATGAATGAATGAATGAAACACAAGCAAGCAAAAAGACACATAATCAGATATATATATATATATATATATATATATATATATATATATATATATATATATATATATATATATATATATATATATATATATATATATATATATATATATATATATATTGTTGTCTATATTTGATTTAATTTAATTGTTTATTTTAAACTTATTTTATTCCATTACTTGTTATTGTAATAACTTTATTTACTGGAATAGCATTCAGTTCTGACTGGTTTTTCGAAGTAAACAACTAATAATAGAAACTTTGTATATAATGCTAACCTAGTTCCTGACTTTGATTCAGAAGCAGTAAGAGTTGTAGTCAACAAATTTGTTTCATCTTTTAAATTCTTTCTCAGAGTAAGAGTCATAAAATGACGTCGAGGCCATACTTGGGGTACGTGACAAATAACAGGGATCATTTAGGTTTTTCCAGAGAATTGACCCACATCCGAGCATCTCCTTGCGTTCTAGCTAGATTACACTGGAATATTTTTTTCTGTGATTCAACAAAGAACTGTTGACACATCAGTACGACGCTGACCACAACATACGTCATCACCTTCCATTTTGGATTTCATCGGGATTCGAACTAAGTTTCATTAGTGTGTTTTATTACTAAGACTTCTATTTTTAATTCTTGGATTATTCTTGGATTATTTTTGGATTTGATTCGTAGGACCGTACGTTCCTTTTCTCATTTTTACTTTATTTATTTAGGGTAATAATTTATTTGTTAAATTTTTACAAAGCTTGTTGTCTTCACTCTTTTCTTGTTACGTTTTGTAAGAGCCTAAACACGTAACAAAGAATATTGGGTTGCTCGTCTGTGGGATATATGAATTTTGGCTACAATATTTCAAAAAACTTTGTTTTATGAAATTTAAATTAACCCATGTTTTTGAAATTTTTTAAAACCCAAGCATAATATTTCATTTTTGAAATCGTTAGTGAAATCAGGAAGCTTTGTTTTACAACGTCATCAAAAGTGGAGATCTTTTTTTTTAAACCTAACCCAGGAACAGTTTGAAAAAAGATGAATCGATTCACGTAACAATATATATATATATATATATATATATATATATATATATATATATATATATATATATATATATATATATATATATATATATATATATATATATATATATATATATATATATAGAGAGAGAGAGAGAGAGAGAGAGAGAGAGAGAGTTGTTGTTGTTGTAGGGTTTAACCGCATTTTTCAGCACACGATAGGCTATACATGGCGGCCAGTATTAATGGTGGAGGAAGAACCCGGGAAAACCCCGGAAAGAACCACCGACCCTCGAGAAGCTACTGGCAAGCTTGCTCACATATCTACATTGGCCGAATCCGAGACTAGAGAGCGAGAGAGATGTATATATAGCTATAAAGAAACAAACAAATAAAACGCAAACAGGCAAACAGACACAGTAGATTAACATATGCATTCAGAAATATGATATTAGGAAAGGGGGTTTCAAAGAGTGTGATTATAGGAAAGTGGGTTTCAAAGTGTATAATTATATAAAAGGGGGGTTTCAAAGAAAATAATTTTAGAGAATGGGTTTGAAAGAGTATACTTATAGAAAAGGGGATTTCAAAGAGTATAATAATAGAAAAACGAGTATCAAATACTATAATTTTAGAGAATGGGATTTGAAAGAGTATAATAGAAAATGGGATTTGAAAGAGTATAATAGAAAATGGGATTTGAAAGAGTATAATAGAAAATGGGATTTGAAAGAGCATATTTATAGTAAAGGGAGGTTCAAAGACTATAATTAAAGAAAGGATATTTCAAAGAGTAAAACTGTAGCAAACAATATTTCAAAAAGTATAATTGTAAAAGTATAATTTTAAAATATAGTAAAATAAATATTTTTACAATAATGGGCAGTCTTTTCCATTTGCCTCTTTTGATAAAATTGAGGCATATAAACGCAGTCTTTAATACTGAAAAAATGACTTCACAGTTGGACATGTTTTAAAAAGATAGCAAAGATGAGTCATACCTGTACTGGTCAGTCGTGTATTAAAATAAATAATCGTCGTGAATCATGTTTGTACTTATCAAGTCGTATCTTGCAATATGAATTACACATGAATAAATTCATGGTTGATATGGTCAAGTCGCATCTTAAAATAGTTAATAGACATGAATAATTTCGTGTTTTACCTGGTCAATTCGCGTAGAAGAGTAGTTTCATGTTTGTTCTTGTCAAGTCGCGCCTTAAAAATAGATTGTGGACATGAGTTCTTTAATGTTTGTTTTAGAAGAGTCGAGTCTTAAAATCGGTAATAGACATGAATAGTCTCGTATATAAGCTGGTTAATTCGCGTCTTAAAATAGATGAGTTCTTTAATGTGTGTTCTAGTCAAGTCGAGTCTAAATCGATAATAGACATGAATAGTTTCGTGTTTGAACTGGTCAAGTCATGTCATAAAATAGTTAATAGACATCAAGCGTTTGATGTTTGATTTGGTCAAATCGCTCCTTAGCATAAATATAAGACATGAATTTGTTCCATGATTATTCTAGTCAAGTCACACCTTAAATTGGATAAGAAACGTCCATAGAGTCATGGTTGTTACCGTCAGGATGCTTATCATAAAAGTTCTAAAATCCATTACATATATTGAACGAAATGAAGAAATAATTATTGGCATAACTTACTGCAACTTTGACGACGGTTAGTTGTGTTCCCAAGGGTGTTTTAGCGGTGTAAGAGGAGCCTGCGCAAATGAAGAAAAAAAAAAAATGTTTTTACAGTCTGGTTTACAAAGCATCGGCATGCAATGGGTGTTACTTTTCAGACAGCGTTGTTGTCGGTGCCCGCTTCGGTGTTGGCGTATGTGACGAGGTTAAATCTTCGAATTTAACACCCTTTTTTATGATATTATTACATGTGCGGTCATAATAATACTTCGCTAATGAACCGTGGTAAATACTTGTCATCACTAGCAAATGTAAAAAACAGTGATCAATATTTCTTGCTCTTGCGAATTTTCTTGCTTTTTGGATTATGGCGTGACGAAGCTGGCGAGATATATCATTCCTCGTGGTTCCTTTATACGCTATGTCAGTGGTTCCCAACCTTTTCAATATGAAAACCACTTCTTAACTTCAAAATATTTCGCGGATGCCTGCATGATAATAGTAACTGCTGGAGAAGCAGGACTCCATCCGAAGTTATTTTGATTAGCGGACCCTTTGGAATAACCTCATCGGTACCCGGAGGGTTCGCGGCCCACATGTTGGGAACCACTGCTCTATTTTCCATAACCTGTGTCCCGTACGCGTATCTTAGTTACCAGTGATGTGATTTTGATTTTTAACGTAGCTTTAACAATTTTTCAGTCATATCGCTACGATGTCTGCAATGTGGCAGTTTATAGTGATGTCTAGCACTAGGGCATCATGTCGCAGACATGTAGCATGATGTCTCACCCAGTCACATTATCCTGACACCGGGCCGACCAGTCCTAACACTAACTTCTTAATGCTGAGCGCCAAGCGAAGCAGCTGTTAGTACCATTTTTGTAAGTCGTTGGTATGACTCGGCCAGGGATCGAACCCACGACCTCCCGCATCCGAGGCGGACGCTCTAACCTCTAGGCCACCGGAGCGGTCTCTCTTAGTTACCAAATGTGCAATCATATAATATCGCAAACAATTTCAATACAGAGTTATTATTTCCCCAATTTTTGATTTTTTTTATAGAGAATGACTAATATACATGATAACCAACATCATTTGGAACATGTACAACTCTTTGGGCTTAAGCAAATAAGAACAAATGACGTACTTCCGGAATAAACAAAATTCACATGCAAATAGAGTCACATCGAATTTATTGTACCTCAGTTTAGAAATACTTGCACAGTACTCATACACTGCCTTAATTCCTCATTGAAAAGAATCAGAGGAAAGAAGAAAGCTGAAGTCTTTGAAAATGAATGAAAAATAGTTCATGTGATATTTGATATAAGGAAAGAGAAAAAGAACAAAACAGAAAAAAAGGATCGAGGGGTGAAGGGGGAATAGACAGAAAACACTTATAAAATGCAAAGACTCTGCCTAGTAGGTGTGTCCAAGTATTATCAATATGTAAACTGACGAGTGAGGACCGATATCTGAGTGGCAAAGGGTTAATCAACGCGACCACAATTAAAACAACGAATAAAGAACGCCACTAACCACTTGGGTCGGTGAGGGTGTAACTCGGCATTGAAGTGCCACCCTGGATTTTTATGGTCAAATTCTTCAATATTTCGTCGACTGGGATATCGATTTTACTCATATTGGCTGCCATGGTGAGCTTGTTGATGGTGATGGGTGGTAGGGCAGACACTGAATCCTGAAATGTACAGGGACGGCATTTGTACTTCAAATATGACGAAAGAAAATGAAATATTTTCAGCATGACAACCTAAATAGCATATATTAATGTTGTCTTCATATTTGGGTTTGAGTTATGATGAGGTTTCAAATATCCTTTTGTTATATAACAGCAAGACTGAATAATTTTCTTACTCATATATAAGTCACTTTAAGTTGATTTCAAAACGAAAAAAGCCAATTTTTGTTTTTCAATACAATATGTTTATTCTATAATACTTACACGATCCTCATACCTTTGGAGAACTTCTACTAGCTCGCAAATAAAGCCCTACCCAAATATAAACATTTTGGCTGAAAAGCTAAACGTTTTCTTTCCACCTTTGTGGCAGTTAGATAGAGTGATCTGCCCTTTATACCCGAATTGGCAACAAATCCCGTGAATCGTTTGTTGTTACAGGATCGTCAGGGACGCTCTCTAAGGGATGTAACTATGGGGATGATGGGCGGGTGCATGTGTATTAGTTTTATAGGATAAGTATTTAAAAAAAAACATTTATTTATTTAAAAAATGGCTTATTCTTCAAATACACTATCCGATCATAATAATACCTTTAGAGAATAGGTAAGTAGTTGAGGGAGATACCTCCCCTTACCCTGGCGAGACTATCTGCGATCGCTTAAGGTACGTGGCTCAGTTTCTAGATAACAGGACTGGAAAATAGACTGCATAGGTCGGGTAGAGGCTTCTAGAGGGAAACTTGTTCTTTCCTCAAATGAAGCGGAAGTCACGAAGTCGCGTCCTTTTGAATTCGCGAGCGACCATGGACGGCAACCTTTGCTCAACTGTTATAGGTCCCACCAGATATAGGTGAGCCTTTTAGGATAAAATATATCTGAGATAAAAATGGAGAAGTGTATTTGGATCTCAAGCCCCGGCATGGATAAAAAACAGTGGTAAAATAGTTTCACTCACATACCGTGTTTATTTCGACTGTCCTAACTTTGTGAGCTAACAGGCGAGAAAATTCATCGGTGTGGCGTTCTTTCCAATATCCAGGACGAATGTGTCTGCGTTGATATATCGTCCTTTTTCTCTGTGAGGGCAAGAAGATGCGTGATCTCCTTCGAAGCAATGGCTCGGTCTTCTTTAAGTACTACTTCAGAGTAGACAAGAATGTATTACTAAAATACGATTACACATGAACGGTAGCATGTTCTTGGCAACGAAAGCAGGGGCCATCACGAACGTTACTGACCCTTCTTGTCGAAACTGCACGAAAAACAGGTCCACCAATAGGGCATTCTTTCAATGAATCTGCCTGCCGTTAGCCAATGTAGTGAGGAGGCAGGACGTACATGGAATCTGGACCAATGAGGTTCCTGAGAGCGGTTTAGTTGGTGCCTTGTTCAGCCAGATTAGTATCCATGATATATTCCATCTGGGCAAGGATCCAACGTCATTGGACATGTGTAATCAAAATGAACAGAAGACCACATATGTCTTTGGTTTGTGCAATAATCTCTTCCACTGATAACGCAGTGTAACAATGATCATGGAACGGTGGGTCTGATTGTGATTGATGCTAACGTTTTCTCGTCGAAAAGCCACAGGAAACTGTATATTGAGGTATGTATGCCTGTAGTGGTATAAAGTCTAATTGTGTGCACCACTGAGAACATTTAACATTGACATCTTACACCCTTAAGGGATGACCATCTCAATTGAGAGGATCTCCATGTCTTTTGAGAACTGTATACTCTTAAGGGTGTATTTTAACAAGATCCAGAAGTGCAGCTTCAGTAACGCTGGGCTGGGATGAAAAACACGCCATCATGGTTGCTTAATGCAGATGAGGCAATATCTCAATTCCTGGCGAATCTGTTGGGAGATGGATGAGATTGATCCAAGATTAACCATTTGATGGAGTAAACAGACTGATGAGACACTTCGATTCTTTTGTTTCTTACATCAGCCTCGGAACATAAGGTGATCGAGAAAACCTTTGTATATTTCGCAGCTCCAATCAATAGAAAGAACATCAATTATCCAGGTCTTTTGGATCATGGACTGGTGAGACAAATATATTTTAGAATTCCAGATTGTAAACAATAGGTCCATGTCGATACCATTGGGTACCTAATAAATGGAGACCGAGGGATGAAGAGAGCATTTCGTTTATATTCTTGCAGGACAATGAGTCCGCCAGTACATTAGCCATCCTAGGATCCGTAGAACTTGGATGTTGATTTGTGATTGAGAACACTACTTTAGAAAATCAATCTCTAACAAAAATACAAAGGTAGGGAGATTTTAGCCTCCAATTGCAGTTTGAGATATTCAACACATTTGAGTTGTCGGACAGAATGAGAACCCCATTACATGCAAGTCCTCCAGCTATCAATGAAACGCTTTCGGAACGGTTATTATCACGAGATTATTGATATCTAAATAATGATATTGAGAGGAACACACTCCACTGTTATGTCGAAGTTTTAGGAAACTTGCTTCAGCTGGTCCTGTGTTCGATTCCGCACTGATAGTGATTGCCAGAGGTTGTATTTGTGAAGGTATCCACGACGTGAGTCCAGTGAGGTTTGCCTGCCTTCGAGATGGAACCTCATATTGTGCAGATTATGAACGTTGAACCAATGTTCAAAGGTGCGGCCCCCATTTTGAACCACGCAGTCATTGTAACGGGAACTCAAGAAGGCGTCCAAGGACTAAGACATTCGCAAACGCATTGAGAAAAATCAGCAGGCGAAGGATTTTTCTAGTGGGTGAATTGTTCCGCATAGGCTAGGAATCCACCATTGTACTAATTCAATTCTCGTTCCTGGGGAAGACATGCACTGTTTACTGGAATGTTGAATTCTTTACATAGATGACGGAAATACTGAAATGGTCCTAGTTGACCAGGATGCTGAGTATGAAGGTAACAAGCGAAATGTCTTGCTCCAATAAATGTCTAGCCTACTGAAGTCGTTTGACTGGGGACGTGAGGTCACGCCTCTTGCAAATCCAGACTGATTATATAGTCTCACTCAATGGACGGCATTCATAATCCTTTTAGGATTCCATGGTGAATATTAGAGCGTGAAAGAGGTGACGAGTAGGTAGTGAGCATTGCAGCTCGTTCGACCAGTTGTAGCTGCTGTTACGGACAAGATCATAACATGTTGGGTTTCTATGCTTAAAGAAGTGGGTCATTCGATAAACAGGCTCCCAAGCACTGTCCGATGAGATTCAGGATGGGAGAAAGTAAGCACCCATTGAAAGATTGTCATAAATACTGGATCCAACATTGCTTCCACGGTCACAACGGTACGAATCAACTGATGAGTATCCAAATGGACAACTGGTTATATTAAACTTGTAGAACCTCCGAGAACAAGACGAGGGAAGGCGTTGAGAGTAAAAGCGTACGTAGACGTTTGGAACTTTAAATTGACGACGTAATCAGTCCAGATTGTGGAAGCAATATGAAGTATATTCTTTCTTAGCAAATGATCACCTGACGCCGAAACTGTATACCTGGCAGGTGATACAGAGGATTGAGGAAGCCGGAAAACTTCTTCAGTCCAAGTCTGTACGGCCGAGTCTTCATGCATCATAGTACGATCGAAAAAGGACAAAAGAAAATAAAAGCCAATTTTCGGCAAATGTGGATTAAGGCAGTCAAGCTGATGTATCTTGTGCTAACTGAGAAGTAGCTGGGGAAGAATGTCGAGGATGGCAGCTGACTAATCTTTCAGCGTGACCTGAGTCAGATACCGTTACTTACTAGATGTCGCTTTGTAGAGGCTCCTTTTGGGTTGCAATGACTTGAGAATGAGTGAAGGAATATCTCTTAGAAACTGAGGCACCAAGTTGGACATCGTACACCGGAAGTGGCTGGTGGTACTGTGTGTGTTAGATTCATCCATGAGAGTGCCAATATAAAAGGGATGTCGTCCACAGGAGAAGCCAAGCGCACTATGCGGGTTAGAATGCTGTATAGATGGGTTAATGAACTGGGCTCTTGGGTACTGAATCACTAAGCTGGACATCGTACGCAGGAAGTGCCTAGCGGCAATATTCGAATTGTGCAATTGGACAAACTCGTTCTGTCGGTGACTGATGTTGCATGTTCGATAGAGGTCGTAGCCCATTGCGATCAGAATTATATGGTCGTGTTCGGTCGTGGAGGAACGTGGCGATCATGACTGGCATGACGGTGTCCAGTTACTGAGGTTGGGACGGAACATGATATATTGATCCACGTAGCCCGTCCGTATTTCTTATGTGCGAGATAGTAACAGAGGTGGTTGTTCCTTGCTATATCGCTCTCAAGTAAATGATATGGTTTTGAACCTTTGTGTACAAATTGATGAGGTCTTTAGAAGTGGTAATTATACATCAATGTTCAAAACGTTTTCTATATTAAGCACCAGACCTGCACTTTTGAATACGATTATCGCAGTGTGTGTACAAATAACAGAAACGCTGGAGATGTGTAGATGGCGTATACTTCCATTCGAGTATTAAACACCAACTTGTTTTAAGGTGGAAAACATCCAAACTACGTATATGTAGTTACTAATCAAGGATTTCACAGGATTTGAGGCAAAAATCCCGGTATAAAGGGAAGATCACTCTAACTGAAATCTAGGTGAGCTAAACAGTATATATATATATATATATATATATATATATATATATATATATATATATATATATATATATATATATATATATATATATATATATATATATATATATATATTAGCAGTTCTAAAACCAATAAATACTATAATAATAATAATAATACATTTACAAAAATTGGTCAGGAGTGGTGTGGAATGAATGATCGCGGAGTCTTTTTCGAGAGTAAAAAGTTGTTACTCTACGTAAAATAATAATGTAACATCCAAATGTAATTCAAAAGAATGATTGGGAAAGTACAATACTTGTTGTTTTGGTTGTTGGTGTTGTAGGGTTTAACGCCATTTTTCAGCACACGATAGGCTATACATGGCGGCCAGTATCAATGGTGGAGGACGAACCCGGGAAAACCCCGGAAAGAACCACCGACCCACGAGAAGCTACTGGCAAGCTTTCTCACATACCCACATTGGCTGAATCCGAGACTCGAACCCACGCAGACAGAGGTGAGATGGCAATGATCCGTAACGGAGACCGCTTGAGACCACTCGGCCACTCGGGGCCCCGGAAAGTACAATACAACAACATTTCTAGTGATTATAGTGTAATACCATGAAGTTACCTTGATAACATCCACAACTAACGAGATTCTGGTGGTATATAATGCACTTACCTTGATAACATCCACAAATAGCAAGAGTTTAGTGGTATATCATGCATTTATCTTGATAATATCCGCAACTAGCGAGATTCTAGTGGTATATCATACACTTACCTTGATAATATCCACAACTAGCGAGATTCGAGTGGTATATCATCCACTTACCTTGATAATATCCACAACTAGCGAGTTTCTAGTGGTATATCATATACTTACCTTGATAATAGCAACAATTAACGAGATTCTAGTGTATATCATTCACTTACCTTGATTATATCCACAGCTAGCGAGTTTCTAGTGTTATATTATACACTTACCTTGATAAAATCCACAGCTAGCGAGATTCTATTGGTGTATATCATAATCTTACCTGGATAACATCCACAACTAGCGAGATTCTATTGGTGTATATTATAATCTTACCTGGATAACATACACAACTAGCGAGATTCTATTGGTGTATATTATAATCTTACCTGGATAACATCCACAACTAGCGAGATTCTAGTGCTTAATCACGTACTTACCTTGATGATATCGACAACTGCAGCTATCTGGTCCTTGGAAGTCTGAAAGACAGTGCCACCTGACGCTACGGCGATGATATTGTATAGATCCATTCCTCCTCCTCCAGCGGCCCTTTGGTGCCTTAGCGAACTCGAATCTGGATGTTAAAAAGAATGTCATATTAACTTTAATGTTTACATACAAATAATCAATTACATTATAATTCCATTTTCTAAGTGAAAGTACGGGTTGCGTGGAACATGGTGCTTTGCCTACGATGACCTTTATTATGAAGCAACGAGACGAGAAACCCTAACATACTAATGCACACACCTTAGGCCTACATTATTACTGTACCAAGATTTCACTTGAATACGCCCCCACCCCAACAAAACAACCGCTCCCGTGGCCTAGTGGTTAGAGCGTTCGCCTCGGATGCAGAAGGTCGTGGGTTCGATCCCCGGCCGAGTCGTACCAAAGACTTACAAAAATGGTACTAACAGCTTCCTCGCTTGGCGCTCAGCATTACGAAGTTAGTGTTAGGCCTGGTCGGCCTGGTGTCAGGATAATGTGACAGTCACTCCTAGTACATCCGTCTGTAGACTTACCATGGCATGACAGGTACTCCTAGTACATCCGTCTGTAGACTTACCATGGCATGACAGGTACTCCTAGCATACCAGTCTATTCACTTGCTAAAGGTTTAGTTGAATACAACACCTGGTGTATAATACATGTGACCTTGAAAAAAAAAACAGCCCACACTTTGAACTGACGTTAACGACGTGTCCATCGCAAACTTAATACACGTGTTTTGTCATTCACACAAGAGAAATAAAGCGCCCGCACACACACACTAGATGTGTTTGTGGCGTTGCAGTCGTCCCGATTTTGCTGATTGTTTAGTAGACCTAAGTTAATCTACTATGACTATTACTGATTGTTATAAAAAAGACGGTGGAACGAAATTTCACGCCAGGTCAGAACTGAATGGGATCCTTTGCTTTCTATCATTATGAGATATTCAGTTACTTCTGCCAGTCTTTCGGAGGTTATCCCCTGGTAGATGGTGGTACTTATTTATTCAAAGACTATAGCATATTCGGATCTGCACGGTATAAAACGACTGTGAATGAGTAACTCACCTTGAACCAGATACTATTGCATCCTAGGTTAACCTTCCAGCTGATGTTGATATTCTGAGAAGATTATCCAAAAGAAGCGATTGTGTGTGCGTGTGTGTGTGTGTGTGTGTGTGTGTGTGTGTGTGTGTGTGTGTGTGTGCCTAACTCCATGACATTCAGGAATGCACATGCCGTAATTCCAAATTACGTTTTCCATCGTACCAACATTTAGGGCACGGTGCCTTGGAAAATAATATTTTAGCGTATTCATATTGATAAATTAACACAGAAAACATGCAGAGTAATTAATGTGTTTATATTAGATGATATAGTCTTAGATAAAGACAATGCGTGCTCAGCATTGTCGGACAAGGTGCATGAATGGGGACCCTATTTATGATACGGCGTCCCATTTCAAGTGACATTATTTATCCTTTATAGGGGCCGGGCCCAAATCAAATGATCAATTATCCTTTACACGGGACGCAACCAAACCAAAGGATTATTCATTTCTTATTGTGGATATGTTGGCTGAAGATATGCAAATTACATTCTCCAGTCTCACAGATGAGTGAGGAATTTCCGAATAGAGAAAAAATATGTCTTTTCAAAGACATCCTTTTCAATCAGAGCGTATAATTAACAATACAACAAAAGTGGAATTTCAACTAATCATTATCCAGTGTGGATTCTCATTTGTTCATAAATCAGCTTAGTATCATGTGATTACAAGCATGCCAAGCATATGGCAGTTGCTTTATCTTCAGAAACGACAAGTATTACACCAAACGATTAGCGAAAAGTGCTCAATAGATATTCCAAGTGGATCTTTGTGGGACGCTTCTGCATATGTCAATTGATTTACCTCAGCTGATCAGGTGCTTGCACCACCCCGGGGAAAAGATTAAGTAAAGCAAGCGTACGGGATCTGCGCATTCACTGGCGAAACTTGAAAACTGTATCTGAAAATTTCAGAGCTTTCTTTTTCTATTTCAATATAAAGATAGCGATCATAAATGTTTTCATTTTCTTCTGGTATGAACATCTGTCGAATTCCTCGGTGTTTTCAAACTCTTCTTTCGAGCTCGGGCTACAACAATCCCGTCCAAAATTCAGATTGCGGCTCGGGCGTCAGCGAGTCTTTTAAAATTCAGCTAACATTGATAAGAGAAAAACTCATATGATCGCGTTAGAGTGCCATACATAATATTTTATTCTATCGGTACAAGTCAATAAGCCGGACCTGGATTTCTTTTAATCGGAACCTTTCTTCTGTTTTTCGTCCGCTACGGGGCCAAGTGGTTAGAACATCTGTTTCTGATGCGGGAGGTCGCGAGTTCGAACCCGGCAGAGTCATAAGAAAGACTATAAAAAAATGGTACTAACAGTTGCCTCGCATGGCGCTCAGCATTAAGAGGTTATTGTTAGGACTGGTCGGCCTGGTGTCAGGAAAAAGTGACTGGGTGGGACATCATGCTACATGTCTGCGGGATGATACCCCAGTGCTAGACATCACTATAAACTGTCAAACTGCAGACACAGTAGCGATATGACTGAAAAAATTGTTAAAGCTACGTTAAAAATCCAAATCACATACACAAATATTTTGTTTTCGACTTCCTGTCAAGAATGAATTGTTGCTTGTTATGAATCAAAGTGGCCCCCAGTGTAACAATACCATGACATCAAATGATTATATCATGGTGCAAAATGTATTAACTCTATTAGATCATGTTATATAATGAAACGCATGCTCTGGTTTTCTAGACAAGTGAATCAGTTTAACGTATTCAAGTTCCAATATACAGTAATGTTCTATTAGATGATGCTTTAACGTTCAATATATATAAATGTAAACCTTCATGACATTATTTGGGACTCTTTGGCTTAAAAACAAAAAAGAACAAAATCTCTAAGAGTTAGAAAGCAGAGTGCTTTCCCGAAAACGGCAGCTACCCATAATTTGAACGTTATTGACTCTATCACTCCCACAATTTCAATGATGCATTCTTTAATTTCTTCTTATGTGTTATTGTGCACGAGTCTGTTCGATGGGCAAATTTAAAGGAAGTTATTGATAAAGTAACTAGAAGGTGTAAAATGTACCATTCCAAATGCTTTGCAATACTTTTAATATAAGTAGGACCGACCTTTTTCCAAGACAAAAAAATTTATTTGGAGAGACTTCTCTTCGATGGCATATATAAGTGGAAGATATCTTTCATCCGTGACTGGTCCCCATACAGACTTATCTGTGACCACGTTAAGAATAGCGCCATCTGTCGCCATATTGCATGCTGAAATTGAAACAAAATCAGATTATTTTCCATAAATTAATTATGTCCACACGCATGAGTTCTCATAAGAAAGTATATTCAGCTTGCAAATAATTGGAAATTTAAATAAAAAATTGTATTAGCTCTTAGTGGCTGCAGGTTAGGGGTCGGGGTTGAGAGGGGTGGGAGTAGCAACATAAAGCTAGTTGAAAGCAAACATTTATATTTATTCGGTGGTGAATTGATAATTAGTACATTAGTTTTCGATTTATTCGGCGGCGAATTGCTATTTAGTACATCGGTTTTCGGTTTATTCGACTGTGAAGAGCTGTTTAGTATTTCGGTTTCTAAGTTAAAATTGTCAATTAACTTGACCAACGCCTTTTTGTAAGTTCATTTGAGGTGTTTATTACACATAGGCATTCTGGCCTTGTGGATGTTGATATAAAATAATGTCGCCGAAGGAAAACATGACCCAGTACGGTGTGAAAACTGCAAAGTTTGTAAGGCAAACAAAGGGAGTAACATGCCCTTAAATGGCATTTATTCCTATTAGAATTTGAGTGAAAAGATGCTTCCAGCGGCAACAGCACAGAGTGTATCACCCTGATGTAAACATGAATAGCGATGACGTTTGTCATACGTACGAGACATATACTGTGTAAGTCTCAATAAATTAGACAACTCCAACTATTTGCACAGTCTTTCACAAAGCTGAAACAAAGCATTTTGAAAGCAAATGTTACAAATTATTGCAGTCCGTATTAATTTTGTTCCTGAACAAATTCTTTTCCGACATCATAGTCATTGATTAATTGACACGTTGACACATTACAGACTATTTAATAAAGTGCTTTGCCCAGAGACAAGACACGGCAACCGATCCTGGTTGGTAAGACAGTGCCTTTCACAGGGACAAGGCACGACAACCAGTTCAGATTGGTAAAACATTGACTTGTTTAGAAGAAGCACGGCAACCGATCTGGATTGGTAAAAAGTGACATGCATAGAAGAAGGAATGGCAACCGAGTCAGAATGGTAAAAATGTGACTTGTCCAGAAGAAAACAAGGCAACCGATCTGAATTGGTAAAATACTGCGTTACCCAGAGACAGACAGCAGCAGCCAATCTGGATTGGCAAAAAACGTGCCTTGCTCACAGACACACCACGTTAGCCGATCTGGATTAGTCACAATACTAAAACTGATATATATATATATATATATATATATATATATATATATATATATATATATATATATATATATATATATATATATATATTACAAAATAACGACGTATGCCTTATTCGATTTTAGGAACAATGCATTTAAACAGTTTGAAACATCTCGTACAAATTCGCAAAATGAAAATATACCTCGAAATTCAGTAATACGCTAATCGCCATACGCATTTGTTGTTGAAGTAGCTCCCATCTTTATTGCAAGAGGACCCCGGGGAAATTATGACTGGTTAATGAATGGTTTATTACATTGTTGCTTTATTTATACACACACAAACACACACTCACACACACGCTCACACAAACACACACACACAATTTGTGCAGGAATGATTTGTACGTGTGATGGCATATTACACACACGGTAAGCATGCACACAATGTCAGCCGTGACGAAATAATAACGGCCGTGGTGCGTTGGACATCTTGGAGCGATATGGTTTGCATGGAATATGTGAAAGGTCTTATATTCGTTATATAGGGAAGAGGAACAGCAGCGGAAACTGACATCGGGAAGCACTGATTACAATATGGCTGCGCTCTAAATAAGAAGCCACATTTTTCATATGACTGGTAGAAAAGGTCAGAGATTTTGCGATTATGGTTACGGTTTTGAATCGAAGGACCTGAGGCGAAGATATACAAACTTAAAGTAATTATGCACCTTATTAATACCTGTGCTAAGTGTCAGGAACCAAACTCGGCCTCACTGAGTTTCATTTCTTTTTAAGTTTACTAAGAGTGATATTTTGAAAGCAAATGACCTCGCGATAGTTTTCATAAAGAGTTGTATGTTTCAAACATGTAGATGGAACAAAATAAGGATGATTGAATTCATGATATTCCGCACAATCACTAACTTGCTAACGTACATTACAAGAGAACCCAGA
This sequence comes from Sinohyriopsis cumingii, assembly GCA_028554795.2. Taxonomy (NCBI): domain Eukaryota; kingdom Metazoa; phylum Mollusca; class Bivalvia; order Unionida; family Unionidae; genus Sinohyriopsis; species Sinohyriopsis cumingii. The sequence continues at coordinate 76,255,656 of CM068832.1, read as the reverse complement.
TGGCAGTCTAATGCAGTTCGGTTCAGTTAAAATAGGATAGCTCGGAAAATATCAAATCTAACTTGTTCCTGAAATCTGAAGTAATATTTTATCAAATATACGTACAGTGTGATATTTGAAACGTTGACAGGTATTGCACAATATCTGTGTTTTTTAAAAAAATGTCATTGTTTTATAAATTATTATGTACTTTTTTCTTGCGTATTATATTTATTTTCAATTCTAGAATCAGCGGAATTACATTTAAATGTTGGTTCAATTATGTATACCTTAATACGGTTTTTGAACACATGCCGGAGTTCGAGATTTCTTCTTAGTCCATTAATTTTGGATGATGTTATGCTATTGTCCATGAAATTAAATACATTGACGCTATGAGGTATATCTTGAAAGTTACTAAGAGGATAAAGTGATTGTAACAATCTGTTGTCTAGTGTGGTAAATCGGTATTTATGAAGTGGTTCTAAATATATCAAATTCTCTTCGATTTATTTACATACTAAATTGATTTCTCATAATAAACTAGGCCAGTATCAAATCGTGATTAAAAAGAACTTAGTGACATGTTTTTATTTCTGGTTCCCATTATGGGGCAAAGTATATGTTTATGTACACAGTAAGTAAAACCCTTGCTTTCAGTAGTCTCCAGATATATAAATTCTACAATCTAGAGGTCCAAAGTTTGTCTGATCCACATGATCCGGAGCTGACAAGATATCTGTTAGAAAAATACCACTTAAGCAGTCCTAAACGTACCTATTTGGGGTTTAGAATAAAGTGGGTATATTCATTACTTTGAGCTGCACTTGTCTCGAACTCCACACGTGCTTGGAGACATACATCTTCCGTGAGCGTCACGTTACAAGGTCTCTCGGAGATCTCCGCTTTATAAATATTTTTTCTTCAGGCTTATGACTTATGACAATTTCTCTCAGAGATAACAGTATGCAAGTGTAAATGGAAACAAATGAAATTTTCATTTTCTTGAACATATTGATATATTGAATTTTGTCGCCAAGAGATTATGTTAAGCTACTGTGAAATATGATACAAAACAATGTCTGAACTGTAATTCTATTCCGTTGAATCTCCGGTTGTTATTAAATGTAAATATTGGTATTATTTGTTCTTGAAATTTTGCAAATAGAATACTGGAATATTCATAATATCGATATTGGAGTCTTCATAATATTGGTATTGGAATATTCATAATACTGTTTATCGCAAATGGTGTTGGTATTATTATAATCACTAATAGTTTTAGATATCGAAAAATAAATAAATAAATAAATAAATAAATAAATAAATAAATAAATAAATGAATAAATAAATAAAAACTGAAAAGCAAACAATATCCCATGAAATATTAAAACTCTTTAAAACAACAGGACATGTAACCACCGAGTTCAAAACAGATTAATCCTAGGGGATTTTCTAGCTTAGACTTTAGTAAGATAGTAGCTACACCTTTAGGGGCTGTTCCTCTAGTCTCCTCACGGGTCCTTCATAGAGGGATAAGCTTCACCCGTTGAATGTAGAGTGTCCTCGCGGAACCTTTATACAATGATAAGTCTGACCCCATGGACGTAGAGTGTCCTTACGTGACCTTTATACAGGGATGGGTGTGACCCCTTGGATGTAAAGGTGTCCTTACGGGACCTTTAAACAGGGAAAAGTCTTACACGTTGGATGTAAATTGTCCTCAAGGGGTCTTTATACAGGGGTAAGTCTGGACCCTTGGATGTACAGTGTTGTCAGGGGGTCTTTATACAAAGATAATTCTGATTCCTTGAATGTAAAGTGTCCTTAAAGGACCTTTATACAGGAATAAGTCTGACCCCTTGGATCAATAGTGTTCTTATGTGTCCTACAAGACCTTTATACAGGGGTGAGTCTTGACCCCTTGGATGTAAGCGTCGTCAAGGGACCTATATACAGGAATAAGTCTGACCCTTTGGATGTAAGCGTCGTCAAGGGACCTTTATACAGGGATAAGTCTGACCCTTTGGATGTAAGCGTCGTCAAGGGACCTTTATACAGGAATAAGTCTGACCCCTTGGATATAAGCGTCGTCAAGGGACCTTTATATAGGAATAAGTCTGACCCCTTGGATATAAGCGTCGTCAAGGGACCTTTATACAAGAATAAGTCTGACCCCTTTTATATAAGCGTCGTCAAGGGACCTTTATACAGGAATAAGTCTGACCCCTTGGATGTAGGCGTCGTCAAGGGACCTTTATACAGGAATAATTCTGACCCCTTGGATGTAAGCTTCGTCAAGGGACCTTTATACAGGGATACGTCTGCTTTGGATACAAAGACCACAGTACAAATAATATCAACAATATTTTGCAAAAGTAAAATACCGCTGAGCTCTCTTAGTTTTATGTAATAAATCGTGCGTACGGAAATACTTTCTCCCCACTATAAAAAGCTATTTAAGCCAAAGAAGACAAGCTCGAGACCATTCTTGGCGATGTTTATACCCTAAAGATTTATTAGACTTACATTGTGCATGCTCGTGTTGGGAGCTTTTGAAGGATTCAATGGAGAGAGAGAGAGAGAGAGAGAGAGAGAGCAGGGTACAGACGTTACAAAGAACGGCGCATCAAGTTAAGGGTCTCTGTCATGCTCTTTCCAGTTATTCGGATCAATTTTGTAAGATGTCACAATAAAAAGGCCATTACAAACATAAAGAAAAAATGTTTAGCACATTATAAATAAGCACACAACTGTATATTTTGAACTAATTACATGTTGACAAATCAGTTATTTCAAGTTGGCAATAGGAACGACTCTTTTTGTTAAGCTTGCCCTCAAATTACATATTTAACTGACGGAAACAAGGCAACAAAATAGGCTACCGCTTTGCTGCGGTCTTATGGCCATTCCTAATTTTGTCCCGGATATAATTTATTGTACAGTTATAATCCAAAGAACGTCTAGAACCTGTTGATATGCTTGTATGTATTAACATATAATGAGAATTAAGCATAATAATGGTAAAGTAGTGCCAATTATAAAAATTAGTTCCAAGAATATGCAAAAGCATGAATTGATAGTGAGACTTAGAAGGTAAACTCATGCAAACAAATGTAAACTATCAAAGAAACATGCGTTTCTAACATGACTCTTGGAAAAGGAATGAGATAATGCATTGGTATGTATTACTGTTTAACAGTATATCAGCACAATAATGACTATATTGTGCCAATTAAGAGGAAGTTCCAAACATGTAGAAACCGAAAATTGAACAACCCCCCCCCCCCGAAAGTAACCCTTTTAAAAGCAAATAAAAAACAAAATAAGAGGGAAACAGGTTTCAATTCTTCTTGGCTCAAGCCGCCTGGTCTGAGAGGTCTGGGACGGCTAATTCAATAAGTTTCCTTAACTCTTAGGATTTAAAGTTGTAGATATGAGCGTGGGCTGTCCCGTCAGGTTAACGTCATTGAAATGGCGACCATGAGTCGAAACGTGTTTAGACTTCTAGCAGATGTTTTGTTGGCCGGTTGCATTTGTGTTGATTCGTTCTCCTGTTTAGTTTTTCATCCTTACCCACGTAATGAATTAAACATATTTTGCATGTTATTACATATATCACATTTGCTTTGCATGTGATGGTGCCGTTATGAATTCTTATTTTTTCGCCACCTTTTACTTTGCTGAGAAAATCACTAGCTTTTATGATATTTTCGCATGTCCCGCATCTTCGTGGCATGTTTCGAAGCTATATACATCACCCGGCTTTCAAGACTTATTAACATTTTGGTATGTGTGTGTGTGTGTGTGGGGGTGTGTGTGTTTGCAATTTGTATTGGTTTGTATCGGCCGACTTGAAAAGGGATCCCTATGTATCAAATATAACCTCATTCGTACCTGAAAATGAGTTGAAACACCTATCAATGGCAGTCATTAAGGAAATCAACAAATTCCAGAAGCAGATGATCCGCCGTTCTATTTTGTCGAAAGGAGGTATCAATGTACACTACACAGGAAAGGGCTAAGTGAGTAGTAGTAGTAATAGTAATAGTAGTATTAGTAGTAATTGTTGTTGTTGTTAATGTTTAGTTTGGGGTTTAACGCCATTTTTCAGAACACGATGGCGGCCATCATACATGGTGGCTAGTGTAACTGGTGGAGGAAGAACCCGGGTAAACTCCGGAAAGAACCACCGACCTACGGGAAGCTACTGGCAAGCTATACCACGTACCTACAGTTATATAGCGACACAATAAAAATAAGGTGTATTCTTAATGGAATACACAAGCTGATGATCTGAAACACTGACAATCCAACTTAGGCGAGGTCTTATTAATATACAAGGACATACAAAATGTGTTTGAAAAAAAAGAAAAAACATTATTAAAGGTTACTATTACATTATTATTAGTTATTGCGCTGAAACAAAAGTATGCGTTTCAACATTTAGTGACTATAGCTTCATTAAATGATGACGCAGAAAGCCGAGAATCAAACTCTACTGCAGTCATTGAACAGAAGATACTTTTTATTTTTACACAGCAATAACCAGGAAGATCATTTTTGTATGGAAGCAAAACTGCGTGGGTCCAATAATAATCAGGGGATGTAACTCTGCTAAATTATTAGTCAGACCTTTGAAAGTCAAACTAATCGTAAGATTCGTCAGCAGAAAGTTACATACCGAATTTGGCTGAAATCCACCTTAGAAAGTTAATGCACGGGAAGGAAAGTGAGCGTGCTCAGTCAAGTTAATGCATTGAAAGGAAAGTGGGCAAACCCAGTGTAGTTAATGCATGGAAAGGAAAGCGGGTAAACCCCGTCAAGTTAATGCACTGAGAGGTAAGAGAGCGAACACAGTCAAGGTTTCCTTAGTATCAAGAAGCGAGCTAAGTTTAGTTCAACGCAACAATAACGGACAAGGTGTCTTTCTGCAGAAATGCAATAGGAATGACGGATGGACTGAAGACGAAAAGATAGAAGAATGGAAGGAGTGAAGGATGGAAAGGTTGAAATTAAAAGTTGCAGACAAGCAAACCTTATTAATTAAATCTGCAGGATTATATTTAATTATATGACAACTCAATCAGTTGTGTAAGTCCTCAAATAATTATTAACATTGAAGTTTTACTTTCCAAAAAATGAGTTTAATATAATATCTCATTTAAAATCTATTTTAATGTGTTATTTCTAATGTGAATACATATATAAACACACGCACACACACTATATATATATATATATATATATATATATATATATATATATATATATATATATATATATATATATATATATATATATATATATTGCATTCAGATTTACAAACATTTGCTTTATTGCTTGATTGATTTATTTATACTAACCTCTTTGAAGTTCAGTTAGGGGATCGGCCTGTTGTTCTGTTACGTTTCCTCTGTAGTCACCGTCAGCATCAACACCAGGGACGATAAACACAATTCCATGTTCTTCAAATAACCTTCTATTCATTCCCCAGCATGGTATGGTGAAAAGATCAAAACTTGCAAGTATCAGAAAAAAGAAAAGTGTTTCCATTTTCAATCACATAATTTACTTGAAATACTGAACTGTGTATCAACGTTCTATTTTAATGACTGTACAGGAGCGTAACGATGTGTCGAAATTTAAACAACTAAAGCAGACGCAGGTTTGTTGTCTTTTTTATATGCCTGTCACATGACATTATTTAAATGTGCAACGGGAAGCGATGGTGCGTGTGGCCGAAATTATTGTCCAATGATAAGCGTGCCAGTTCGTTCCTATACTTTGGTGCTTATACCAGCTAAAATATTTATACTTACGGTAAATGTATTGAATAACTGTTTTCCATTTTGTTCGCTTCCATGCCATATAACCAACGAAAGTACGTAACCTTTAGAATAATAATAGCCGGATTATGCCAAACTGGCTGGATTTTCATTAATATATTTATGAAACCACAAATTCTGTGTGTGTGTGTGTGTGTGTGTGTGTGTGCGTGAGAGAGAGAGAGAGAGAGAGAGAATCTGTATGTTCCAAATATCAGTTTTACTTGCAATGAATAAAATACTTGAATGTATGCATGCTTGCATGTATGTATGTATGTATGTATGTATGTATGCGTGTGTGTGTGTATGTCTATGTGTGTGCGTGCGTGCGTGTGTGTGTGTGTGAATTCATTCTGTACAGGGAGGATAAACAATAAGGTCCTACATTTAACGCAAGTATTGAATTTCAGAAATTCAGAAAAGATTTGTGAAATAAATCTTATCCGTCTAAATATATGTTTTGTGTGTGAAGTAATTCTTATCCGTGTAAAGTAAGTTTTATCCGTGTAAATTAAGTTGTGAACTCGTATTCGTGTAAATTAAGTTGTGAAGTCGTATTCGTATAAATTAAGTTGTGAAGCCGTATTCGTGTAAATTAAGTTGTGAAGCCGTATTCGTATAAATTAAGTTGTGAAGTCGTATTCGTGTAAATTAAGTTGTGAAGTCGTATTCGTGTAAGTTAAGTTGTGAAGTCGTATTCGTGTAAATTAAGCTCTGAAGTCGTATTCGTGTAAATTAAGTTGTGAAGTCGTATCCGTGTAAATTAAGTTGTGAAGTCGTATTCGTGTAAATTAAATTGTGAAGCCGTATTCGTGTAAATTAAGTTGTGAAGTCGTATTCGTGTAAATTAAGTTGTGAAGTCGTATTCGTGTAAATTAAGTTGTGAAGTCGTATTCGTGTAAATTAAGCTGTGAAGTCGTATTCATGTAAATTAAGTTGTGAAGTCGTATCCGTGTAAATTAAGTTGTGAAGTCGTATTCGTGTAAATTAAGTTGTGAAATCGTATTCGTGTAAATTAAGTTGTGAAGTCGCATCCGTGTAAATTAAGTTGGAAGTCGTATCCGTGTGAAATATATTGTTCTTTTTTCCCTAAACACATTTATTTATTTTAATGGTTTACAGACTTTATAAGTAGGCTTGGTCGGAAAAGATTCATTTGAAATGAAGGTGCTGACATGTGTTCATGTTCGCCTGACAATAGTGGTGTGTTTTAGATAATGATAGCTATGTTGAGACGCGCTCACTTTGCATTTATGCGGTCCCGGGTTAAATCCATGTCTCAGCATATTCCAGTTTAAGTTTATGGCTCTTAGTGGTTTCTCTGAGATTTCCATTTTGAGTTACCTTCAGGCTCTACGTACTTTTTCAGTTGTTTAGACACTTTTTACAACTTGTCGTGTAATCGCCGTTAAATGTTTTAAAAATATGATGGTGTTACAAAGATGTCATCCAAACTTCACATGACAAAAAACACAACACAAACTCTTAACTATCTAGTACAGCAAAATTGTAAAGGAGACAGCAGGATTATTTTAAATCTAAAAAGGTTCAATTTTATGACAAGACCTATCCTTTTTTCGTTGGGACAATGTCGTAAACGAAAGTACTCATTTATAATTGCATCAGTTGATAAATGAAGGGAAGATTTCCATTGGTCAGAACATAATCATGTGATCAGACCTAATCGCGTTTATTTCTTATAAACTGGACGGAGAACTACTTATACTAACTTCTATAAATAGAGTCACGTGCAAGGTAACTAACGTAAACACTGAACTGTAAGGCAAACACACTGCATGTCTTTAAAACGAAATAAAAACGGTGGGTTTATATTTTATTTAGAATATTGTATAAATTGATTTAACAGAATCAAATAACACATTTTTGCTGTTTGTCTGAATATAAATAAATTCTTTCTTTGACTAGCTCTGAAAAAGAAAAGCTGGGAAACTCAAAATCTGCCAAGAATAATTGGGGCTAAAGCACTTTCACTGCAGCTCGTTACAAATGAATTAAAAACTATAGGCAAATGGACATAGGGATTATGAGAGGGGTTCCAAGACTAACATTATAAAAATTGAATTCACATTCCACCAACGTAAGAAGACGACCTTTATCGTTACAATGTTGGGTGGGTGGGAGATCCGGTACATCCCCCAATCGTAAATGTCAGTGTCGATGTCTTGCACTTTTTGACTATAGGCCCCCCATCACTGTAACCATTTACCGAGAGTCATTGTTTCATTTGTAAGTAGCCATTGTAGGTAGCTTAAGCTAATGATCAAGACAAAATAGATTTAAAGACGCAAAAATTGGTTACTCACGTGTCTGGAAAATAACGAATCGGCCAAGTCACAATAAACTCATGTTACCTGATCGCATTAAATCCAAGAGTATTTTGTATGTCAAACAAAACAACACATCCTTTACTTTGAATATTGAACTTCTACTCAGATCACATATGCCAATTTAGATAATAGATTAAGACCATGCTGAGGAATGTTAAAAGTCTTAATTCGCCAAACATTAGTAGAGTGTTTAGTTTGATATTGACGTAGCGTTGCAGATGGAGAACCCCCTGTTCTACAAATAGCTACGTGACAGACGCCTCAGCAAGAATTCATGCGCTTAAACAGGCCCTAAAACTGATAGGAAATATCTTTTAATAAAACAAAATAATAATTACAAAATTTTTAATTATAAATAACTGCAATTATACTAGTTTAACGTTGCTTGTTCTGAGGTTATCGTGGTATAAACTGTCATTTGCCGACTCACAGAGCTGTTATTCAGCAGCTTACATTTTATATCACGATAAACTCAGAAAAACAACATCAAACTCTTAATTGTCTCGGTCGAGTCGAATAACGAATGCCGTGATGACACGTGACGTCATTTGACAAACATGGCATCTGTATTTACATATGTAGCTCCAGTGATATTTCCGAGGTACTTTTACTTATCATTGGCACAAATCACAGTGTCTTCCGATTCAGGCAAGACAGGTGACATTTTTATAGAGGTGTTTGATTACTACATGTTGTTGCAGTAGAGATACTTTTTCATTCTTATTTATTTATTTATTTATTTATTCAGAACGAAGAGTCGGTATGTATGCATGTATGCAGGGCCGGCGCCATACCCGGCCAGACTATTTGGCGCCCTAGGCATGGTTAGATTCTGGTCCCCCCCTCCGGAAAATATCAATTTCCAAATTTATAAACAATAAAAAAAAATTAAAAATGCGCCCCCCCCCCCGAAATCAGCGCCCTAGGCGACTGCCTATTTTGCCTATATGGTAGTGCCGGTCCTGTATGTATGTATGTGCGTATTTATGTATGTATGTATGTATGTATGTATGTATGTATGTATGTATGTATGTGCACAACATGGAATAAAATCTAGTAATAGTTATAATTCCAAAATCACACGCACATTCGATAGTAGGTTGCTTTTTCATAAAAAAAAATTATCAAGAAAATTCTATCCTCTTTTCTGTACTGATAGCGGACTCTTTAAAAATGTATGAAAATTATGGTCATTTAACCTTTTCCATATGTCCTGAAACCTTTTGGTCAGTAAAAAGAAATCGAACGTTATATTTCAAAGGTCAAGTGGAATATTATATCTACTCTAAAAGGTTTAGATATATTAATACGGCATGAATGCAAGTTAAGTGTTTTTATCAAAACCTTAACATGTAAAGCACTAAACAAATGCATTGGTTGTTTAGGTGACGTCGTGAAGAACCAATCATTTTGAATATTAGACTGGTTGTGAAGTGTTACTTGTTCACAATCTATCGCCCGGAATAAGTTGTTTGATTGTCACTGATACAGATAGTTTATAAAAATTGATTGACCGTATCCTGAAACAGGAGACATTTCATGTTCTACGTAGAGGTCTCTGATAATTGGCAGTAATTTTATCGCATGAGACAACTTAAATTTATCAAGGATATCGAGTAGAAGTCTATATGAAGTGTTTCGAATGATATGACACATTTGTTAGTCAGGTCCCAAAGAGTACAATGACGGACATTTCTTTGAAGAAAAAAAAATGCATTTGCAAATGTAAAATAAAAGATGCAGTTATTTCGTTTTCTTCCTCCTCTCTTATTGTTCGACGATTAAAAATTAACAACCAGATTTCAAAGAATATAAATTTAACGAATATGTTGTTGTTCTAGGGTTTAACGCCATTTTTTTACAAGATAGGCTATACATGGCGGCCAGTATAACTGGTGGAGGAAGAACCCTGGCAAAGCCAGGGAAGAACCACCGACCCACGAGAAGCTACTGGCAGGCTTTCCCACATATCCATGATAGCCGAGCCTTGGACTCGAACCTTAACGAATATGAGTTGGCCAGATAGCATATAAAGAATACAACCAGTCAGCCAGACAGCATATAAAGAATACAACCAGTCAGCCAGACAGCATATAAAGAATACAACCAGTCAGCCAGATAGCATATTAAGATACGATTCAGCCATACAGACTATACGGAATACGAGTTTTACAGATAGCATATAAAGAATACAACGAGTCAACCATATATCATATTAAGATACGAGTGAGACAAATAGCACATTTTGAATATAGGTCAGCAATATATCATATAAAGAATACGAGTCAGCCAATATCATATTAAGATACTAGTGAGCCAAATCTGATATAAGCAATACGAGTCAGCCAGATGGCATATAAAGAATACAGCAAATCAGCCAGATAGCATATTCAGATACTATTTAGCCAAATATCATATACAAAATACGAGTTTTCCAGATAGCATATAAGAATAAAACGAGTCAACCAGGTATCATATTAAGATACCAGCCAGCCAAATATGATATAAGGAATACGAGTCAGCCAGATAGAATATAAAGAATACAACGAGTCAGCCAAACAACATATACAATGATATCTCCTAATCTATGTATCCCTCCTAGTCCTATGTATCAACATGTAACCTGACTGGAAATATTATACGAGAATAATTGATAATGTTATAACATTCTCTGAAGGACAAAATGAAATGACAACAAATCCACTAAAAACTTTCAAACAGCAAGAGTAACTCAAACATTCATTTCTAAATTCACCACTTGCAACTTCCAGGCGATAAAACATCCAAAAGGCCATTGTAGTCCACAAAAAGTACATCTGCAACGTTACACCATAGGATGCATCTTGCATTATGTAAATATGTGATGAAAATAAACCAGTCATATGGTACGAATGGGAAATACTAAAGACAAATTAAAAGCAAAGACTAAATAAAATTACGATTAGAAGAAAAAGGAATTTAGAAAACTTCAACATTTAAAATTTAGAAAAATTAAAAATTTAAAAGAATTTTAGAAAAATGGTCTATAAATGTCAAGCAGGAGAAGTTTTGTATGAAAGAAAACAGCTTCGTCTGATTCTGTTAGAAAGCAATGTAATTTAAACATCAACGCTTTCACTGATTAATCGGTGATATGTATTAGGAAATTGCATGGTAATATATCGTACAGGAATTGATTAATTAGTGATAGGCGTTAGGAAATTGCATGGTAATATATCGTACAGGAATTGATCAATTAGTGATAGGCATTAAGAAATTGCATGGTAATATATCGTACAGGAATTGATCAATTAGTGATAGGTGTTAGGAAATTGCATGGTAATATATCGCACAGGATTTGATTAATTAGTGATAGGCATTAGAAAATTGCATGGTAATATATCGTACAGGAATTGATCAATTAGTGATAGGCATTAAGAAATTGCATGGTAATATATCGTACAGGAATTGATTAATTAGTGATAGGCATTAGGAAACTGCATGGTAATATATCGTACAGGAATTGATTAATTAGTGATAGGCATTAGGAAACTGCATGGTAATATATCGTACAGGATTGATTAATTAGTGATAGGCATTAGGAAATTGCATGGTAATATATCGTACAGGAATTGATTAAATTGTGATAGGCATTAGGAAATTGCATGGTAATATATCGTACAGGAATTGATTAAATTGTGATAGGCATTAGGAAATTGCATGGTAATATATCGTACAGAATTGATTAATTAGTGATAGGCATTAGGAAATTGCATGGTAATATATCGTACATGAATTGATTAATTAGTGATTGGCAATTGCATGGTAATATATCGTACAGAATTGATTAATTAGTGATAGGCATTAGGAAATTGCATGGCAACCTATCGTACAGGAATTGATTAATTAGTGATAGGCATTTGGAAACTGCATGGTAATATATCGTACAGGAATTGATTAATTAGTGATAGGCATTAGGAAATTGCACGGTAATATATCGTACAGGAATTGATTAATTAGTGATAGGCATTAGGAAATTGCATGGTAATATATCGTACAGGAATTGATTAATTAGTGATAGGCATTAGGAAACTGCATGGTAATATATCGTACAGGAATTGATTAATTAGTGATAGGCATTAGGAAATTGCATGGTAATATATCGTACAGGAATTGATTAAATTGTGATAGGCATTATGAAATTGCATGGTAATATATCGTACAGGAATTAATTAAATTGTGATAGGCATTAGGAAATTGCATGGTAATATATCGTACAGGATTTGATTAATTAGTGATAGGCATTAGGAAATTGCACGGTAATATATCGTACAGAATTGATTAATTAGTGATAGGCATTAGGAAATTGCATGGTAATATATCTTACATGAATTGATTAATTAGTGATAGGCAATTGCATGGTAATATATCGTACAGGAATTGATTAATTAGTGATAGGCATTAGGAAATTGCATGGCAACCTATCGTACAGGAATTGATTAATTAGTGATAGGCATTAGGAAATTGCACGGTAATATATCGTACAGGAATTGATTAATTAGTGATATGCATTAGGAAATTGCATGGCAATATATCGTACAGGTTGGTAAACAAATTATTATGGATAACAATTTTAAACACTGTCGCCAACACGACTGCATACTGACTGTGGATTGTATTGACGAAAATTGCATTTTCCCACGAAAATGATATATATGTACGTTCATATTGTGATCTGCTGTATACGTGACGTCACCATCAAATCAGTTACATTCATAAGCAACTAATGAAGGCAGAAACGTATGGAAACTCAGAAGACTATGTCAAATCTAATCAGACTTTATTATAAAATAATAATAATAATAATAATAATAATAATAATAATAATAATAATAGTTGGCAAATTGGCAACGGTGCAATTACAGAACTGATCCCAACGTTTTGAGATATCAAACCGTTTGGTTTTGTCTATTAAAAAATATAATAAACATGTAGCAGAAAAGAACCCCACAAGTTAACAATCGCTGATAAGAAAATCTGCAAAACAAGAACTTAACAATGAAGGAATATAGATGAAAAACAGCAAAAACACCCTGAGAATAAAGAACATTAAATAATTATACAAGATGGAGTGGTCCACATTCATGCGTGTTATCCTTAGGAAGAACCGAATCGTTTGATATAATTCCAAGTCAAAACAAAGGACTGAAACCATGTGCAGCGAATATCAACCCCGTCTAAGACCAGTCACGATATTTATGTATTGCCAAAATACATCCTGGTAAAATTATGCGCTGAGAAGGCATTACGGAAGAGCAGGATGATAATGTTGTAGGAAGATACTGTATGGTTTTGGTTTTGTGGGGTTGATCACAATTTCTCTGCACATGATAGGCATTAGATGGCGGTCGGGAAGGAAAATCCAGAGACGGCCACAAGAATAACCTACATGAAACTATACTGGTTATCTCACATACGCACGTTGGTCGAATCGAGGCTTGAACTCACGCTGCCAGAGGTTAACTGTGTGAGTGATCTGCAAAAGTAAACGTCTTAGACCACTCGGCCACCCAATACTAATACTAATACTAATGCTAATAATAATAATAATAATAACAACAACAACAACAATGACAACGACAAAAACAATACTAATAATAATAGAGAATATTTGCGTCAATGTATGTATGTATGTATGTATGTATGTATGTATGTATGTATGTATGTATGTACGCATGTTATACATAAAACAGAACAAATCAATTTCCAAGTGATTATCGATTACAAAGTGGCTCCTAATATAAACTTATCTTACATGGGTAAACCGTGTGTATGTGTACCTGTCATACTTAATGCAGTGTTTGGCTACTATACACCTTGAATACTTAAGTGAATTATTAAAGCATTTTTGGTTGGTCTTAAAGAGAGGCTGATATAAACAATACAAGTTTACTTAATCAGCCACGTGTATAGTGGGACAATGAGAATATGGCCATTTGAATGGAGATGAAATGAAAGAAATGCTGGAATTTTAATCTTATCGCTTGCATGCATGCACGATCTTTCATATGTAATATATAACATTTCTTGTTTCTTTTTTCTCTCTGAAAATCCGGACATTCCAGACATTTCAAAGTATTAGTTTCCGGGTGAAATTATGTTTACTGTTATATCAAATATTATGTAAGTACATATCATTTTATATACGTTAACATTGACAGAACATGCATGAAACATTCAATATTTGTGTTTCCTCGGAAATAGCTATTCCTAGCATTTCTTTCCTTTTGTTATTTTTTAATATTTCATTATGCTGTGCAACACTCATTCTAGTTCAGAGCAGAATTACACAAATTGATTATATAAAACAAAAATCATACGCAAGCCACACACACACACACACACACACACACACACACACACACACACACACACATACATATATATATATATATATATATATATATATATATATATATATATATATATATATATATATATATATATATATATATATATATATATATATATATATATATATATCTGTGCTACATTTCACTGTCGGACTCTAGTCCAACATACCTATCTGAACTCACTCACGTGTACACACCAGCAAGATACTTACGCTCCTCTTCTGACAATCGTATACTCATTATTCCAAGTATGAAAACAAAGTCATATGGACAGCGTTCTGTTGCATACCAGGGTCCAGCAACGTGGAATGAATTGTCCACTGAACTTAGACACAAAGACACAGTTATCACATTCAAGAGGGCTCTCAAAACTCACTTATTTCGACAGCAAGAACAAACTTAAAGACCTAATAATGTTTCCTACCTGAAATATTCTCAGCATGTTTTTTTTTCCTCTTCTTTTTCTTCTAATTTCATGTTGTTTGTTTTTGTAATAATATTATTATGTTTCTTATCTTATACAAAGTTCTCATTATTATTAATATATATATATATATATATATATATATATATATATATATATATATATATATATATATATATATATACATATACACACATATATATACACATATATACATACACACACAGACACACATGTACACACACACATATACACACACACACATATATATATTTATTTATAGACAGACACACAGAGATAGATATATATATATATATATATATATATATATATATATATATATATATATATATATATATATATATATATATATATATATATATATATATATATATATGTGTGTGTGTGTGTGTGTGTGTTTTCGTTTCGTAATGAAGCTGTCCAAAGATTAAAGTTTGTTTCCTTGGGTACAAAGAAAGAATTAAGAAACTGAAACAATGAAATATCTGATTCCAATTTTAGGAAAAAACATTCCACTGTCTTCAGCCACCCAAGAAGGATAATTACAAATATGTACATTAACCTGGACGACCCAAAAGTCCCAGAGAGGATTATTATAAACTATGCAATGCTCAACTCCTGAGCAACGTAAATTTTTTGTGATTATGAAAGAAGTTCCCTCTCTCTCTCTCTTTCTCTCTCTCTCGTACGCACGACCTCGCTAGATTTTCAACTTTCTTTATCTTTAGGAAGGTGTCATAAAATCTGTTGCATTCCATGGCCTCCAACTCTTTTGACCACAAACTGATACAAGATGTTATGATGAATTAAGAAGTAAAAATCACTAAAAACGTGTTAAGTGCCTGTTTTGATATCAGAGGTGAAATCTTTGTAGGAAACCTGTTCTTGTAAAGAACAAAATAAGTAGACGTGGGGGTCAAGTCGTGTGGTACCTAAGATTCTACGTCTGCAGGGGTTTTGACAGTTGGGTGATTAAAGAATTTTTCGGATATATGTGGCTTGTACATTATTTTTCATCAAAAATATAATGCACATAACGTGTCAGTTCTGTATAAGTGATTTGAACTCGTGTGAGTGAAATGTGTCACTTTATCTTTCTTTCAGTTTTTCTGGCAACAAAATAATCAATACACACAATTTTTTCACGTCCCAGCATTTGTCAGTAAGGGATTAAATACTGAAGGGATTAAGTACTGAAGGGATTACGTACTGATGTTTTTCTACCTGTTCTCCCATAGAAACTGCCACCCTTTCTTGAACCCGCCTTCACGTTGATATTAATAATTATAACAATTATATAAGTTTAATTTGTTATTATATTTGAAGATTAATACTTTATTATAAAAATAATATAAAAGATTTTGATAACATTTTGTTACATAAGATTTCCCTATATAGTACAATTTCTATTTGAATCGATTACTAAAGTAATTTTTTGTTAATTTTTAAATATATTTACAACTTGTTTCGTTGGCTGATGCTGATGAAACTAGAATTAAAAAAATATATCCTCGTATTTTCGAAACTTCTGAGCAAGAAACTGAAACTCAAATTCAGAACGTTAAAATACAGAGATAAAACTTCCGATTCACCTGCTGCTTTGCAATTTGTCGTTTATATAGAAATTATTGAAGTCAAAAGAAAACCTGAAATATTTATGATTTTAGTTTTATTATACTTAAATGTATAGACTGTCAACGTTGTTATCCTTAAATGTATAGACTGTCAACGTTGTTATACTTAAATGTATAGGCTGTCAACTTTGTTATACTTAAATGTATAGACCGTCAACGTTGTTATACTTAAATGTATAGACTGTCAACGTTGTTATTCCTAAATGTATAGACTGTCAACGTTGTTATACCTAAATGTATAGACTGTCAACATTGTTATACTTAAATGTATAGACTGTCAACGTTGTTATACTTAAATGTATAGACTGTCAACGTTGTCATACCTAAATGTAAAGACTGTCAACGTTGTTATACCTAAATGTATAGACTGTCAACATTGTTATACTTAAATGTATAGACTGTCAACATTGTTATACTTAAATGTATAGACTGTCAACGTTGATATACTTAAATGTATAGACTGTCAACGTTGTTATACTTAAATGTATAGACTGTCAACGTTGTTATACTTAAATTTTTAGACTGTCAACGTTGTTATACTTAAATGTATAGACTGTCAACGTTGTTATACTTAAATTTTTAGACTGTCAACGTTGTTATACTTAAATGTATAGACTGTCAACGTTGTTATACTTAAATGTATCGACCATCAACGTTGCCATACTTTGAGCGTAAGCATGAGTTTTTTCTCAACAAGTTTTGAGAATAGAAGACTAGATCACATCCATGGGTTTCCCGTTACATCGTCACTACTTTTCAACCTATATGAAACCTATTTGGATTAAGCATTTCGTTTCGAAGATGTTACAGGCCAGGTGTTTAAGATCACTTGATGTCATTTGACATTATGTTGAATGACACTATCTAGAATACAAACCCTGCTTAAGGACAACACAGGTTTTGATGATGGCACGTTAAAACCCAGCTACAAATGTCTCCTCACCCCTCACATTATCAAACGTAGGAAAATCCCTAGTTTCTGGATTCCACATTATATGAATTTTTTAGATAGATCCATACGAAATCAATTTATATAGGATGATACCAATATAATAAATATATACTTAATTTATTATTCGTCCAAAGTTGAAATGGAATCCGTGGCGGAAAGAATGGCACTTTTCTTTTTCGAGTAAATGCTATAAATATGGCATTTTCTTTGGTCACTTATTTCAAATTGTGCCTTTGACAGCATTTGTATTTTACTGAGGTCACCATTTCAAATTGTGCCTTTGACAGCATATGTATTTTACTGAGGTCAACATTTCAAATTGTGCCTTTGACAGCATATGTATTTTCGTAAGGTCACCATTTCAAATTGTGTCTTTGACAGCATATGTATTTTCGTGAGGCCACCTTTTCAAATTGTGCCTTTGTGAGCGCTTGTATTGGCATCCAGAGATTACGTATCATGGAAAGAAAACGATTACGCATAATCAGCTGTAGGCTGGTAATTTAATAAATCTTTTTTCCAAATCTAGCACAAAAACCATTTTGAAACAATGGTGATAGTATAATCGCAGCTTCCTGTATCAACGAAGCGATATAGATATGCTCCTGTCTATACAACATTTCTAGATAACGCTAAAGCATTCAATACTGTTTGTAAATTGTTTTAAGTTTGCATAGACTTGTAATCCAAGGGAAGACCCGACTCATCATGAAAGACTGATTCGAGGGCATTGCACCATTATGTTTTATTTGCCGGGAAACAGTTAACTGTTTTGTTATTAAGCATGGAATAAATCTGTGCCACACCTTGATTATTCTTCGTAATGATGGACGATTTGATTACTAGACAGAGTCAGACCCTGTGTGGCCTGAAAATATTGCGTAGGACCTTGTGTGATCTAAACAGTGTTCATCTTCACTTGACTATACTTTGTATTAGCGGACGACCACAATATAATGGTTAATTCACATTATTCAATGCAACCTTTGCCTGGCAAAGATTCTAACTATGCGGAAAATTGAAAGAACCAGGGTGTTTCCCGTTTTCTGTGTGACAAATCGCAAATCCTGGCATTTAAATGTAACAAGAACTCCTAAGATGCAATTTAAATATCAAACGAAGCTTTAGAAGAAGCACGTGGTAAAAGCAGGCATATCCTACATTCCCTTTATTTTATCTGCATTCGAGACGGCGGAATGAATCCTGTAGCAAGTTTGAGAAAAATAATTGGAAATTAATTAGGGTACTTTCTGTTCTGTGCAGAAGCGAACTATGCTCAATCATTTCACATTTCAAAATATAACAAAAAAGAGTTAGGTCAGTGGTATGCAACATGATGTATTCAATCGGCAGATAAATACTCGACTACAGAAGCAAGTTGTAATACTTTTAGACTGTGGCCAATGGAAACATATGTAGATAAGGCCAACGGTAGCACGTTGTAATAATTTAGGACTGTGGCCAATGGAAGCATAAGTAGAGAAGGCCTACAGAAGCACATTGCAGTACGTTCAGACTGTAGTCAATGAAATTATATGTAGATAAGACTAATGGTAGCAAGTTGTAATACTTTATGACTTTGGCCAATATAAGCATATGTATATAAGGCCTACATAAGCACATTGCAGTACGTTTAGACTTTGGCCAGTAGAATTTTATGTAGATAAGACCAGTGGTAGTAAGTTGCAGTACTTTAGGACTTTGGCCAATATAAGCATATGTATATAAGGTCTACAGATGCAAGTTGCTGTACGTTCAGACTGTAGCCAATGGAAGCATATGTAGATAAGGCCAATGGTAGCAAGTTGTAATACTTTAGGACTTTGGCCAATGGAAGCCTAAGTAAATAAGGCCTACAGAAGCACATTGCAGTACGTTCAGAGTTTGGCCAATGGAAACATATATAGATTACGCCAACGGTAGCAAGTTGTAATAATTTAGGACTGTGGCAAATGGAAGCAGAAGTAGATAAGGCCTACATAAGCACATTGCAGTACGTTTAGACTTTGGCCAGTATAATTATATGTAGATAAGGCAAATGGTAGCAAGTTGCAGTACTTTTGGATTGGCCAATGAAAGCATAAGTAGATAAAAACCACAGAAGCGAGTTGCTGTGCTTTTGGACTGTGACCAATGGAATTATATGTAAATAAGGCCAATGGTAGCAAGTTGCAGTACGTTTGGATTGGCCAATGAAAGCATATGTAGATAAGGTCTACAGATGCAAGTTGCAAAACTTTTAGACTTTGGCCAGTGAAATTATATGTAGACAAGACCTATAGAAGAAATTTTTAATACTTTGGGACTTTGACAAATGGAAGCATGTGTAGATAAGGCCAATGGTAGCAAGTTGTAATATGTTAGGACTTTGGCCAATGGAAGCATAAGTAGATAAGTCAAAACTATCCTTTCGTAACAGAGTTAGCATATGCGAGTGGTCTAATATCTGGAAAGAGATATTTACTTACGTTTATGTAAGAAATTGACAAGCCCTATTAATCAGACGGGTTTTATACCAGACATTAACAACGATATATTGCATAGGAAGTATTCGTTTTGTCATCAGAGTAAGATACCAGCAAGATGATGAAAGGGGCTTGGAATCGACACATTATATATATATATATATATATATATATATATATATATATATATATATATATATATATATATATATATATATATATATATATATATATATATATATATATATATATATATATATATATATATATATATATTATTTAAAGCTATCTGGAGAACATATTAGCAATTAAGATATGACTCACTTCCCTTTGGAAATATTCATTTAGATTTAAAATCAAGTAACTTGTGGCTTCTAGGACCTGAATTTCAATCGATGATATGGTCTCTGTGTGAAATAATAATAATAATAATAATAATAATAATAATAATGATAATAATAATAATAATAATAATGAGGACTTTGTATAGCGCCTAATCTTTAGATGCTCTAAGCGCTTTACAACATTAGACAACACCTATTAGATAAAAAACGTATAATGATATGATTACAAACACAAACACCATGAAATTAGAAGGTAGTAAATCTATATTTTCTACCTGTTGTTTAGTCCTTGATATGTAAACTCTGACGAGAAAAGATTAACGACAGCGCGAAACGTAGTAATTTAGGTTGCGAGTTTTTTGTGTGAGTATCATTGACACTTTAGAGGTGAGAGACGGGATTGATTTATTCAGTAATTTAGATATTTTGAAATAGACAAGCCTTGTAGCAGGTTTGTCTGTTTGCAATCTATCGATAATCGTGTATAAAATGTATTGATCCTGATGTTGGCAAGGAGTGTAGCTTTTTAATAGAGTAAAATGCATGCCTAACTTGCAATCAACACGTCCTAGCACTATCGATTAAAGCGGAATATAATCGTCTAAGTAAACCAAATCTGTGCAAATATTAGTTATAAAAAGTCAGTAAATCTTATACAGAGATGTAATGCCAATTGGTCCATACTGTATCCTCATTTTTATTTGTTTATATTAGGCTTGTTGCCTGTTATTATTATTATTAGTTTGATTATACGGGACTGGTTCCCTGTTATTCTTATTTTGATTAGAACTTTCTTGTCTTATTTATCTTGTTATTGCTTACCGTTATAAAGGTATTTGCAAATCGTCCCTTAATACATTATTGCCTAATTTACACATCATTGAATACCACACCAATTTTTCCATTTCATTTTTCTATTCTTTCTTTAATATTGCGGAAAATAAAATCATTTAGTCAATCACTCAAACCAAATTTGTTGTATTGCCTCTTACAGTCATATCAGTTTGTAATATTGCCCCTTACAATCACACCAATTTTTAGTATTTCTCCTTACAGTCATACCAGTTTTGTAGTATTGCCTCTTATAGTCATACCAGTTAATCAATATTGCATCTTTCAGTCATACCAATTTTGCAGTATTGCCCCATACCGTCATTCCAATTTTGTAGCATTGTCTCTTACATTCATACCAATTTGTAATATTGCCTCTTACAGTCATACCAATTTTGTAGTATTATCTCTTAAAGTCATACCAATTTGTAGTATTGCCTCTTTCAATCATACCAGTTTTCTAGTATTGTCCATTACCGTTATACCAATTTGTAGTATTGTCTCTTACGGTCATACCAATTTTGTTGCATTGCCCCTTACAGTCATACTAGTTTTTTTTTTCTCTCTAAAAGTGTGCACTAACCTAATAATCTTTGCAAGATCAAAACTTAAATTTGGATTTGAAGTATGAATGTGCTTTTTACTTGCCAGTTCCATTTCTTTCGCTCCACACTGATATTCACTTTCTTTCTCTCTTTCTTCTTTATCTATTTGGTTTACTTGTAACTGCATTTGTGTATGTTTTTCTTGTAACTGCATTTGTTTTTCTTGTAACTGCATTTGTCTTTCGTTCTATCTTTCTTCTGATTGTATTTGATTTTCTTTCTCTCTCTCCCCCCCCCATATTGTAACTGCATTTGCATCTCCTTCTTTTTCTCTTTCTTCCTTCTGAAATTCCAGCTTCCTTAAATCCAATTCCATCTTGTATTTTAATTCTAATGTCGGACTTACTGATCGAAACCAAAGCACTTTTATCCAAAACATTATTTTCTACCAAATACTGAACCAAAACATTTCTTATTTCTTGCTTCGTTAAGGAAGCGTTTACTTCAGAAAGATAGTATTTTCTGGCAAGTTGGATTAATTCATCTCTTATGAAAAGATCCAATTGTTCCTGGGTAGGATTTGAAAGAAAGATTTCCACTTTGGGTGACATTTTAAAAAAGCTTACCGATTTCACTAAAAATTTCAAAAACTGTAATTCAAATTCAAAAAACAAAGTTTTCTGAAATAGTCTAGCCAAAATTCAAATATCCGGGACGAAAAATCGAATAAACAGTAACAAAGAAAGAGTGAAAACAACAAGCTTTGAAAAATTTAACAAAATTTTTATTTTCCTGGACAAAACAATGTAAATATGAAAAACTAAAACCTGACGGTTTTAAGAAACAAATCCAAATATAATCCAAGAATAATCAACAAATAAAATTAAAAAAACTCTAATAATGAAATCTTCTAATGAATTCTTGTTCGAAGGCGATGACGTATGCTGTATCCTGTACAGTGTTGTTGACTACAGTTCCTTGTAGAAACACAAGAAATAACACTCCAGTGTTGGAAATCCGAATAAATTTTTTAAGAAATGTCTTTGTTAAAAAATTCTGTATGAACATACAAATATTTCCAGAGAAACGAATTAATCTTTTAAAATCTAAATAATTTGAAGAAAAATTAACATATAACTCGAAAACACCATATTAAATATTCTGAGAAAGAAATGAGCTCAGCAAGTATCTCGTTATATTTGCATTCGCTGTTAAACTCATTTTGGTGTTTTTAATTTGAAATGTTTCTATGTATTTTTGTTGTGTTTATTTTCCTGGTAATTTTGTTGGTGCAAATTTACTCACATCGATAGCAGAATAGAATGGTGTAGCCAAAAGAGATATTAGCTTTATCAAAAACTATTTACGTTTATTGATTTATTTTTAAAAAATCATATTGTTTCTTCTATTACTCTCCTGGTTGTATGTCTTCTTTTCGATTTCCTTTTAAACACAACAGAACGAAACCTCTATAATAATGTAGCTGTATGCAATTAAGTGACTTTAGAAAAAAATAATGAAAAATAAATGACACCCTAAGATATCAAATCCTTTCAAGCCTTTATTAGTACAGTAATGCCTTAACATTATGTTTTATATAATTAATAACTAGTTGTAATGTACTATTGACACGTCCTAAACTTCAGTCAGTTTTGCTTTTCAAACGCGACTGAAGGTAAATCCACTATACATTATACGCGCCGTATTTAATACACGAAACACAGCCGTCTATGTTTATTTTACCTCATACTTTTATATCTACTTTAAACGTATAAACAGAATTAGTGCTTTCTTAAGACTCGTTTTTATGACCCATAAAGACTTTGCAACAAGAAGGTTCTTGTTTTCAAACTCAGTTTCTCGAACCCCAGTCGCAGTTAATTTGCAATATGCTTGGTTCAGTTCCTTATTTAATGTACCTTCGAAATACCACTGGATAGTAATGGCAGAATGCGAAAGTAAACAGGAAGGTTTTTGTGGCACGTGAACGTGCAAGCTGACTTTGGTAACAAGGTAATTGCCATGTATGTGGAAGGATGAATATCACAAAAATCTTTCTAGTCATTACAGTCGTTAACTGGTCATACAAGAGTAAATGACATTTTAAAACTCAGAACACAGCCCCAACATTACATGTATGTATGTATGTATGTATGTATGTATGTATGTTTGCATATATGTATTATGTATAAATGAGTCAGACTTTTGATCGCTCTCTCTCTCTCTCTCTCTCTCTCTCTCTCTATATATATATATATATTTATTTATATATACAAAAGAACAAGGCAACATACGTGAAATATTCATGAATATTATCTAAATCTGCTATTATTGATCAAATGATTGTTAATATGCTACAGCATTGTTGCAAAATTATACACGACTTATACAGTATTTAAGTGAGCTAGTTCAGATTATCGTAAATTTGACTTGTGTTTTAGTATGGACCAAAAATCTATGTCATGCTTTGATGAAGAAGATATTGCGATATAGCAAGCGCTTTACATTTAGTTAAAAGTATTTCTGGCACTGTTTTTATAAGACCTTTATGTTCATAAAATGTTTATATGACACGTATATATAAACAACTTTAGAACTTAAATGTGAGCCTGCTTTTATTTTTTAAATATGCCGTTAAAATAATGGGTTCGTTTCTCGCCAAGTTTCTCTTTTGAAAGAGCGAGACAAATTTCAAGGGATAGCGCACGTTATTGTACTATAAATAGCAAGCTATTAAAAATCATGACAATATATGTAAACAATGAAGTAAACATTGCCCTATAAGTTAATTTGTTTTGGCACAAAATGCACCTGTTATATGTACTGATTTGAGTGTGTTTAGATAGAATAATTCCTTCTTAGAAAAAAGTACAGTGGATTCCGGAAGAATGTCGCCAACGGAATAGTGGGACACGGCTGGCGAGAAAGCGATGTTGAAAAACCATTATTTCAGGAGGGGGTATTATTTAAGAAAGGATTTTTATACGGTTTTAATGGCGGCCATGATATAAATCGGATCTACTACATATTCATGTAGGAGTTTCTGCACTATCTTATTTAATCTTTTAGGGAAAACTTGTCAACATGACGATTTGTTTAGGAGTCAACCATAGGAACACTATGTTTTAAGATCGTCGTCATATTAACTAAGCATGGGTACCACGAACAAATGTGTTTAGAGATCAAGTTTTCAATGATTTGGGGCAGGGGACTGACAATTGTTTATTCAATTTCCGTCTGTCAATAGCTATACAAACCGTATCCCTGATTTAAAGCGAAATAACCCCCACATTATTTCCGTAACACTATTTGGAAAATAGCATTAATTATCTTGAGAGAAAAGAAAAAAAATATTTCAGATTAAGAAGCACAGACCACTCCCTCGATATTCAAATGGTCAATGCCTTATAAGTTTGCTATGTGAATCTTAATTAATGTATAAGTCATAATATAAAAATCTTTAACGATAGTGCGATGATTAAGCTTACAATGTAGCAGATGCTGTGAAATACTTCGAGCTAACATTAGAGGCTATTGATAAAGACAGAAGCCGAAGCCTAAAATTAACTATATACACTATTGATATAATAGGCAGGGAAACTTCGAGTGGGATATCAACATCCGGGCAACATATTTGTCAGATAGAACCAGTACACATAAAGCACTCATCAAACGAGAAAATATTTAGCTGACTGGAGAAATTACGTAAAAATCATACCAAAAAAAATAAATAAAAATGCGCTCCTGAAAATCGTAGGATGATTCTCAGTCTTACAAAGGAATACGGGATCTGAACACATTTGAACGCGCTAGTAAATACATAAAGCATGACAAGTTTTCCTTTATTCTAATCCGTGATTTTTCTAGAAGTTTTATTTGGCCCAAATATCTTGCACAACAATCTATTTGGTACACGTAACACGTGTCAAACACGTGATTAAATTGTCATAAATATAATTATTTGTGTAATATTCATTATTAATTTGTATGAGTTACAGCCGTTTCGTACAATAAAATATATACTTATTGGAATTATTTTATCATGAAAAATGAAGACATGATATTAATGTTATCAGATTCGTGACAACATTGATCTGGAATTTAGATAATTCTTTCCTGACGGTAACTACAGATATACCGGTACAGTGAAAAAGTACCGTGGTACGTACCACGGGAACAAATTACCGCAGTAAACCTGTATACGAAAGGTGGAGGTCAGATAGACACCATTTTCAGTCTTTAAAAAAAGGCACATGTCGATGCGATATTTCTAGCGTGAGAAGTGCCAACATAAAGATTATATTCTAGGATCATCTATATTTCACGTGAAGGTAAAACTCGCATGCATATGATCGTCACAATACTTTTGAAATGATTGTATGCCCGTCTTGGTGTCTATTTTGTGATCCACATTAAAATTATTAGCATTTGCTACCAGCTAGATATCATAATAAGCTGTTAATACAGATCCATGTCCATATATCCGTTGTTCAAAGGGGGTGGGGGTGGGCGGGTAAAACGAGATTTTAAGCTAGCCATGATTGCAATCATGTTAGAATATCGGAAGAGGACACTTTTATTGTAGTCAAGAAGAATTAGGTATGAAACTGTTTGCCAGGCTTCATGGATTACTTTCTTTCAAAGAGTTTGGAATCGCTACACTTCTGACTGCCCAAACTTCAAGAGCGTTTAGAGAAATAGCCATATCAAGTAACATATAACGGCAATGCTCTCTGAACGACGGAAATCAGACATACCATCGCATAATTGAATGCTGGCAAGTATACATCAGCATAGGTACATACATTGAATGTAACATCAGTTTAACAATGCATTCACTCTGACACAGTTGGGCATTATGATGACATGCAACATAATTATAACAATATATGCACCCTGGCACACTTGAATAGTGTATATAAATAAACACTTGGGCAATATGGATAAATGCACATAGTTTTAACAAGGTATACATTCTGGGACACTTGAATACTATGTAGATATGCAAAATAATTTTAACAATATATTCACTCTGACATTTTAATTCTATGAAGAACCACAACATATGTTTTTAACAATGTATCTACTCTGACACACTTCTGCATCTTGAAGAAAGCAATTCCATTTTAACAATGTATTCAAACTTGGCATGCTTGAAACTATGAAGAAGTGAAACATAATTTTAGCAGTGTATTTAGTCGGACCCACCGGGGCATTATGAAGAACTGCAACATCAAAACAAGCATTTGTCTTTTAGTCAATATACCTCTGTATATCGCATTCCATTTTACTACTTTGCCTGCTGAAGAAACGACAAAGTTGGTAATGAATGGCACCCACATTTTTTTAAATAATAATAATATATATATATATATATATATATATATATATATATATATATATATATATATATATATATATATATATATATATATATATATATATATATATATATTTAATATTACGTAATACAGAGAACAGGCCCTGTATTAACTCAACTCGTCAATGTGAGTGTCAATTCGAGAGAAAATGTTGGTTCGCTGATGAACTTTACCAACCGTTCATATTTTGGAAAAGGATACTATTTTAACCAAACTGCAATCATGCACAAGGAGCGAATAGTTACAAAGTTTGAATGTTTGTTTACGTTACACACTGTTTTCATTATGAACTATTCAAAGGTAGAGTATGAAAGAATACTGAAGTTGAAGAGCAGTGTAAATGTAGAGTATGAGAGCTCACTGAAATGGAACAGCAGTGTAAATTTAGAGTATAGCGCTCACTGAGGTTGAAGAGCAGTGTAAATGTAGAGTATGAGCGCACACTGAAGTTGAAGAGCAGTGTAAACTGTAATGTATGTGCGCACACTGATGTTGAAGAGCATTGTAAAATGTAATGTATGAGCGCACACTGAAGGTGAAGAGCAGTGTAAAACAGGAGGCAATGTAGGCATGGCTTAATGAGCTGGAAGAAATTGATCGTAACGAAGGCCAGTTTGGAGAGGAAATAATACATGTCGTAATAGGTAAGAAAACGGACTGTGAGACACATTTACCGTGCAAAGTCTGAACTAATGGCGGAATTTAGCGATAGATACTAAATTATATTGATTTATTTTTCTATAACTTCATAAGATGTTGATATGCAACATGAGAAACAGCTTTAAAAAGTGGTGTTTCTAAAACTGAGGAACTTAGAGAATAACGAAAACCATGCTTACGCATTAGCACATTGTCTGGTATGAAAATAGAACACTGGTTTAAAAAAGTAACCATTCTATATGAAAGTATGTTTTGTTTTGCCTGTACAGGAAATTGTCATGGATTTTACCTGTGCATGAAATTGTCATGGAGATTTGAGAACACGATAGCCGCCGAGCTTAGCAAAGTTTGGAATTATACATGTCATATATGAAACTGTCCATGTGTCAGACATCAGAAAGCTATGTATGTGCAGCACCCAGGACATGATTTGTATTACGTTTTGCAGGTATCTATGACGTGTTAGCTTGAAGTCTGTCCGCAGTCCAAAAAGGTATGAATTAAGAACACGAATTCTGCAGAACGCAGAAGGCTGCTTTTCACTTGTACGTACATGTCACAATCTAATAACGGTGGTTAGTCACTCCAAGAGGAAAAGCTCATCTCTGTGATTGTAACAATAGATCACTGAATATATATATATATATATATATATATATATATATATATATATATATATATATATATATATATATATATATATACATACACGTATCATACCTGCATTACCATATCTAAGGAACAAGGCTAAATGCAAACATTTTAGAGTCTTCAGTGGAACACAAAACATAGTTCACTGTGACATAATTTTGCCCATGGTGAGTAGTACCCTCAAGAGCATCACACACATATATAGTGTCATGACCGGATATAAGAAGACACTGAACCAAATGAAAAAGTATAATGTAGTTTCTGGAGGGTGAAAAAGAAGTCATAATGAACTATAATTATCTCTGTATTGGACTCTTGTTCCTCAACAGAGCGGGTATGGAATATCGTGGGAAAATTCATTGTCTAAAATACAAGCAACATCTGTATCAAATTGGTAAAGAAATTTAAAGAAATGGTCACAGCCGTACCATAAATCTTTGATATGTTGGGCGAAACATCTCCTAGTGCAGGACAGTAAGCGTGACTTATTTAACATAGGTCTAAAGGGTCCCCTATTCAACTTCATCTAATATGTTTTGAACAATATCAACCGTATAATTACGGAATGCAGTATCATTTCAAAAAGATGTCATCGGGAGATGGATGTACCTACAGGCAGTATATTGTCAGTCGCCCTACCTTGATGTTTATTTTATTCTTCGTATGGAGGAGAGCAACGTCTATATTTTTCTTTCGATCTAAAACTAACCTATCTTCAAGATATTAGATACCTCAGGAACAAATGGCAGAAAGCCCTGGATGTAGTACCATTTGTAGCAAACACAGTTAGTAGAACGATTGGAATGACTAGATACTGTTAAACAAATCATTAGTAAGACTGAAGCTTGACTATCACTCGAATGTGTTCAGATCAGCTTGTAACACGGATTAGCTTGTAACTCAGATCAGCTTGTAACTCGTACCAGCAGATGCTTGATCCGAGTCACATTCCGTAACTTAGGTTCAGTCTGGCTGCATTTAGAACATCCGCAGGAAACACCTCCATGTTGAGACTCATGAACCACGAACTCATCTCAGAAGAATGAATCAGTTGTTTCAGTATGCTAATAAACTATCTTCTTATGCATCTAACCCTGCATATGATATAGTCTTTAGGTCCCAATGTAAGAACAAGTACATTCAGAAACCAAACTTCACGCCACCCTTTGGTTTACGAATTCGACCTCACCTCGAACTAGCAGAATTCAATCAACATCATGGCTATGAAAACCGAAAATGATATTTAATCTGTGTTAATTCAAAATGTGCTTAATAAATGTTTTACCTTGTGTTAAGTTTATTTGATTTTTTACATTGTTTTTTAGTTTGTTTGTTTTTAATGTTTTTTTTTTTATATTTCATTACATGCTGTTGTTATGTAACATTGTATTTTTGACTTGACCTTGTCTACTGATGAGTTCATTTCTGTTTGACTCGCGCTTTATTTTATTCTGTGTAAACAATTAATACATATTAAATTATCATGTGTCTCAATGGGATTAAAATAATTATTATTATTAATAGAAGTAAATGTTTATTTGGATCTAGATCTAGGTTTTTTGAATTTCCTTAGTGTATTTTACACACTCCAGGTTATGTTTTTTATTTTTTTATTTTGTGAACACCAGGACCATTCTAGGTTATTGTCCATTAGGTAATAGTTTCGTCTTTATAGAGAATACTAATTGAGACCTGAAGTCAAGTATTTAGTTTTGGGCTGAAAATTTAATTCTTCAAATTGTTGAATTGAAGTGATTATTTTCTCTGGACATACAAAGTGCTCTGATAAAAATCTTGGATAGAGACATTCACTGGAATTTATAGTGAACTGAAACCTGGCATTATATTACTTTGTGAGTCAACAAAATATTGTTGCCACATCAACACTATATAAGCTTCCACATACACATAATCGAGTTCAGTTTTTGGATTTATTATGGACATCTACTGAAATTTATCAGGAGTTTGTATTATAAGTACTTGTGTCTGCAATTCTTGGATTATTTTCGCAATAATTAAGTTCCCTTTTCTCATGTTTACTTTGTGCTCTAGCGAAATAAATTATTTGTTGAATTTTACAAAGCTTGTTGCCTTTCGCTCGTTTCTGTTACTTATTTTAAAAACATAGACTCGTAACATTTTTCAGTGTAAATTAAATGAAATCAGAACCTGCTATCAGAACGATAAGTCCCTGGATACAAATGGAGATGGAGACAAAGCTGGAGCGGCCATTGCAAAATCCCGTGGCATCGTCTCGAGCTGGTTACCGGATTAATCATCTTTTTTTTTTTTTTACTGCAGAATTACAGTCACACTCAAAACGTTGAATTACATCGAAAGCGCATCTTTTCGAATTTCCTTTCCATATTAAAATCGTTGAAGATTATTAACAGTGACAACCTGCTAATATTCCCGTTATTAGAGAAAGATGGTGTTCTCATACAGTCTAGGAACCCGTTCTGTAATGTTGACGGCCTGGTTACATTGGAATAAGGAATAATGAAAAGACGGATAAAAGAGTTAAAACTGCCACACAGGTACCCGTTTCAGAATGGAAGATTCCATATTATTACTTAAAATCTTGAATAAATTATCATGTTTATCATATTGGAAAAACACTTCACAGACAACTTCAGAACATGAAATGGACTAGTGGACAGTGACATCCGTTGACGAAAGCAAATGGGAGCGATGAAGTGGTATTGTGTGGATCATACAACACCTGACTCATACATACCTCGTGAAGAGTGAACGGAGTTTGTACCTGTCAGTGTCCACTGAGAGTGGATCACATTTTTGTCGAGTGTGTCGATTTTCACCCTGTGAGACACAAATATTTGAACGTGAACTACTTGAAGAAATTGTATGAGGACCTTTTATCTGAGCAACTCAAGGAGTTTATAGGGAATGTGGTTTATGCAACAAATTTTATTCATGTCTTAGGGAGTTTTATGTGCTAGTTGTATGTTACTTCATATACATTTTAAATTTATAGTTTGTAGAGTTTATTATCATTGCGCTTTATATTTTATAGAGCATTTAATTATATATTTCTTGGAAGGGTTTAATTAGTTTACATTTTTGTGCAAATTCACCATTACCTATTTGAAACTTAACCTTTTTTTTTGTTACTACATAACCATTTATGTGCTGAGATTTTGTAAATCACTAATACATTCTACCTACCTGCTTACTTACCTACCTGCCTGCCTGCATGCCAGCCTATCTACCTACCTACATACCTACCTACATACCTACTTACCTACCTACATACACGCACGCACGTACGTACGTACGCACGCACACCTACCTACATACACACACATACTTCTCAAGGCGGTTACTATTATATGGCGGACATGGGCATAGATCCCATTTAAATATTTACGATAATCGACCCTTCTGAGATAAAAACTTGGTTTTATACAAAGAGTAGCTTCTGGCGACCGGTTACTATTAGTAACTATTACGGTACTATAATACTATTACGGTGTGGTTTGATGGGCAACACGGCCTTACAGACGAATTTGAAAACGTGATCTATCTGCCCTGCACCCTTTTGCATCGGCGAAATCCGCGAAACCAACATGCGGCAAGTATTGTTTCATGACATATAACGGAGGTGGGTGGGGTTGCTGTACATATATTATGAACTTCCGAGGGCGGGAGTGGTATCAGGTGTAGTTGTTTGCATTTACATCATGCACAATGGATATAATGTTGGAATATCTTTTGTTACTTTCATGTACTGTGGATGAAATTTCGTTGGATATTGTACTTGTGGAAATTGTACATGATGTAAACAGGCTGCTTACCAACATGACTGTTCCCATGGGGTCGAGAAATCAGCCTGAATTAGTCTTATCTTTAGCAGTTATTAAAATAGGGAAAATTAATTTTGGCAGACTAGACAATATGAGCTTCTGAAAGTGCAATGAATTAGTTACCAAATATATAAAATGTAAACTATGTTATGAGCTCTTTGTTTTACAAATTAGCTCTCAAGTCCAGGAAGTAAAAATAACAAAGCGTAGCTAACAGTGTTTTGATAGGTGCACAACTACTGAAAGGTTAAGCGGTATACTCTATAACCCAAATACTATACTGTATACTCTGTAACCCCAATTATATTAAGCAATCATAACCATAAAAAGGGAATTAAATGTTTTTTTTTTTTTTTTAAAAATATCTAAGGTATTTAAGTTTTTTTTAAATAACCAGTATAACCAGTGAGAAAAACTGGGGGAAATTCTTTTTCCTTTAAAAATCTAATCTTTCAAAAGAGGAAATTGTAGAGCGCCACCATAATGTATTTAGTCTGTTGGGTTATTACAATACGAAGAAAAGAAATATGTTGTTCTATTTGTTCCAATCACAGCAATAAGTGGATAGATGGACAACAGGCTTCCTTGAACAGTTTACATCGTTCCCAGACATACGAAAAGTTTGTCTAAAGCGTAGCGAATTCGTGAGATTAGGAAATTACTACTTTATGTGGCATCGCGTACCTATGTGAGAGAGTTGATGCCGTTATAGCAGATTAGGTTTTTCGCTATCAGACCTAACCACCGCAAAAGGTATAGGTCTCATCATTCCACCATTTAAAAGGAATAAGAAAGAGATATCCAAGCGCGTAATACAACATACTAAAATGTTTGCTAATCTACGGATAAACATTTAAAGAGCAATTTAGAGGGATAAAAAAATCAGACTGATGCACTTGTCTTAGTACTGTCCTCTGAATGTTAATTCATACCTTAAATGCGGATACAAATAAAAGATATTTTTCAAAAACTGTGGTAGCACTGTGAAAATTTTAATGAAATTTGTTCAATCGCCCTCTTTGTATAGACGTGTATCTGTAATGTAGTCGCATACATAAATTCAATTATGCTATTTTAAATTTCTGTGCTATAACAAGCTGATAAGGAAGTTGTGCTGAAACGGCAGGCATGTCATCGTTTTTCCACGAACATCACTAGACTCGTCACGGTTCCGTTTCATTCAAACATTACTAAACTGGTATTCGTGTTGCTCGATTTATTCATTCATCTGTTTACAGTAAGTCCTGCATAATCACCAAGAATGTACACACCAAGTCAGGAAAAGGAAGATAATTTTCTGCTTCTAGGTTGAATTTTACTATTTCTGCTGGTTGTGTTATGTGGCATGTTTTGGCCTTATTGCAGACTCATACCCATCTCCATTTGTCATCTCTATGCGTCTCTTTTGATATATCCATTTTGTCGTTATATGTGGTACTTGGTTGGTATATTGCTAGGATTGTGTTTTGTGGTGTTAATATGCAAGCCTCGTTTGCGAACACGTCCAATCGGTTGGTTGTTTTACTTGACCTGGTTAAACTATCAAGCCATAAATATTTTTATATAGCTTCCTTCTAGCTAAATTTCAGCTGCAGTTGATAAATCAATTGTATGAAATCGTTTCGTAAGAAATTCGAATTTCACTATAACCGAGAAACGAAAGGTCAACATCGATGATTTCACTATAATCGATAAACGTAAGGTCAACATCGATGATTTCACTACAATCGAGAAACGAAAGGTCAACATCGATGATTTCACTATAATCAGAAACGAAAGGTCAACATCGATGACTTCAAAGCCACATTTCACTGGCTAGATGCTTTTCTATTTTGATTTTATGTAGAAGTCATCGACAAGATCAAACCAAACATACTCAGATCATTTAGAAGTCATCGTCAGGTTCTAGTCAAACATACGCAAATTGTTTAGAAAACATCTTTTCAGTGCAAAAAAAAATATACGGTAAATTATAACATTAATGGCATTTAGCACACATGGAAAGTATGAAACAAGAAAAATAATGATCATTAGATTTTTAACGTAGAGAAGAATAAAATGATACTTTTTGAAAATTTATTCCGTCAAGTTTGTCATAAATAGTTGAATAGTGCGTGAGCAATCAACATGGGTACAAAAAACGGAAACACACACTCATCAATTACGGCAGTGAGTGGTTCACCCTACCACCTAGGTTCTGCGAGGACGTGCGTCAGGCATCGAGACCTGTAAGATGCATTGACTAGGTCCCTACTGTGCGTGGGCATTCAAAGGCCATGCATGGACACTGATGGTTGTCCCAAATCTTTGTGCGTGTATATTACACCTACGATACATGAATAGAAAAGTTGAACCCTTAATGACAGCACTGTTAGAATAATGTAGCGTGAAAATAGTCATTGATTCCCTTTCTTGGATAAAAGTACTATTTATGTTGACCCACACCATTATAGTGCGACCTGAAATATAACACTCTACTCTTGTATGACAGCCACAAACACAATTTGTGTGGGACCAACCATCGATACCTCCAGTATAAAGGTCAACATTTCGTTTTCGGCATGGAGAAGTATTCATTGTACCAGTAGTTTATAAATGCATGCTAGAACTACAAACCCTATTAATTAAAATTTGCTTTCAGAGGTAAAGCAGGGAAGAAGTGGAGAATGGATTTTAGCATGATGAAACGTAATACATATTTAATAAACTAAAAAGTGACACATATTTCGCATGCAATAATGTGAAACATATTTAGTATACAGGAAAGTGATACACGTTTAGTATGCAAGTGAGACATATTTAGTAAGCAGTAAAGTGAAACATTTTTAGCGTGCAATAAAGTGATACATATTTAGTGTACAGTGAAGTGATAATATTTAGTTTGCAATAAAGTGACACATATTTAGCATGCAATGAAGTGATAATATTTAGTATGCAATAAAGCGAAACATATTTAGTATGCAATAAAGTGACACATATTTAGCATGCAATGAAGTGATAATACTTAGTATGCAATAAAGCGAAACATATTTAGTATGCAATAAAGTGACACATATTTAGCATGCAATGAAGTGACACATATTTAGTATGCAATAAAGTGATAATATTTAGTATGCAATAAAGTGACACATATTTAGCATGCAATAAAATGATACATATTTAGTATGAAATAAAGTGACACATATTTAGCATGCAATAAAGCGAAACATATTTATTACGCAATAAAGCGAAACATATTTAGTATGCAATAAAGTGAGACATATTTATTACGCAATAAAGTGAAACATACTTAGTTTGCAATAAAGTGATAATATTGATATGCAATAAAGTGATACATATTGAGTACGCAATAAAGTTATACATATTTAGTTTGAAATAAAGTGATACATATTCAGTACGCATTTAAGTTATACATATTTAGTTTGAAATAAAGTGATACATATATTTAGTATGCAATGGAGTGATACTATTTATTATGCAATAAAGTGATATACATTTAGTGTGCAATAAAGTGATAAATATTTAGTACGCAATAAATTGATACATATTTAGTATGCAATAAAGTTTTGCATATTTAGTACGCAATAAAATGATATCTATTTAGTAAGCAATAAAGTGATACATGGTTATGTAAGCTCTCGATATTCCTGTTCATAATGTTGACTGTAAAACTTTGGAATGCAGGCAATGTAACGTGTTCTTTACAAGTTTCCAATATTTGTGCAATAATCCACGAATTTTGCAACATATGAACCTGTATTTTGTTCATAGAAATAGAGTGTTCTAATTACAAATGCAAACATTTAGGGTCCTTGAAAGTGTTATTGTCCTCAGAACTCCAAAAGTAAAAAATTAAAGAAAATGAAAAAGAAAATGAGTACAGGGGATTTTAAATGGTTCGGTTTAATAGAATTGCCAAATATTCTTCTCTGAGGATAAAATAATAATAAAAGAATACAATAACAACTGGAGTGTAGGCTGGTGTTTTGAATTAAAGAATACAATAACAACTGGAGTGTAGGCTGGTGTTTTAAATAAAATAATACAATAACAACTGGAGTGTAGGCTGGTGTTTTAAATAAAAGAATACAATAACAACTGGAGTGTAGGCTGGTGTTTTAAATAAAAGAACACAATAACAACTGGAGTGTAGGCTGGTGTTTTGAATAAAATAATACAATAACAGCTGGAGTGTAGGCTGGTGTTTTGAATAAAATAATACAATAACAACTTGAGTGTAGGCTGGTGTTTTGAATAAAATAATACAATGACAACTGGAGTGTAGGCTGGTGTTTTGAATAAAAGAATACAATAACAACTGGAGTGTAGGCTGGTGTTTTGAATAAAATAATACAATAACAACTGGAGTGTAGGCTGGTGTTTTGAATAAAAGAATACAATAACAACTGGAGTGTAGGCTGGTGTTTTGAATAAAAGAATACAATAACAACTGGAGTGTAGGCTGGTGTTTTGCATATGGCATTATCATACCAGAGCCATAACAAAGAAAACCGAGTATACCGCGCATCCTTACCCATAAAGTACAATGCAATGTGTTTAGAACAAATCCTGTTCATGTAAACCGATTTATTTATTTTCAATATGAAATATCCTCAACATCAAAAGGTTCAGAGCTTATGACTCTACCTTTTTCAATCGTGCATAGTTACAAAGCCGTGGTGTGAAAGACAGTGTTTGATCTTCCATTATTTGTATAAACAAACAAATCTACACCCACGTAGCCATCGCAGATCATGTAATCGATTTTGTTCTGGAATATTTATTTTATATGAGAACGTAACATTACTATTAGAAATCTTATGTTATATTGTTTCGTTACATCCTATCGTGATTTCGGGTATTGACTCTTCAACATGCTTTTGTTTACAAATGCTGTGAGGTAGATAACGAGGTATGAAATAATCCTTGCATCTAGACACATTGATGTTGCTATGTGCATCCAATAGAGGTATGTAAATATCTAGTTATTATTTATTGAAAATGTTCATTTGAAATTTACATGAAGTGTAATTTGCTTGTCAAATATGCAAATTAAGGCAGATGCCTATCATTGTTGGAGGTATTCTATTAACAAGTGGATGACGGCGGTCTGGTTACCTTCCATAATTCACTCAACATTATTAGCAGGTAAATATAACACGAAGAAATGATCCCGAGACTATTGAGCATATAAGAAATGGTCATTCTGTGATTCTTAGACTTTATCATCCAGCTGTTAACGGAATATGAGAATAGGCGTGAAGTTGGGAAGGCATCAACCCGAAGGCGGGAAGCCTGGGAAAACCCAAACCTGAAAATTGTACTATTCTAAGATGAGGTGATGAAGGAAGCATGCATGCTAATGTCATACTTCAGCGGCGCTAATGTCATACTTCAGCAATGCTATTGTCATACTTCAGCGCTGATAGTGTCATACTTTAGCGGAGCTAGTGTCATACATCAGCGATGTTCTGCCTAGAGAAGAAGTTTGCTTGGTTGATTGTTCTGATGTTTCAGCAACTTTGATTCTAAATGTGCAGATATCGTGTTCCGACAGCACCAAGACCGGATAGAGTGTGTCATTGTATAGAGCTGTACTAATTTAAATACATAACTCAAAATTTCGCTATATTTGTTCTGACTTGAAAGTATTCGCATATGAACATAACGATGCTTCTGTTTTATTAATTCTTTGTAGGAAAAGATGGTCGGGAAAAGACACATTTAATCATTGTACCATATAATGCATCATTAATTGTTTGGGAAAATACCACATTTTCAAAATATCTGAGGCGAACCGTTTTTCACATAAGGTGAATGAGAGATTTTGGTGACCTGTTCAAGTTGAAATAGGAAACTTTAATAACTGAATAACTGTCATATCTGGTATGACACACGGACTGTCATATCTGGTATGACACACGGACTGTCATATCTGGTATGACACACAGACTTTCATATCTGGTATGACACACGGACTGTCATATCTGGTATGACACACGGACTGTCATATCTGGTATGACTGTCATATCTGGTATGACACACGGACTTTCATATCTGGTATGACACACGGACTGGTTTGTTAACTGATAATGTAAGCATGCGAACACACACATATATGGCAATATCCAAACAAACAAGCAGATATACATCAAAAGCAAACTAGTACACATAGCACAGCAAACCGGTATACATACAACAAACAGGTAAAACTTATAAGCAAATCAATACTGATAAAGGGCAGCAAGATATAATATGGATCAAATATGATATCATTTACTGTGGATCAGAAATGCACATTTTCAGCTGCTAGTCAGTATCAACAACAAACATTGTGCAATTTGCATAAAACTTCTCATTTCTGGTAGGAAATAAACGTTCTTGTTCCTTAGACAATCTTCTACTTCGCAATAGATTATGATGTTGCCAGTTTGTTGAGTATTTTTTTCTTCTTCAGGATCAAGTCATTTTTCTTTTTCTCCACTGCGTTCATTTCTTTTTCAATTGACAACAGCTGCTGTGCATATTGAACGCTGGAATTAACTTTGCCCTTTTTACGACTCTCTGTTGAAATAAACAGAAATATATAAAAACTGCATTTTAATGCATTACTCCTAATTTTCAGCAAAATAAATATCCTATCAATATTTGAACTTGCCAATGCGAATAACGATTAAGAACGCTTGAGTTGTACGTGCAAAGCACCGATTGCCATCATTTCCACAAGAAGATTGACGTTTGACTAAGTCTAGACACAAGGTTGACGATTGACTAAGTCTAGACACAAGAAGGTTGACGTTTGACTAAGTCTAGACACAAAAAGGAAGGTTGACGTTTGACTAAGTCTAGACACAATAAGGTTGACGTTTGACGAAGTCTAGACACAAGGTTGACGTTTGACTAAGTCTAGACACAAGAAGGTTGACGTTTGACTAAGTCTAGACACAAAAAGGAAGGTTGACGTTTGACTAAGTCTAGACACAAGAAGGTTGACGTTTGACGAAGTCTAGACACAAGGTTGACGTTTGACTAAACCTAGACACAACAGCCTCTTTTATCTGAGGTACTTTTTATTAATTTTACTGCACAAATTTCAACCATAACTACTTTCTGCTAATTTCATTACAGAACTCGTTTTTAATTTTGCTGAGTATATTTATAAAGTTTTTATTAGATACGAGTCAACTTTAAGACAAATTGCATTAAATCTCAATTCCCATAAAAGACTACCTGGAGTAAAATTCTTTATGCAGTGATTTGCTCCGGATTCTCCCCTCAAACTTACCCAAATGGCTAACATTATGGAAATTGAGAATTCTAAACACAATTATTCAGAAGCTCTTGCACAGTCGAGGTAAAATCAATATTAATTTTTAAAAAAATATATTTTATATCAAATATTAAATTTTTTATGAATATGAATAATAACAATTTGTATCACTGGTTTTGAACAATAAAGTTAATTACCGGAAAATCAATACGTAAGTACTGAACTATATATAATATGTAGGTAATATTACCTTACATTTAATTACATTGCCTTACCTTACTTTACCTTATCTTTAATTACTTTCATTATTTGTGTTAATTTCAAGGTGTAATTTATTTCATCTATACGGTCTTGTTCAAATTTTTAATAATTGTCCTCATGCTAGACACTTAATGATAGATATATCCTGATGCATTCATATTAAAATGTGTGTTTTTGTGTGTGTGTGTGTGTGTGTATGTGTGTTTGCTTTCCTATCAACTCACCTATGGCAGCGTCGTTAATCACGGAGTAAACGGAGGCATCGTTTTGTGCTGTATCCCCGAGCTGCTGTTTTAGAAAGTTGAAAATAGTTGAAAATCATGTCAGTTTAAGTTTATTCCGTATTATTATATTTTGGCCTGATACTTTTAAGGCGGGAATGAAATATAAATGAAAATTGAAATATTCGGTTTAAGAGGAATCCAATTATAATAGTAGGGCGTAACTATAAATTTCAGTTGTAAAATATGTCCAGAACATAAGCACGGACATTTGGAACATTTCTGCAATGTCTCTTTATATGAAACGATTGCTTCCTTCTATCAAAAAGTTTGACAAACTGAGAGTGGCTGAGACGAGCTCTCATTTTAAGGGTTTTGGTGCGCTACTCGGAAAACATCATCTATAGTGAAACAGCAGAAAAAATCTACACGATTCGCAGGTTCAGATACGGTTTTTGTATGATTAGGCAAAGACAATTAAATACCGATTCTGAGTTTTTATTTTTCGTTTACATTTTCCTTTTGATCAAGTTTCTTGCAGTGCATACCTTTTTCGGCAAAGTACCGAGATCCTGATGGTGACTGATTACGTCAAAGCTTTCCCAGATAATTGTGCTCATACGTCGGTAAATTGTAAAATAAATTCATCGAAGATAAACGGATAGCTTTGACATCCGGGAACTTGAGGCAACTATTATATCCATCGAGGTGAAATCTATAACCTTTGAATAATCCGAGTCAAATTTAGAATCTTAACGTGCAAATCAGAATGTGTCTTTTGAGGTTTTAAAGAGCTACAACAAAATGCCCTTTGGAAAAATATTTCAACGTGGCTGTGCAAATTCAGATAGAACCTAAATTTGTCTTTTCCGCTTGCATCAGTGGATAGAGATGACGTAAAAATACATATACATTATTTAACCCGGTCGAATACGTTTTAAAGGGAGAAAGAAATAAATGATGGTTTACGTCAGACAAGACTATATCAGATTGAGATTGACAGTACCTCATAATCTGTAGGTGATGATTTGTCCAGGGCAGTGTTGGCATTTGCCTTGGAATAACCAAAGTTTCCCTCAGAAACATAATTTCCAGTGTTGCAATAAGTCTCTGAGTTCTCATTTTCTGTAACATCACAAGATTTCCATTTAAATTTTAAAGCTCTGTAACATCACAAGATTTCCATTTAAATTTTATTGTAAGCTCAGATGGCCCCAGTTAAAATATTCAAAAATCAATAAACTGATTATGAAATTCGTTCATATATTAATTCTAGATCTAAACTAGTAAAGAATCATGCACGTGTTCTATATATATCTAGCCACCTATCTATTAGTGAGTTAGTAAACTAGTTCTCATTAATACCATGTCTCACTAGTAAACAAAACATTGGAAAGTTTCTGTAAATTCATAACTATTGCTATACGTCATAGATTTTAATATAAGACACGTGATGTCAGAAAAATGAAGTAAATTGAAAGAAAATAATATCTGAACTTGGTTAATGTAATAATAAGAACCAAAATACCATTTGAACTTCAGTGATTTTGGGATATCATTTTATATGCTATCTTGTCCAAACGCATTCCTTTTAGGATTCTGTCGAACTTGATTCATTTTGGGAATTTCATTTTAAATGTTATCTTGTCGAAATGCGTTCTTTTTAGTGTTCTGTGAATCTATACAAAAAATCCGCTTGTCCATAAGCGTCTTTTTTAGAGTTCTGTTGAATTTGATTGATTTTGGGAAATTTATTTTAAA
This sequence comes from Sinohyriopsis cumingii, assembly GCA_028554795.2. Lineage (NCBI taxonomy): Eukaryota > Metazoa > Mollusca > Bivalvia > Unionida > Unionidae > Sinohyriopsis > Sinohyriopsis cumingii. The sequence continues at coordinate 76,213,864 of CM068832.1, read as the reverse complement.
TGCTATCTTGTCCAAACGCGTTCCTTTTAGTGTTCTGTCAACATATATAAAATGATCCGCTTGTCCAAATGCGTTCCTTTTAGGGTTCTGTTGAGTCATTTTGGGAATTTCATTTTAAATGATATGTTGTCTGAACTTGGTTAATGTAATAATAAGAACCAAAATACCATTTGAACTTCAGTGATTTTGGGATATCATTTCATATGCTATCTTGTCCAAACGCATTCCTTTTAGGATTCTGTCGAACTTGATTCATTTTGGGAATTTCATTTTAAATGTTATCTTGTCGAAATGCGTTCTTTTTAGTGTTCTGTGAATATACAAAATATTCCGCTTGTCCAAAAGCGTCCTTTTTAGAGTTCTGTTGAACTTGATTGATTTTGGGAATTTCATTTTAAATGCTATCTTGTCCTAACGGGTTTTTTAGTGTTCTGTGAATATACATAAAATAATCCGCTTCAGTATTCCTTTCTTGCGTCATTTTCCTTCTGGATATAATAATTTGTTTTGATCTTCTTAAAATGGCTTTGTTGGACAGGCCATATTTACTGATATCTGTCATGTCATGGCTTTGTTGGATAGGTCCTATTTACTGATATCTGTCATGTAATGGAGTCGACACTGTACAGCCAACTATAAAACTGAAATGAAAGCCAATCATGACAAAAACAAAACAAAGACTCACAGTTACCTTTATGATGGGTTTCGATCGCCCCCAGTTGTGTCGTTTTGTTAGTTTTCATTCTTCGTCTGAAAATTAAAAAATGTAAACTTGATATTAAGTGCCCAATCAATGAACTTAATCTAAACTATATTATAATTGCAAAGGCGATTAACCATCCATTGTGAAGACATGGGGAGGATTAAAAATGAGCAACGTATCTAAAACTCTAAGTATACATTAAATTCAAGCGAGAAATCAGATAAACTGCAGGAGCTGGGTTTGAGGTTGATGCTTCTCCTTTATTTCTAAGGAACTTAAGAAAACATATACTGCCACGGAAGGGTTTTTAATCACTAAAATTAATTCATTTATTTATGAAACGAACAGCCAAATAATCATAAAACCCCAATAAAATCGAACTACTACTCGATCATTTCTGTCAGACCCAAATATGATACTGGGCAGTGCATATCTGTCATGTTGAGAACACATTCTAGGAAAGACAACTCTCGCGGACTTGCTGCTTTGATTACAAAATAATCACTTTTATAGGTGGTACCTTTGTTTCAGGCAACATGTTACATTGAAATGATGTAAATCAGACGGCCCAAAATTAGCCAAATCTGTTTTGGTTTAAAGGAAAAAGACGAGCTATGAATTCAATCGCACCCTTCACATGTTATTACTGCATCCCATAATAATTGTGTAATTACTAAAGTGAAAATTACAGGTGAAAATAGTCCAAGATATCAAAGATATCTTTACTGTTTGACACACATTTTATGAAAGTCCCATAAATACATTTATTATGAATGTCTGACCTAATAAATCCCTAATTACCAATACAGATTCGATTCGCCCTCAAACGAATAATCACTTAAATATTACGTGTTGTTTATTATCTGTGATGTTATGTATATTTAATTTCTATTGTGTGATTGATCTTTGTCTATAATTGAGGCTAGGAGATTGGGCCTACCTGAATTTATAGGTTGCTGCATTTGTATGGGAAAATGTGAACGAGTTTTTCGGATGTAATACTGCACGACCTTGTGAGTACAGAATATCCATCCGACAAAACGAGTTCATATTTTCCCATATAAATGCAGTAACCTTTTTATTATATGCTCATTTTCTTATCCTACCTAAGGCTTAATTATATAAACAAAATACACTACAAGAAACAAAGTAAATGAATGTATGCCGTATTCCAAACTAAATACACAAACGCAGATTCATCATTACACAACAATAGCATTATTAATGCGCACATAACTCCGCCAAGATAAATTTGAACTTAGTCGCGCGCTAGACATAAGTTTAGAAATTAAATGGCGTTTTTGTCTACTTAAAATTGAAATTAAAGCCATATTGTGAATGAATGCTGATTGTAACAAGTTTTCTATTTGATCTGGAACGAATATATTTTGGTATTTTTGTCAATTCTGCGAAATTTCGTGATTATGGACTGGATTTATATGTGATAATTCCACATGAAATACATCGAATTGAAGAAGCGAGGGAGAAGCGTGTTGACATCTGCAGATGTGTTTCTGTTTCTGTCATTGAATATTTGAAATCATAATGTGGGAAAAATATGAAGTCTTTCAATTGCAATTATCAAAAAGACGCTATGGAATTTAATGCTTATTTCATTTTAAGTGCAGTAAGGAGGATGTACTTGTACATATATTCGAAATTACAGTACAATTTCCAGATGTGTAATCAAGATTGAAAACCTATGACATGGCTCATGTAATTTGGATTTGCAGAACTAAGAAAGTACATTTTGAGGAAATTCAGTATGTAAAATTGTAAGTATATAATTTGCCATTCTTATTACCAGCTAAAGAAGACAGTTTATCTCTTGTCACTTGTCTGTTATTTGTAAGGACCCTTTCTTGCGTCGACTGTATAGCTAACCTAAATCAGAAACACTGTATCAAAAACGTTAACGCAGAATGTGCCAAAGCAGCTGAAATGTAGCAGTCCACGAAACATCTGCTTTACTTCATTCAGAAACAAGTTTAATAAAACAGAACGTAAAGCGCCTGCTACGCGAGTGTACAAGATTTTATGCACGTTAATGTAGTATGAATGTGTGCAATATCGTAAAATATTGACCGATTCTGACAATGTAAAGTTCAGAGAGAATACCTAGTCAATAAAAAAGATGGTATAATTTGGCAAGAAAGGATCAAAGCAAAACAAAACGTCGAGGACACGCCACCCAAAGACAACACGATAAACTGAAATTATTATCGTTTTAATTTCAAGCATTAGCAGCAAACGCATACCACCTGTTTTTCAATATTAGAGAATTTTTATATTACTATTAGGGAGCTACAGATGCTTTATATATATTTAAACCTCCGCAAAGAAAAGAAAGTATTATTGGAGACACACAGACCTAACGTAACAGTATACACGAATTCCATACAGGGTACAGTGTTAGATTTGTTTTGTTTTCTTTTTCTTTATCCATATCAAGCCTCACAATTCCAGTGTGTCGCTGTCTGACTTGGTGTGAAATGCCAGGTCATGAGAACACAACATTTGCAGTTTGTTTCAGGATAGCTATTCAGATAGCAAGATAGGTATTCAGATAGCAAGATAGGTACTCAGATAGCAGGATAGGTATTCAGATAGCTTTATTTCACCGCCTGATCCAGTCCAAAAGCTCTATTGCGGATTCCTTTGACTCGACAGTGCTGAACTGTTTTCAGTAGAACGTAAGCATATATATCCGTAAAGCTACAGTCTTCTCATTTTGTTATCTTAGTCCCGTTACAAATCCATGCAGTTTTGTCCATCTTTTTTATATTGTCTAAATGTAGGTTTCTTCACTCCGTCAATACGCCCTTCGTTCACCTCAGCGCCTGATCCGTCCTTTTTCCTTTCTGTTTCTTCATGTGCCTTAGCTTCGTATGTGTCTTATAATCTTTTACCAGGACAGGGTATTAACCGTGTTCGTCAACTGTTCTCATTGGTAATGTTTATACACAAAAACAAATTTTCGAGTCTATTTGCCCATTTATTCAAGTATGCTACTGTGTTTGTCCTAACTGCATCAAGGATATGTTGCTTTAGAATGCATACCTCAATGCGTCATCAAACTAGCACATTGCGAGAGGTTTGATTCCATAATTATACTTAAATTAACCCATAAATGATTAAATAACGAGGTGTCTACGATCAATAATATAACAATGAGTACGTTTGCCAAACACTCAAAACAACAAAAACTAGATTAATTGAACTAAGATAAAGTGTTGATTGAATTAGAGTAAACTGAACATACCTTTTCCATTTAACAAGTGCTATAACCACAGTGGTCATTACGACAACCACAATAACAGTTCCAACTATACCTCCTATGGCACCCGGATTGATACCAGTGGATGCTGTATCCTGTATTCCTGATATAATATATATATATATATATATATATATATATATATATATATATATATATATATATATATATATATATATATATATATATATATATATATATATATATATATATATATTTATATATATATATATATTTCTCCCTCATACGAGAGGAATCTAGCTGTTTTGCTAACATTACTTTTCTTATCTCAGTCTAGTTGTGCCAGTCAGTTCGTCTCAGTCATGGTGTCCACGGGATAGGAACTGCTTTTAAAAAAGAAACCCTTGTTCTCTTCTGTTGTGCCTGACAGAGTTGTTAAAAATCAAACAACAACAGCATGAACAACAGCAAAAGATGCATAACTAAAAGAAAATATAATCATAAAGCAACTTAATGTCTCTCTAACTTTGATAACACACCTTAGAAGGCATTTTGAGAGAGACAGACGAACACACGCGAAGTCAAGCTATTTCCACACTTCATGGCTGAATGTATGTTATCTATAACACATTGAATTTCCAGGTTAGCGCCATATTCCGCGTGAAACGAATGGAGATACGTTTAGCTACATATTTAATTACGTAGATCTGAAAAAAGACACTGTTCCAGACAAACAGGCTATATATAGATCTGAACAAAGACACTGTTCCAGACAAACAGGCTATATATAGATCTGAAAAAAGACACTGTTCCAGACAAACAGGCTATATATAGATCTGAAAAAAGACACTGTTCCAGACAAACAGGCTATATATAGATCTGAAAAAAAGACACTGTTCCAGACAAACAGGCTATATATAGATCTGAAAAAAGACACTGTTCCAGACAAACAGGCTATATACATCAAAGGCTACAAAAATCGAAACTCTCGCAAGCGCTACCGCAAGGTCGGCAACAACCAGAAATTTATGTCAGACCTGCATTCTTTAATCTTTTTTTAAACACCCCAATCAGTCCCAGTTGAAAAAACATAGTGTAATGTCAGTGTATATGAAAACTCCTGCTCTTACCAATCAGAGTGGGTTATTCATCTGTCCACACACTATTCCACAAGATTTCCATTGCACTCGTGATATCAACACTTGCCATATTTCCAGGAGAGAAAATAATGAATTAGAAATATCCTCAGTCACTATAGATTTCGTTGGCTGTCGATTCAGTATTGTATTGTATCGTACCATTGCTTGCCATATAACTGTTTTCAGATTAGAACTGATGAAAGTTGAACACCATTAGTGTAAAAAATATTAAGCACTTATTGTTATTTTCGCGTGACATTCATCGATTAAATGTGATAATACAGTAATGATATCAAATGTTGTCAATGATTCTGTTTTCTCATGCTTAGAACTGGTGTACAGTGGATTAACAAGTCACCCCAGTGTCTTCATTAACATATTCGTGATAACACGTGGTATGTAGGAACGAAGATCAAGTGTTTCGAGAAGCGCATATTACAAGACTTTCAACAGCTAACACTCATCACATTTTCGTATTATTGATTTTGGAATATTGATTTTGGAATATTGATTTTGGAAAATATATAATGGAAGTGTATTAACTGGGCAACAAAATATTGTAGTGAAAACTGTATCAAGTTCAAACGCAAAATTTGCCATCTGAAGATACAGAAGGACGGCGAAAATAGATTAATCTTTTAGGAGCTTAAACCAATTTTGAAATTCCAGTGATGCAATGTTAACCAATGTATATGCTTAACCTCGGCGACGAACATATGTATGTCTAAAGGCACTATTGGCACGTTTGTCGTTAAATAAATAGCCCGAATAAACCAAGCAGCAGTATTAACAAATACGGAAATGACAAAAGAAAGGTTAATTTTAGTGCAAACATTCTCATGGCAAATATCGATCAAACTTAAAATGCTGATGTAGAAAACAAACATTTCGACATATACTATAAAAACACATTACCTTCCATTTTATTAAAATGCTCTAAATTTCGAACGAACTACACACATAAGTTACATGTCTTGACAACCAGAATTGTAAGTTTTGTTTTCGTACACTGTTCAAATGTCTGTTGTATCTGTTGTATTCGTTTTTGAGATTAAACAAAATTACAGTTCTAGCATTTTGTTATTTAAAAGTACTAAATGGAGAAAGAGATTAAATAATAAAGGAATGAATTGTACAATTATATATATATATATATATATATATATATATATATATATATATATATATATATATATATATATATATATATATATATATATATATATATATATATATATATCCATGATTAAATATGTACAATATGACATTAAAATTAAGACTGTTCTTTGGTAGGATACAAGAAAAAATGAGTAATCAGAGTTTCATTTATACTCACTCATATCACATCGTGTTCCCTTCCATCCTCTGTCACACCCACTAGGACATTCTCCAGAATCTTTGTCACATGGCCGTCCCTCATTGCATGTCCCGCATGATAGGTTACAAAACTCAGAGAACATACCGTCCAGACATTCTTGCAATTAGTAAAATTTGTACAATTAATACAAGGTAAAAAAAGAAAACACAGCCCAGACCTCCTTGTAGTTAAATAAGGATTGATTCTGTATTCATTAATACAATTCAACGAACCGATGAAATGCTGTGCAAACTGCTGAATCCTTATAATGTATTTAGTTAAATAAACTCATAGTTTGATATAATTCCTTTATTTAATCATATTTTGAATTTCATTTACTATGGCTCAATAATACAGAACGGTGAATCTCATGATTCAAATAGAGCGAATCGGAAAATCTCGCCGTCTGACGCCAGTATAAAACACTGATCAACTGAAGATGTTAGATGCTAACATGTGATTTGTATTAGTATAATTTGTTTCATAACAAGCAGTCAATCCTTAATCGAAAGTGTATACATAAACTCTGGAAGCAAGCTATGCTGGCTTCTATACATTATCTAATACCACATCTGTCACGTGACCGCATTGATCAGCTATGTGTTTGAGTGGAAACATTATTTCGTTTTCTCTTTTAATCGCCTTTTATTTTCTTTATTATTTCTGAACAAAGTGCATAATTTCATATTGTAACTGTATACGGTTTTTATATCATACATTAATATATGCACTCACTGACGAATTTCGCACGGTAGCGTCATGTTTTCACATCAAGATATGTAAGGAGACTATGTCTTTATTATTCATTTAAAGTGTGTAAAAATTTCAGCATCAGGAAAGAGATCTCATTTATTTGGGAAACGTACAGCTTCTTGGTTCCTGTTAAAATCTTACGTAAGGAGTCCGAGTTTGAGTGATCCGTTATTCTAAATATAGCTCCCATTCATTGAGTATATGTACAGAAGTAATATAAAACTGTGTGCTTTTACCTTTTTCTCTCCTTTGGGGCCATTCCACCCGTCTTCGCCTCTACCCCACATACCACTTTAGTCCACACACGAGAGTCGCCTGTTGATCGTTTTTAATTTTGTCCGCGAGAGTGTAAACGTCCTGCACACACGTAATCAAGTCATGTTGGGTTAGAGTCTCGTCCGGATGTAAGGGCCTCAAAGGGTTTTCCAAAAAAGGCAAAACCTAACCTTAATACTACTTCAGGAAAGCCTATGGTATAGATCGATACACACACTGAAGAATGAATGTACTAAATACAGACAGCCTGTTAATACTGATCGTACCTACACTACACATTAAACTCCTTTCTTATTTGTTCTGAAAACTCTTTTGCCATCTGTTCACCTTAGTTTACCCCAGGTAGTTGTTTTAGATTAATTTGTATGATTTTTATGTTAAAATGTGTGGCTGAAATATCTGTACATTTAATCAGATGAACAAACAATGTTTCTGTATTATTCATATTTACTAGTAACTTATATGTGTCAATGGATGCTGATTTTATGCCACTGAATGTTGAATTTGTTTGTCCAATATTATAGCTCAACATCTGAGGAGTGTTTTGTTCGAGGGTATAAAGGCTATTATTTTAAGCTGTAAATCTTTTAGATTAAGGTCAGATGTTTTAACTTCAGGGCAGTATTTAAGAGCATTATATTTGATATAATAGGACTGAGGTTATTCCATCTCGTTCTTTCACTTCTCTCAAATATATATATATATATATATATATATATATATATATATATATATATATATATATATATATATATATATATATATATATATATATATATATTAAGCTTTAATAGCATATTGCTCGACTTCATAGTTTTGTGAATCTGCGCTGTTTCTCATTTGTGGTCGTAACTGTATAATTTATGCCAGCATAGTATCAAACTCAGCCGCACTGATTAATTTATCATCGATTGCTACCCAGTGCAATTTAATGATCGTATTGAGAGCGTAGTCGTATCAAAATTAACTTGTTTAGCGCGACCAGAGACACCAATTCCTATCGATAAAGCTGCGACAGTAATACCGGTTGGTGTACCTAGGATGTTGTGGTTGCGATTCCAGTCAAAACAAGAGCAATAGTTGCTAACACAGCAAGACCACGCATAACAGGAACGACACGCGTTTGTATTTCGCTATCAGCGCTTTTCTCTTGGTAATTTAATTTCGTAACTGTTTTTTTCCGCTTCGAGTATTTTTTCACGACGATAAAACTAAGGGGTTGTCATAGTTATGTTAATAGTTTAGTTGCGTATTTCAATTCCACAACAGGCAGACCCTGTCCGGTCTCATCATCATGCGCAGGCGTAATACACACATCCACTTCACTTCTAGCCAATTACTCTTTATTTTTGGTAACGGTGTCATAAAGTTATAAAATCCTCGGCCTTGAGAATAATTAAATCTCCTACGATTGTGCGTTCTGGTGGGATGGTTTGGCACAGCTCTCTTACAAGAACAAAAAGATTATGCCAGAATGTTTGAATCTAACGATCGCCTTTGCCCAATAACTGTCACTAGATCAAGTACGTCATTGTAGATTAGCAATCGAGATCGCTATTGTCTCAGCTGAGAGATCTTTGTGTAAAATATTGGACGGAGAACGTCAGTGGGGTAGATATATCGATAAATGCCACTTCGCCATTGTAGAAACAATCCCGAAAAGGTTTTACATCTGATGCTGTAATTGACATCTGTACGCTTGCCTAGTGGATGATCCCAACCTTACCTCGAGTTAGTTGTGGTGTATCAGGGCGATTCCAAATAGCACAAGTTCTACCTGGTCCCTAACAGAATTATACGACAGTTCATACGAGGGTTTGGTAACACCATTTTGAATCAGATCTTCGTTGACAAGTGGAACAAAACGGTTATCGATGTTAACATTCGCTGATAGTTGATCTAACACACCGTCGTTAAATTCTGTAACCTCATCATCGCGGTCAGAATCAGGTAAGCATATAATGTTTTAACTCTATAAATTAAAATGGAATCTTAAACACACAAAAAAGACGGTTAAGTATCCTTCTGGGTAAACGTTGATTGCTTTAAACTTAATTTCATCTCCTGTGACTAATGCCTTTGATATTGTATATATGAAATTGTCTGCAACAGTACGAGGTTTGTCGACGCGTGATAGTGGTGGTACAAACTCAGGATCGAGATGGCTTTGATTATTATTTGTTAACATTACCATTACACCTTACCCACCTTTAATTACCGCTATAATGAACAAGTATGATCTGGATTCTCGCACCTTTAAGATGTGACTATCAAAGTCATTTCCGTCAAGAAAAAAAGTCACATACTTTAATGTAAAATCAATAAGTGACCATCCAACTCTGTTTGTACTGGCATAGTCGAATGAAACAACGGTTGCTTCGCCGTACATGGATAATTAAGTAACAACTTCAGTTGGCAGTGCAAGTCCATACAAGTCAAGATACAAAATATGTTGTGGTGTTTCCACGTATGCGACCCAGTGATTGCGAGGGCTGAATCCAGATTGATGATGCCAGTTTCATGTGACTTGAATAGTTTTAATATCATCGAGGTGCTTTTGGGATTGGCCGCATTAATGTTAGTGAGATGTGTTTGTGTCAACCACACGAGTACATTTCCAATTACTTTTGCCTGAGAAAGGTTTAGTGTGACACCATACATATTTTTGATTGCGTGTTTTATTTTCTCCTGTTGGTTTTCAGTAGGACAGGAAATATTTAAATTTGTAACAGGTTTAATTATAAATTTATGAAAGTTCTACGAATGTTCCACATGTGCATCGAGCCCTCTCATTCTGCCATCAGCACCCTTTATCAGTTGTGTCTTGTCAGAACGTTTCACAGCATATCATCTGTAATTAGTGGCAGCAGAAGCTACACATGCATGAAACGGATTGTTGGAACGACTCCAAGTGTTCCTGTGAAAAGTAATAAATCGCGAACAACGTATTAAAGTCTTGTTTCTAAAAGCGCTTGGGATAGGATAGGATACTAGGTCAGTTGTAATACACTGCCAGCAATGATAGTGCGACCTCAAGTGTGCATGAGTCAACAGCAGTCACTGGTGCACACTGAATTCTGGTTTCGTGGATGAGATGGTGATCATCGATATAGGCTTTTTTTTTTTTACAACCACCTGTTGCATTGGATCATATATTTTACGGAGCACACTCACCGTCTCAATTGCGTCAGAACGCATCATCAGCGTTGTACATATCATGAACATCTTAAACTCAGTTCATACATGAACGAGCGATATTTGTCTCTGTACATCATATCATTAGTGAGCAATAACTGAGAAATCGACGTAGCTTCATTAATGACGTCGGGTGCCATGCTGCATGTACGAATTGATCCCACGAGTATTTCCAATTTGGTGTGCGTTTCTGGCGTCACTTTTGGACCTTTTCTCAAGCCAGTTTGATCGTTTTCTTCTTGTTGCTGTTGCTGCTCTTCTTGTTCTTTTGGTTTTGGTGTTATTCGTGGAGGCTTACGTTTTGAGTGAAGCACGGATACTTGATCGGAAAATTTGTCTGCATCAATTTCAGGATTAAATCCTGGTTAACCCGAATATTCTTCTATTGTAGTATCAAAGGTCGGTCGATGCACATATTTTTCTGTCGTGGTAGTTTGAAGGGCTTGTTGATATTCTCCTGTCGCGTAATTAACATAAACCATCGTATCGCTGAAATGCTTTATGAAATCAAGTATATTATTATAAGAACTATACACGTTGTCAGAAGTTTTTTTTTATCCCCAGTAAATTCCAGTATATCCACCTGAGCTAAACCATTTTTAATGTCCGTTGATTGTTGTCTGATACTAAATCTCTTTTAGGGGTATTATAAAACATACACAAAAGAGGTATATGTTGATCCACTGACATCGTTTTTCATTAAAATTTGTATCGGTGTTTGCATGAATAATCGGTATGTGGGTGGTAGTGGAGTAAGTACTGAACGTATAACGGTTCAAATTGTCACAGTTTGTGTGGTCTGGCATGTCATTGAAGAATGTGCATTTTGTCTCACATTTTTGTTATCATATTGTACTTGTTAACTAAGGTATTTTAGTCAGTGCTAAAATTCACAACGGCGGCGCTGCGCAAGCAGACGACCCGTTTTCCTGGAAATAAGCGCTATTTAATGAAATACAGCAAAATGCGCGATGTAAAATATAAAATACTCTATCGGTTAAATTCGCACACGAATATCCCTTCTAATATCCTTGATAAAATCATTTGCTACAACAGTACACATATATATATATATATATATATATATATATATATATATATATATATATATATATATATATATATATATATATCGTTACAAAGAAAGGATAATAAAGTTTTCTAGTTATGGAGGTAATCCTTCCTGCAGGATTAAATTAATTGTAAATAATGTGGATCCTTTAGTGTGGATACACAGCTGGAAATATATATATATATATATATATATATATATATATATATATATATATATATATATATATATATATATATATATATATATATATATATATATATATATAATTTAGAATATTCTAGTGTAATCAAAATATGACGAACAATCATTTATTTATATTCACACTTCAAGTTCCACGCTGTTTGTGCATGTACAGTTTCAACACGAGGGATATAATGCCTAATTTGGGTAGGTGACAAGCTTTCCTTTCATCAGGACTTACCATTCATCCTAATTTGTTTATGGTTGAATGGATTAGCCACAGATTTTCAAAAGTTTAGTTTGGCAGAAGCCTTGGAATATTATGTTAGTTAAGACACGTTATTGTCAAGGTGGAATTCTAAGAGATATTGTTATTGATAATCAATGTTGAAGTCCTAGAAAGTGGATTTCCAGACGATTTTTTTAAAATTGATAATCACATTTGGTTTAACAGGGTGAACCTTGAGAATATGTATACTTGGCGTTCTCTGATAAGTTAAATCCATGTACAGGAGTTAAGATAAAATTATGGAACACAAAATGAAATGTCAATGATATGTCAATTTCTTTGCTTTTAACCGTACCGTATTTTTCATGATAACTTACCGCCCTCGACCACGACTTCACATAGGGTCATGATATAGCTGTTCCATCTCACAACTGAGACAAAGCGGCCAACATAGTTGATAGATGCAAAGACGTGTTTATGGTTTGACGATTTTTGCTTTGCTAATGGTGGATTAGAGGTCCATGTATTTGAATTATTCCCCACGAAGACTTGGAAACCGGAAAGTTGGTCATCTAAGATGGAATCGGAAGACATAAACGATGATTGTTGAGAATTCGAAGAATCCATGCATTCAAAACATTCAATTTTCTTCACTAATAGTTGTGGCTGTACAACCATTTGTTTTTCTTCCAGATTTAGCTTGAACATAACGTCTTAGTATAATAAGCATGGTTGAGAAAATATCTAAATAAGAATACACATAAACTCTATAACGTAATCAAAACTAGTTTAAACCATAAACAGCTTTATATGCAAGAATTAACCGAAACGTTTATGTATACATAGACCGCAACAAAGCGTAAGCACTAACGAGTTAGTATTTATGTAGACGCAACGTGTTATCCTCAAGGAAGTTTATTATTAGAGAGACTGCAACAAGTTTTAACCAAGTTGATTTTTACATAGACCGCAACAAGGTTCAAACTCTACATACATACATACATACATACATACGTATGTTTAAGAACATTCCTATTTTGGAAAACGACTAAGTAATCAATGTGTACCTTCAGTAGTTCTTTCATAAACAATGATGGTCTTTACCATGATCTGGAAACCGATATCAACCTCCCAAGTATGGTTTCCTAGGGAATTGTTAGTTGCACTACAGGTACGGGAGTTTCCCGGGTTGGATCCGTTTGAATTGCCATCAACAGCTTTGTCTGCAGTCCATTGGAAACCGTTAAAGAAGACTGTCGAAGACTGATATGCGAACTTATTGAAAGCGAAATTTCGCATGCCTGTCATGATAAAAAATAATATCATCCTTATGCACGCTGTCACATACACCTTTTGCCTTTTAAAATGAGATAGGAAAATCGGTCTCAACATTGGAGATTAGTTTTATAATTTGAGAAAGTATTTTTCTAATAATAGAAAATAAAGTCGCATTTTGTAAAAATAATTCAAAAGTATTTCTTTTAGCGGCGGACTTTTACTTTCTGAGGCACTTTGAAAATATGATACTATATTATAAAGTACATCCTTCGTGTAAGAAAGAGGGTAAATAATATCGAATAATATGGAATTAAAACACAAAAAAACCCAAGCTGAACACATAGTCCCATATGTTGATATGGTTGGAAATTGTTAAACGTAATAGCACTAGGAAATATTAACTGATGTGGAAAGGCTCCACAGCCAAAGAAATGCCAGAAGTATTTATTGGATTTTTTTAAAAAAAGTAGTAGCATGCCGGTCAGTCGCTTTTGTGCAGGTTGTTGAACTAATTACTTTTTTAATAAATATGTGTATGGTGAAATTTGAACTATATTTCGATGGATTTAGTACTCATGCTGCACAAGAAATGGTAACGAAATCAATCAAATAACAATAATCTGCATTTAACTATAACAAACAATAAAGATAGTGTTGTAGTTTAAAATAAGAGTAATATAAGTAACATCGTATGAAAAAGGTTTATAAAATATGAGGCATTTATTTACACACTTAACCTTGAAAACATATATTCGTCTGCCATAAAGTGCACTTTAGAAATGTTTTTGTCTCAATGCAATGTAATTATTGATCAAGCAATGATATCAATAAATACTGAAACGGTAAAATAATTATTCAGCTGAGTTTAAATTCCCAGTTTATGAATTTATCGTAAAATAATATCACTATGGACGGCTAAACCCTTAATACAGCTCATATTCAAGGGTCTCGTCTTCTATCCCCTGTTTGACCATGCGTGAGAGCAAAGTGATAGCGCGTCCAAAGTTTATGGATTTCTCTTTTCTGCGGTGTCTTCCACTATTAAGACCAAATTAGGCCAACATCAGAAGCCGCCAGAAGAGCTTTATATACACCCTGAGAACGTCTTATGCAATATACGTAAATCAAATAAAGTTTATGAATAATTTTCTCCATCAATATATACAATTATCAATGTTCTGCCTCGAGTTGAATTATGGTCAATGTATCCGACTATCCGATATGGAGAAACCTTCTGCATCGGTAAATTCACCAATTTAAGACGAACAACGAAAACAGGAGGTCTATTGAGATACCCTATCAATAAAACTGCCATCATTATTTGCCCATGGAGCTTTCAAGATATGCAAAGCAGAAAGAATGTCATCTTGACATAATACAATCTCTGCATTTGCTACAAAATCTGTGATACCTAATTTGCAGGTGTCTCCCTTATATCCAGCTATGCAGCCTCCCATGCACTTTCCGTCTTTAGTAGAGCAACTATTACTGCCGTTCAGACAGTTACCGCATATTTCTTTACATCCAGGACCATACGTTCCACTCTCACACACTGTAAAAAAAAAATATCAGAATCCTTTTTCGCTTGAATGGAAAAACTGAGAATGACTCAATGTTCTATTATCAATAATTAATTCGGTACTAATAATGGCGTAAATGACACGTATAATAATCAAATGATGGGCCCGCGATATAAGATTGAACTTTAGTTACATGATAACCGATTTTTACTGCCTGTAAGAAATTAGTTAGCATTTTTGCATCCCGCAAATTGGTCTACATTATTACAAGTACAAATGTATTTTATTAATGGTGGCTTTGTAGTGGATATGCGGCGATATCAAAAAGAAGATTAGAAGGGTTCTGAAAAAAGTTATTTACTTTAATTCTATGATAGGTATTTTTGTACTTAGTAATTATTCTACTTTAACATGCTGATGTACAAAATAAATACTTCTACCAGTAGTCTTCGTGGAAGAAAGACAAGCATTATCATAAATACTTTTAACATGTTATACATTTAAAATGAACTACACGCATCAGTTTTTTAAGTGGTTCTTATAGTATACAAATACCTACATATATTGCATTTTTCTCCCTTCCATCCTTCCTGACAGCCCTCTTTGCAATGTCCGTCAGTCGTGGAACAACTGTTGTTGCCTCGCATGCAGTGACCACATATTTCTTCACAACCAGAACCGTAAGTTCCGTTTTCGCACGCTGAACAAAGGAAGACTGTTGCATTTCTTTACTCGCGCATATAAATTATTGTTCTAGCATTTCTACATTTAAAAATAGGAAATACGAGTTGTATTCTCTTCACTGTGACACTATGTTTTACAGACTTTAATGGTTTCATCAGTGTTTTACCACAAATAAATTATACAAGTTAATCATTTAATTCGGGAAATATAGATGGGCAACATGTTGTTAGACTTTATGGCCATACATTTAATAATAGGAAAAAGCAAACGAGCAAGTTTTCTAAAGCTTAACAAATAATGTTATTATCAAGGTTATGAAACGAAATTTAAGAACAACTGGTAGTATTATTAATTAAAGAGATAAAAATGATATAAAAGAGTTCAAAACAAGTCCAGAACTTCATTGAATAAATTAATAATAGTCCATGAATATATTTCAGTCCAATGAGCACTTTATAATTCCAATGAATCAACCAAATAAATATATTCGCTCAAATGATAAACCCTGCATTAAACACTTCTGCAGACTGATGTAAAAACAAGAACATAGGAAAAAAGAATCCGAAAAAGAATGAATTAATTGCCCACTTCAGTCCTTATTTACATCTCCAAGAGTCTATATTGACTGCATGTCGCAATACATTCTACGTGACAGATCTTACTACTCAATCTAATATTTCAATACAAATACTAAGATGAGCTACGTCATAAAATAACCACCTTACCTATCAATCAAATGAGAATGAACTTAATTTTTTTAATAAAAAACCTTATATCTTTAGCAATGAGAAATGACAAATAAAATTCATCAGGTTCAATACATAGTTTAAATTTAACTTTTAAACACCTTTTATATATTTAAAATAGAATCTACACACATGGACACAAGATTACCGGTAGATATGCTATTTCTTGTTCATAATTGATCACTAAGATTTACAGACATGAATAAAATTACACTCAGTAAGGATAAGTCATGTGTCAAAGGTTAAACAAAAGTTAGATATACATAACAATTTACACAAACTGTATATTCATTATCGATTATCAAATATGTATAATAAAACAATAAAAAGTAAACCGATGAGTGACCATATTTTCATTTCTACTCACGCATATCACATTTTATTCCCTTCAATCCTCGGTGACACCCAGTCGGACACGTCCCATTATCTTTGTCGCATGGCCGCCCCTCATTACATTTTCCGCATGTCAGGTTACAAAACGCAGAGAACATACCGTCCAGACATTCTGTAATAAGTACAAGGTAAAAATCAAGCAACACACATCCAAGACATTCTTTTATTTAAAACAAATCAAAAATAAGTCAACAGAAGGAAAGATATTCTTGAATTAATACAAGAGAAATAACACAATATTGCCTTTACACATCTGTGTAATTAATACAAGGCAAAAAAAGAAAACACAGCCAAGACATTGTTATAGTCAATACATGGTAATACTCAGGCAACAAACAGTCCAGACATTCTTGTCAATAATATCAGAGAAAACTAAGTTAATTCATTCGGATAAATAATATAGGGTGAAGACCAGAGAACAGTTTCATTTAATTGATGCAAAATAAAAATCAAACCACCTGGTACTCTTCTCATTTAGATAAGAAAACATCAGACAACCAGTTTCCCAGGCATTACTATAATTAATACAAGGTGAAAAGTTTAACATGCTCAATAATCAAAACATTTTTATAGATACAGTGAAAAATGTTACCCGTTCGCAGACTTATATTGTTTCAAATAGTCACAGTTTGAGTGGTTATGCATATAAATGGAGATTTTCACATGTTTGCTATCAAAATTGTACTTGTTCTTAGTAAATACCATGTAGATAGGCGCTATTGAATAAAATACTGCAAAATCAGCGA
This sequence comes from Sinohyriopsis cumingii, assembly GCA_028554795.2. NCBI lineage: Eukaryota > Metazoa > Mollusca > Bivalvia > Unionida > Unionidae > Sinohyriopsis > Sinohyriopsis cumingii. The sequence continues at coordinate 76,196,352 of CM068832.1, read as the reverse complement.
TATAAAACGATATATTGGTTAAAATGGCACACACTATCATCTCTAATATGATGGACGAGACCAATACTTTGTTGCAGCGGTATTACTTTGATAAATAATTATTCTTTTCTAAAGAAAACCTAATCATGTTTTGTAGTTGTCGGGAAACCAATGTTAAGATCCTCTTCCATATATATAATACAAGCTGAAGACCAGAGAACAAGACATTCTTTTAATTAAAACAAATTAAAAATAAGTCAACAGATGGAAAGAAATTCTTGAATTAATACAAGGGAAATAACACAATATTGCCCTTACACGTTTGTGTAATTAATATATCTGTTTCATCGGAATGTCTTATTCAATGGTCTCCAACTTGTATTATTTATACGAATGAGATAAGATGACCGCTATCGCATAATAGGCTTGAAGCAGCCGTTTTTTAGTGCCGTTTTCATGATATTTGTGCTTGTTGCCTGTTTTCATCTTCGTTACTGTGTTCATTATGTATTGGCTGTTAAATTCGTATGTGTTTCTTCATCTCCTTGTTTTGGAAACGAGAACAATTCGACTTTTTCTCAGCTGCCTTGCTCCACTGTTTTTGAACAAACTGCCATCACGTATTCTTGCCAGTCAACCCGTTTATCCTACGATGGACCCTCATTAATTGCTTTAAATGATCACTCCTTGGCTCTCCACACTACATTGTGCTTTAGACTAAACGAACTGGGGCTACATTCATCATTACCTAAATGTAAACAGAAGCGAAAAAAAAAACGTTGTTTCAAAGCAGGCCGGCGTAGAACAAGAAGAAGAATCCCAGTTATCTCCCTTATTTCGGCACAACCATTAAAAAAATTCGACCGTTAATTTAGATAACCTAACTCAAATCCCTATTAATTCGCTAACCTTTATGTCAACTATCCAGGAAATACCTCTGCGCATTGCATTATTCAATGCCCAGTCAGTAAGACCACCGGAAAAGCGCGCAGAAATAGTTAATTTTATCAACGACCAACATGTTGACATATTTTTCCTGACAGAAACATGGCTAAAAACATCAGGCGATGAGCCCAAGCGTGCGGATCTCACACCCACTGGTTACTCCATCAAGTCGTTCCCACGTAAATTTGCTGACATCACAAAGAACTCCATGATAAAACGTCTTAACTACACCACAACATTCTATTTCGACCATACATCGTTTGAACTAGTCCAAACCACACTCACACTGGAGCAAAGGTCAGTCCATTTTGTTCTGCCTATACCGCTCTCCTCCTAGTAGAAAAAACAAGCTGGCTGACTCTCTTTTTGGAGCAGTTTCCGAATATCCTGGACTATGGAAATTCGATAGGTGGCAACCTGATTATTCTTGGAGATTACAACTTTCACTTTGACTGTCCCAGAAACTCAAATACATCAAAAACTCATAGATTCTATTAACGTTTTCAGCATCAAACAGTCAGTTAACCAACCCACCCATAAACATGGTCACATTTTAGACTGGATTCTTCAAAGACGTGATGATAACATTTTACGGTCCTCCCTGGTATCCCATGACCTTGCATCAGATCACCTCTGCATTATATGCCATCTTGACGTATCCGTCCCTAACCCTCCACCTTTATCTGCTACTAAGAGAAACCTCCGTATGATAAATAGAACCAAACTAATGCACGACATCCAAGCTAACCAAACAACTTGCTTACCTCCTACCGCAGAACAACTCGATAACTGTCTGCGTCCATTGCTTGACAAACGTGCCCAAGCTACCAAGTGCAGAGTATCAATTCAAAAGTGTTCTCCATGGTATAGTAGTGTTAGAGACCAGCTTCGCACTGCTAAAAGAGACCGCCGTAAGGCAGAGAGTCTCTGGCTTTCCACCAGACTCACTATTTATACGCAAATCTATGAAGTCGCTAAGAAGAATGTCACAAATATAGTCAATGCAGCGAAATCAGCCCACTACACTACTAAGATCATGGAAAGCTCAAGCTGCAAAGAGCTCTTCGAGATTACTAACAAGCTAATGGCAAGGAAAAAATCAACACCACTTCCAATTACCTTCTCTCCAGTCGACTTTCCGGACATGTTGCAAATTTCTTCCGTGACAAAGTACAAACCATTAGAGATAAGCCTGACACCACAATTTCAGTTGACTCGTCGTGACCATACAGTTGGGATACGGAATTTGAGCGACAACTATTAGCAGCATTTGCACCTGTCTCAATGGATTTTGTACGTACGATCGTGATGAAGAGTGCACCAAAGTCACGTGAACTTGATCCAATTCCAAAATCACTGCTGCTTGAGTGCTTAGATCCAGTATTGCCTTCACTAACTGATATTATTAATACCTCTCTCATCCGGGGAATTCCCATCATTTTTTAAAACTGCCATTGTAAAGCCTATGCTGAAGGAACTAACACTAGACCATAACGATTTAAAGAACTACCGCCCAGTTTCTAATCTCCCATTCATATCAAAATCTTAGAAAAGGTTGTTCTATCCCAGCTTAAATCTCATCTAAATTCAAACAGTCTTTTCAGCAATGTACAATCTGCATATCGCCTTTGCCACAGTACTGAAACTACTCTTCTAAAAGTAGTTAATGACAGTCTCTCTGTGTTGGATAGCGGAAAGATTACAGTTCTCACCCTCCTTGATTTGTCTGCAGCATTTGACACAATAGACCATGATATATTACTTCACCATCTCCAGCATGTATTTAGCATTCATGATACAGCCTTACTGTTGTTCAAGTCCTACTTGGTCAACAGGACACAAATTGTATCTGCAAATGGAATACACTCCAGCCCAGTTGATTGATGTTGTGGTGTTCCACAGGGGTCTGTTCTTGGACCTGTTCTCTTCATTCTGTACACTCCGTCGCTCTCAAGTGTCATAAGACATCATCCAGTGTCTCACCAATTGTACGCTAATGACACGCAAATATACAAACCTAGCCACCCAACTAAAGTTGATGCTTCCATCCAAGGTGTAGAGACGTGCATTTCTGATGTGAAATCATGGATGACATGTAACAAGCTGCAGATGAATGATGATAAAACTGAGGCCATTCTGATCACAAAACAAAAGACTTTCTCATTCACATCCTTTACCTCAAACAATAAATATCATCAACGCCAACATTAAATTCACACAATCAGTACGAAACCTAGGTGTTACTCTGGACAGTACTCTCACATTGCATCAACATGTCATGAACATATGCAAGGCTGCATATCTTGAGCTGAGACGCATCAGCTCAATTCGCAAATATCTTTCAGTTGATGCCACTAAAACACTTGTGTGTTCATTATTACTTTCAAGACTGGACTACTGTAGCTCAATTATGTCTGGTTCATCTCAATATCTACTCCAGAAACTTCAAAAAGTTCAAAACACAGCTGCTCGGATCATACTTAGAGTACCATGATCAGAGCACACCTCCCCGCTGATCTGTACCATATACTGGCTATCCATTCGATCCAGAATCAAACACAGTTTTGTTTTCTCTGTGTTACGTTTCACTGTCGGACTCTAGTCCAACATACCTATCCGATCTCACACATGTATACACACCAGCAAGATACTGACGCTCCTCTTCTGAAAATCGTATACTCACTATTTCCGCTAGGAAAACAAAGTCATATGGACAGCGTTCTTTTGGATACTAGGACCCAGCAACGTGGAATGAATTTCCCACTGAACTTAGACACAAAGACACAGTGATCACATTCAAGAGGGCTCTCAAAACTCAGTTATTTCGACTGCAAGAACAAACTTAAAGACCTAATAATGTTTCCTACCTGAAATATTATCAGCATGTTTTTCATTTTTTAATGTTTTTCTCATTTTGATGGTGTTTGTTTTTGTAATAATGATAATTATATATATATATATATATATATATATATATATATATATATATATATATATATATATATATATATATATATATATATATATATATATATATATATATATATATATATATATCTTATAGGTGTTGTCTAATGTTTTAAAGCGCTTAGAGCTTCTAAAGATTAGGCGCTATACAAAGTCCTCATCATTATTACTATTATTATATGTAACCAAGGTATGCAAATGTTATTTTACACGCACGCTTCAAGTGGCACGAATTCGTGTTGCATGTACAATTTCATCATGAGGCCGGGAATGCCATAAGTCTGTAGGTTGGAAGCATCTGTTTCATCAGAACTAACCATTCATCTAAATTATTTAATTGTAACGACTTAGAGACAGATTTGCAAAAATTTAGTTTGTAAAAGCAATAGCATATTGTTCTATTTAGGACACGATATTGATCAAATAAACAAGGTGGAATTCTAGGGCATTTTCGTTACTGATAATGTGGACTTCAAGAAGCATTTTAGAGATTATCAAATTTGAAAGGATTAATAAGGTGAACGTTGCGTATGTACAGAGTTAAAATGAACAGTCTGCATCACTTTCAGGTTAATTGAATGCTAGCAATGACGGAAGATAACATTATTCATCTCAAAATGAAGCATCACGGATACGTCAACTTCTATCTATTCATCATGCTGTATTCTTCATGGTAACCAATATATGTTGCGACTTACCGCCCTCGACCATGACTTCGCAAAGAGTCATGATCGTCTGGTTCCATCTCACAACTGAGACAAAGCGGCCAACAGAGTTGATAGATGCGAAGATGTGTTTACTGTTTGACGACCCTTGCTTTGCTAATGGTGGATCAGAAGTCCATGGATTTGAACTATTTCCCACGAACACTTGAAAACCGGAGAGTTGATGATCGGGGCCGGAAACTAAAAATGAAAACATTAATTACTGAGAAATCGAAGAACACATGCATTCGAAAATTGGATTTTCTTTCGAAATAGATGTAGTACAGTGAAATTTTTTTTCTTCTTCCAGATTGAAATTCTACATGTTTATCTCGTCACACATTAATCAAGGCGTGTTAATACTGATACATAAAACAATTATGAACGATAACTTAATCACAAAAGGTTAGTTTTATATAGACTGTAAAAAGTATATTGTTTTTAGACCTCGCCATATTTTAGTATCAAACCAGGATTTTTATATCGACTACAAGAAGGCTTAACCTCTTCAATCTTGAAGGGTCTGTTTTTCAAACTTTTCGTAGTAATTAGTTATTCAACGGATTATGATACTTCACTCTTTTGTCTTAAACATATATAAATATGTACACATATAAATACATTTAGGAGAGCCCTTATCTTCAAAAAAGACCAATTAATAAACTAATTAATCAATGTTTACCAACATCAGTTCTTCCGTAGACAGTGATGGTCTTCACAATAATCTGGAATCCGATATCAACCTCCCAAGTATGGTTTCCTTGAGAAACATGAGTGGCACTACATGTACTGGAGTTGTTTGGGTTGGATCCGTTAATATTGCCGTCAACAGCCTTGTCTGCAGTCCATTGGAATCCGTTAAAGACAAGTGTTGATGACTGATACGCAAACTTATTCAAAGCGAAATTCCGTATGCCTGTCATAATGAGAAACCATGTTTTTTCATGCATGTCGACGTATATACCTTTTTGCATATTAAATGGAAATCAATTTCTAATAGCAGGTAATTGTGTTAGCATTGGAAATTAATTGTATAGTCTTAGAATATATTTTCCTAATAATATAAAATGAAGATGCTTTTCTAAATGAAATAAGAAATTATTTCCTTGAGGGCGAATTCATCATATCTGAGTCTCTATGCGCCTGCAAATGTGGAAATAGGATACGATATCTGAAGAATAGTCTTACTATAGGAAATGGTGTAAACAATATGGAACAGAACACTTCAAGAATTATTCCGAATACAGATTCCCATATCTTGAAGTTGTTGGATATTCCTAAACATAATGTCACTAGGAAATATCAGCCAGTTTTGAAAGAATCCACAACCAAACAGATGCATACATTATCTATTTAAAGGTTTCTGTGTGACGTGATTTTGAACTACAGTTCGAAAGACTTAATGCTGATATTGTACAATAAATATTAATAAGGAACACTAAAAATTAACATCTGGTAAAAGCAGTATAGATGATGTTTTTATTAATATTTTTCGTATTTCCGGTGTAGATATTTACAACCGCATTAACTTGGCATGCTTAGAATGGTTTTGTTCAGACAGCTTGCTTTTGTGTAGCAGGGCCAAATTAATTTATTATTCATACAACATTAACTATCTATAACCTAGATGACTGAAGAATTTACAAAGATTATATTGTTTTAGAATGCTATACAATACTTGTGCTGTTGTATTATATATATATATATATATATATATATATATATATATATATATATATATATATATATATACTCTCTAAACCAACCAGTAATTTCTCTGATAGAAACCTAGATATTTAGATGTTTGCTACCAGTATAACATAAACAAACATATTAAAATCTGTTCCCGCTCGATGGATGTTATTGGATGCTGCAAGATAATATAAAGTAAAACTTCATTTGTAAGAGAAACAGCGTGTCTTCTGTACACAGATTAAAACACTCAGTTGAAAATTGTATACAGAAAACCTAATTCAAAATTAGAATCTTTGTTATAATCCTATTAATAGTTAAGAGACCCTTCCATTTGGATTGTAATTTTATAATACATGATAAGCAATATTTAAGTACAGTAACCTCTGATAATGCCGACACTGTCAACACACTTTTAATAGGCTGAAAACAGTCATAACCCGAAGGGTCACATGTCGTTAGTAGGGAGGTCCTATGTGATAAATGTCATGCAGTGTAGTTCGGGGAAATTCGACTCATCGTCTTCGACTATGGCTGGTTCGAAATTGAACATTTGGATTCTAGCGACAGTAACTTTGAATGACGTACAAACGTCATACGTTTGTTGTACAATGCAGAAGCATATGCAAATAACAAACCAAGTATATCGATGTGTGTTAGTTGTACCTTTGGATATGTGGTATTTACGATTCCCATATGGCCACCCAATTGTATCAAATAACACATTTACAAGTACGGTGGACTGATGGAATGTTAAGTTCTTCTATCCACACAATTGCATAATCCCGTGTTACCTAGTTATTGCAAAGGAAAGCTAACTTTTCCATTAACTTGTGGATGTGATGTAACTTGCAGTCTTCACGACGCCAGCCGTCACTACGAGAAAGAACTCGCGTCAGTAGGAACATGGTGGGTGTGGAATTAGTGTAAGATCTCGATCGTAGACAGTAGTTATGAAAGGTGTACCATGGAGCTTTATCACTTTAATACAGTACCAGCATGAAAGACTGAGCTCAGGCGTTTGTTTCGAGATACGTCAACGAGTTCCATAAATTGAAAAAGGACTCTAATGGCAACTGGCTATCAGATATGTTGTGACACAGAAGAAGATAAATAATCATTCAACGATGGCGGACGGACTTTTGTCCAAGTAACTCTGCATTGTGCGTATGCAAAACTCGCTCAGAACTCGATTATGCCCATGATAGAATCATTTACTTATTTATACAACATTTTCCATGGTTTGATAAAATAAACATATCAGACACATGGAAAACGTAGAAAAGTTTACCATGGTGTGTGAGTAAGATACGCTCGAGTTTTTTGAAAGTTGCTTACGTGATTAGTGCTGCTTATGTTGAGATCCCACCAGTGCCCTCAGTTCTAAAACCCCTATGTGACTGTGTTACTTTAACACGGGCATCCATGTAATTCATTGATCGAAATTGATGCAATCATACACACGTTGAGGATGAATATTTCGAAGTGTGGATCGACGAACAAACCGATGACACCGTTCTCATACATGAAAATATCTGATACAAACATTATGGTTACTAGCAGCAAAATCAATTAAATACCTAAAGAGCACCAAGTGCAGAGACTATGACTCAAACGTGACTGTCGTTCCTGTCAAGGAAATAACTATGACGTCCTGAAACAAGCATTTACATCATCATGAAAAGATAAAGATTTTATTTTTAAAACCATGAACCACAAGATTCAACATTTTCTATATCACCAAATCATTAGTTAATTGCTGGAGAAAGTTGATCAAATCATCTGAGGGAACTGGATTATACGTCTCAATTACAACAATGCGCTGGGTATAGAAACGACAGCGTGTACGGAATGAGACACGTCGAGAAGAGAACATCCATTCGCTAAATATGTTTTCTAGACAGAACAAAACTGAACGTGATGATGTGCCATATGATTTAAATGACACGGTCTTGCATCATGGAAAGTGAAAACTGTCAGCATGCCATTCTCTGGATGTCATAATCATCCAATACATTACTGCTTTAACCCACTCTTCACTTCACAGGCTAAGGTAAAAACTCTTCCTAGACCCTCTCCCATCCGTATTGTAGAGAAACGGACAGAGCAGAGTGCAAGACTCCTATCACCTTGCAGAGGTATCGTGAGTTCTACAATACACTGAAGACTTTGGAAGGGAAATGTCCAAATTATTGTGTGGGACGTACTCCAAAAGCTCCAGTCAGACAGATATTTGTGTGATAAAGAGACAAAATACAGTATTTCTTTTGTGGCGTAAAATCGTAATTCTTATAAATATGCAGCCTACAAATGCATGCAAAATGGTCTTATCGCTGTTGCAATCTTCAATGGGTTGGCATCGAAAGCAAGCGTATACGATTTCTCATGACTGTTGTCAAAATGTCATAAAATGAATAACTGTAGGCCTCTGAGTACCCAATATAGGCCTCTGAGTACTTAATATAGGTCCCCGAATACTCAATATAGGCCTCTGTGTACTCAATATTAGCCGCTGAGACGGCTTGAGGAAAGCTGTTGCATATGGATCATTAAAATCTTTTCATAGATGCACATTCCAAGTTTACCTTTGCAGATAAAACTCGCTTACAAATATTCTGTGTGGATTTAAGTGAACTGAAACAATATCTGCATCATATAATTTTTGACCATTGTGGTCTTAACTGTATAAGAAGACCGATTGCCGCTAGAATGTTCAAGCGGTCAGACATTTATAAACTGAGGATGCTATAAGAACCCACATGCCACTGCTACTGCACAGTGTTGCATCAAACTCGGTCTGAGAATGTGGATGTACATCAACTCCATGTGAGAAAGAAATTTTCCAGAATATTTGCCGATGCGCCACATTTATCAAGACGTCTAGTGCATGCAGTGATCTTTACCACCATACAATAGACTGGCATGATCGAACGTTATTGATTCCATGACTGGACATGAGATGTAGTCAATAATTCAGAATTTGTTAATCGTGCTTAACTGTAAACGCAACAATTAACAACAAAAATAATCAATATATATACAACAAATGAAAGCGAAACCCAAGAAGAGCATGGACAAAACCCCAAAATAAAAGCATTTTTGCTGCTGTTGCGGTTGCTGTAATAGTTTTTTTTCCCGCTGTTCATATTCATAGTAAAACCATATTAATATCATGTATAAATGCTAATATGTTTAGTATGTATACTATTATAACTAAATAAATAAAACTGTGTAGTCATGGCAGTAACATCCGTTTCAAAAGCGATCGGTGAAATATCCGGTGTTTAAAGTCAATAATTTTGTATATTTAGCCACAATTTTAACATGTTAAATGCATAAATTAGATAATCCATTCAAATCAGATTTTTCAAACGTTGTTAATTAATCGCTTTTCAGAAAGTATCGTGCAGTATTAGTATTAATCGCTCTTTACAAAGTATCATGCAGTATTAGTATTAATCGCTCTTCACAAAGTATCATGTAGTATTAGTATGAATCGCTCTTCACAAAGTATTATGTAGTATTAGTATTAATCGCTTTTCACAAAGTATCATGCATTATTAGTATTAATCGCTCTTCACAAAGAATCATGCAGTATTAGTATTAATCGCTCTTCACAAAGTATCATGCAGTATTAGTATTAATCGCACTTCACAAAGTATTATGTAGTATTAGTATTAATCGCTCTTCACAAAGTATTATGTAGTATTAGTATTAATCGCTCTTCACAAAGTATCATGTAGTATTAGTATGAATCGCTCTTCACAAAGTATTATGTAGTATTAGTATTAATCGCTCTTCACAAAGTATCATGTAGTATTAGTATTAATCGCATTTCACAAAGTATTATGTAGTATTAGTATTAATCGCTCTTCACAGAGTATCATGTAGTATTAGTATTAATCGCTCTTCACAAAGTATCATGTAGTATTAGAGAGTGTGTCAGTCTGCTAAATCTTTAATGAAAGAATATAAAGGGGAATACATTTGGTTTGTGGTAGGTATTTTTCCTTAAGCTGACGGTCTACACGCATGCGGTCTCAATACACATTTATTGGTGATGTGCAAAGGTCTGAGAGACAACTCGAGAGTTGGCCACACAATTCAGATCGCTATGTCTAAACTATACCTTTGACGTTAAGTAATCGATTTTGAGACCTGTCGGACCTGCTTATTTGCGCTTCGTGTCAACGGTATCACGACTGGGTTCACGATATAGCAACAAAAAAAAAACCCACAAAAAAAAACAAAAAAAAAAAAAAACGAAACAAAACCCATCATCATTGTTTTCGTGCATTCACCAACCTATTCACTAAATTGGGCACTCACTTCCTAGTGGTTGATATCGTTATTGTTCAACATACCATCATTACAACCTGATCGAGACACATTGGTTCCAGAACGAAATCAGTTACGAGAAAGAATCATGAGAGTTTGTGTTTGCTGCGAGCTAGTCTCAAAGTAGGGTTTGGTTAGTTTACTTTGATGGAACGTTTACGTAAGGAATAATTCATAGTCCTAAACAAAAACAACACATTTAAGAAAGGCATAAGGTAGCATTGACACAACCCCCTGATCCAAGAATATATTTCTGGATGAAGAAACAAATTATGTTTAAACAGGGTGTTATTATTCATTGGCTTCGACGTTAGTATGCCAATTTCCTGCAGAGGAAACAATAGCAACAAAGAAACAAACATACAAAAAGCAAGCAAACAAAAGCAAAGTATAAAACCATAAAATGTATTATAATCATCATCAACGTCGTTGATAGACTCGTACAACCTGGAAACATTCAATACCACATCGTTTATCCACACGCTGGGATGCATTTTAAGTGTTAATAAAATTAAAGCATCGAAGCATTGAAATCATTAGCATCTTATGCGATTGTTGTTTGGACGTGCTAACATGAGCATTACCTCTGACAATAACACATAATTACCAATTAGGAAGGCATCGTGAACACGGTATAACATACTGAAAAAGAAACTATCAGTAACTCAAATGAAAAATGTACTCGGTGATTAGAGTTTCGTTCCTTGCTGATACCATCACTGTTGGCCAAGGTAGAGGCTCCCATGTTAGGAGCTAAAACTAGCATTCTCATAGACGGAGTCTTTAATTCAGTTTTAAGAAAAAATTATTCACTGACAGCACTGATGCAAACTTTTGTTCTATGAAAGGATGAAAATGAAAGCAGATCCCTTGAAACCACTGCATGGATATCCACCATTAGTATGTATAGAGGAAACCACATTTGCCAGAAGAGTCATGTTATCATACTAACTTTCAACAAGAATTACATATTTTAATAGATTAGTCAGACATGACTTCAGACATTGCAGCTTTATACGGAAGAACTACTTCGAACTTCCCTGAAGAATTTGATAAATGATGAAACAAACGTAGCCAGAGCGGCGACGATCACTGCTAAAGCAATTTGAAAAGACTCAATGAAAGACGATAAATTGCAAACGCAAGTAAAATACAGGATTCCGAAAGGTATGCCACATAAATTACATTTGCGTCTTACATATCATCCTCCTATGCCAGAGACGTTGAACGAATATACTCAAATGCTGCAAAAGAATTTTAAAATTGCGAGAGGGCAAAGATTGAACGAAATTAATATCCACATGATGCAGCAGGAAATACACCCCATTGGCGACGGATTAAATTTTACTGGATTTTATAATTGATACCTATGTTGATCGACAACAAGAAACATCAGGAATAGGGAGGCAAGACAAAGGGAGATAAGATTCGAACGATTTCCGAAAACTGTCAGCTAAAACGTCGATGACAAAGAAAACATGTATTTTATCGAACTTTACACCTACACGATCTCAACTAGAAATTAAGGCGTATGCGGGACAGATAATGTCAACAACACGCTCTCAAAAACCGTGTTGAAGTAATAATTCGACATCCTAAGTGATGAATCAAAAAAAGACACATTCGACTCTTTCACGACCGCAAATTCTAAAGCCACCATTAGTGTAATGAAATGGTTTTAAAGAACAATGAAAGAACACATATGGATAGAAACATTTTACATACCAGTGCAAGCTAGGTAATATCTTATCTGTCGATGATCATTACGGTTTACAACCATGAGGACAAAATGGACACAGTCAGGAAACCAAGAGTTACACACACACACACACACACACACATATATATATATATATATATATATATATATATATATATATATATATATATATATATATATATATATATATATATATATATATATATAAAACAAGTTATCTTCTGAAAACAAACAGAACACCACAGAGTAATGACCAGAACATTATATAATCACATAATTAAATCACTGGTGGAATGGTTTGATCCTGGATATCGTATCTTTGAATCTTGCAGCTTGGAAAGCTGTTCATGTAGGCCTCTCTGGAAATCTAATCAAGTACGCCTCATTGGATTAAAAAAAACCGGGAATTAATTCTTGGCTTTCAACAATTAAAAATCGAAAACATTAAAGACCACTATTGGATTCCCCCCAAGTGCACACACACACACACACACACACACACACACACACAGAGGCACGATTGCACACACACACACACACACTTATTTGTGCAGATATCTAAAATACACCTAATCATTTTAGAAACAGCCTGTTGTCTTAAACGTTTTAAGTCGGAGGGCCATGTTACTTTCACTTCGTATGCAAAACATATACAAATGTGAACCGGATATTCAGCAAGGAAATTTATACTCCACATTTCTTAGATCACTGACATTTTTCTGAATGACTAAAACCAATAGGTTGATCATTACTGTGCGATAACTGTGGTACACAATGTAAGAGTCAAAGTCTAAATGGTTGGATTTATAAAGATTAGAATGTCCAGACTGTTAGTCTCTGCGTATTAATAATTAATGTGGCCAGTGCTACACGCTGTTACATATAGTCAGCAAACATTTGGTCTTAAACATGTAAATCTGTAACAAAAACATGTCATCTTTTTTCCAATGATAAGATTGTATTTCAACGGTAGCATGCATTAGATCTTCGGCACCACACTACTTTGATTAGCGTTCAGTTCATATATTTTTGTTCCAAATATCACCCTCTCCAGTTCATGTATATTCAGATAACATATATGTAATAAACCAAATAGAAAGGCCAGTAGTTGACGTCACCGCTTGCTCTTCAACAACAATGTCATTACTGGTTTACTGGTTTCCGGTATGGTATTATTTCTGGATAGCTTTGTATCTGTACATATCTGTTTATATTATAATTCTAACTGTGCGTAGATTATGTTTTGATTGTTCTTGTGACTCAAACTGAACCAAAAGTTAATCTCGACAGCTGTATGTGAATACACTGAGAAAGAGACGAATACTTGATTAAAGTAAAAACGGATGCGAATCTACTGAGTGACGTACCAAGCACTATCTTAACTTGTTTATCAACAATCGATTCAGGATGTGCATTTGATACAAGTGAGAACGCGGCACACAAACAGAGAGTGTTACATGTATCTATATACTTTTATGGCCAATTGATAATCACGTTGTCATCTCTAAATACAGAGAAAAATATATTTTATTGGGAACAAACTGATCGACTGTATCTCACAAATCGCGTAAACGCGGCTGATAGACAAGTTTTGGATGCTGCTAGTGACGTATAAGGATACATGGAAGATGTCATTCTTTAGTGGAGGGGGTTTCATGCGTGTTGGAGATTTACTCTGGCATGTTAGTTAGAGTGACAAGATGCTAAACACTCTGCCCCACTCCTGACAGTGGGTTATATCCCATGGGTAGGGTAATACGACACCACTCTAGGGGCTCTGAAAGGTGGCGGTAAAATGCCACCGGGAGAAAACTGTACGTTATGATAAATGCATTACACTCAAGTTAGAGTGTGATTCATGCAATCGTCTTTCTACACTGACTTAGGTGCAGAATGGTGCAAAATACGTTAGCACAATAAGATCGTGGTTTCATTACTTACAGCGATGGAGCATATGGCCAAAGAAGTTACAAGGTTACATGGGCACGTAATGCGGTGTAAAGACACTTAGGATGATACCGTAAATCCAATCTGTCTTGGTCAAATCAAATTAATAGCATAATTTAATCTTCCCGAAAACGTGCCTTTTCACAGAAACTGTAATTAGGCTTTGGGCGTTGCTTTAAGGTCAAGGTCTAATCATATTAGCGTTAAGTATTAGAAGATGAACGTAGACTGCGGTCATCAAGGTACATCACTTACATTGATAAAACGGAAATGTACATGTCTAGATTAGCTACATTTACTAAAGGATTTTAGAACGCAAAAATATGTTTTAATATCCTAGATTACTCATGCGGAATAAAAGGAAAACACAATCTCTGTACCTTATGATAAAATTATTGAATTTCTGAAACTAAATTTTCATTATTTAAAGTTGTTTTATCTATCTGTGACAAAGTAATGTATGTTCGTGTGACCGCTTTGAAAAACATCCAAATTAGTCATAATAAAACATATTACTTATACTCTTTTCTAATTACTGTGTCACTATGGCTTAGCTAAACAATTTATTAGCTCATTAATAGGTACACTTAAGTATGATTTATAATAAGTTAAGTTAGTTTCTGATTCATCTTGATCATTTTGTTCTTGATTTTAGACAGGGTGGAAAAAAATTCTCTTTTCCCTATCTTCGATTTTGACATATTAGCTGTTTGTGTGGAAATGTATCTTTTGCTCCTGATAATATTATCTTACCTCAGAAATAAACAAAGAAATTCTTTATTAAATAGAAGAGGCTAAGTCCAACAAAGCTTACTTTGTTTGAGTAGTTTTTTCTGTTTGGTTTTTATCGGTGTCTATCTAGTGGCTAACTGCATTGACTAGTCTCTTCACTAACACGTGATAGTTTGTACATATCCACATACTTTGTACGTGCATTTTATCAGAGACACATATTCTGTACGTGTAATTTACCACAAAACAACATAGCTGGTACGTGTAATTATTACAGATTCACATACTTTGTAAGTGTAATTTATCACGGAGCTACTTACCTTGTACTTGTAATTTATCATAGATCCACATACTTTGTACGTGTAATTTATCACAGATCCACATATTCTGTAAGTGTAATTTATAATAGATTCACATACTTTGTAAGTGTAATTTATCATAGATCCACATATTATGTAAGTGTAATTTATCATAGATCCACATACTTTATAAGTGTAATTTATCACAGATCGACATACTTTGTAAGTGTAATTTATCACAGATCCACATACTTTGTAAGTGTAATTTATCACAGATTCACATACTTTGTAAGTGTAATTTATCACAGATCCACATACTTTGTAAGTGTAATTTATCACAGATTCACATACTTTATAAGTGTAATTTATCACAGATCCACATACTTTGTAAGTGTAATTTATCACAGATCCACATACTTTGTAAGTGTAATTTATCACAGATTCACATACTTTGTAAGTGTAATTTATCACAGATTCACATACTTTGTAAGTGTAATTTATCACAGATTCACATACTTTATAAGTGTAATTCATCATAGATCCACATGTTCTGTATGTGTAATTTATCACGGAGCTACTTACCTTGTACTTGTAATTTATCATAAATCCACATACTTTTAAGTATAATTTATCACAGATCCACATATCCAGTACGTGCAATTTATCTCAGAACTACATATTCTGTGCGTGTAATTTATCGTGGAGCTACATATCCGGTAAAGGATAGCTGGTATGAAATACTTCATTTTAGACAAAAACTATTCCCCGTAGATTAACTCTCAATTGTGAAAAATAGTAAATGAATAGACAAAAGCTAGGATTATCATAAAAAATCCGAAGATTAAAAATTTTATTTGGAAATTTTCGAATTGAATTCGATGATAATAATTTATTACTCTCTCTTGAAAACTTTTATTGAGGAAAATTTCTGCATAACGATTCCATTTCTCATTTTTCAAATCTTATTTTTTTCTAGCTTTTGAAAAGCTATGTGAAGGTTTCAAAAGTGAAAGTAAAAGATAACAGAAATCGTGTGCCTTTTAATGTTTTCGAGTGAAGTTTAGAGTACATTATAATGTTATCGAGTGAAGTTTAGAGTACATTATAATGTTATCGAGTGAAGTTTAGAGTACATTATAATGGTATCGAATGTAGTTTAGAGTACATTATTTTTTCTAGCTTTTTCTAGCTTTTAAAAAGCTATGTGAAGGTTTCAAAAGTGAAAGTAAAAGATAACAGAAAATCGTGTGCCTTTTACTGTTTTCGAGTGAAGTTTAGAGTACATTATAATGTTATCGAATGAAGTTTAGAGTACATTATAATGTTATCAAGTGAAGTTTAGAGTACATTGTCGTTGTCGCCATGATTATGACGCCATTATTGTAATTTTGTAGCAATTTGGATCATTTGGAGAAGTTTTTGCAATTTATGTTTTCAACACCATGAACTGACAAGTTGGGTCCATTTACTTTTTATTACTACTATTCATCACCGTTTCTTCTGGCCACACTATTTAAATCGAGGATTATTTTTGGAGTAAATTTATCAATATAGATACGTGCGATCCCTTTTCATTATTCTCTCTCTCTCTCTCTCTCTCTCTCTCTCTCAGACACAAGCATACACATACACATACACATACATAGACACACAAAACCCATGGACAAATATAATAGTAGGACATCCTGGGTATAATCATACTTAATATATATGATAATGTAAAAATACTATACTTACAGCACACGTTCGGACTACTGATAGCCAGAATGAACATCAATGATGCAGTATTGAGTAGAAATTTCATCCGAAATCTGATTGGCATCTTCATAGACAGAATCTTCAGAATTTAAGTGTCATTGACAAATAACAACTAATTTACTTATGCGCCATCTTCGCTATAGGAGACCGTTAATATTTATTAAGTTAAACAATAAATAAATCGACGAATTACACCAGATTACGTTTCTGTGTCAACAAGAGCGTTGTCTTTCTGCATAATTTATCCAACTGAAGTTTTGAAACCACTTGACCCACTTCATAACATGCACACATCCGTTGTCACAGTATGTTTGATTATTGTCACGTTTCTTTGGGGAGGGGGTCTTGTCCTAGATGACGAGACTAAGTCAATGATTTGTGCCGAACACCAGTTGCTGATACAGTTAACAAAAAGGACACATAGTGATATTCAAACGCTTTAAATGTCATTTAATTATAACGGTCTCCTCTCACCTTTCTGATAACCTACCATTGCTAGACTGATATAGTGAATTAGTTATGCCTGGATTGTTCTGAAGCACTGCATTTACGTTTAAAACTTGCTTTGAGACTCTTTCTAATACCAGCTTTGTACTTTAAAGGGAACAAGAAACGGTGTCTCTCAGGCAAGCATGATTCGTGACAAACTTTAACGCAGAATACCGTCAGACGAGACAGCTACTTTTACAGATAGATTAAACCGTCAAAAGCCGTGAAGACCTATGGTGGTACATAAATATGAGAAAACAAACTTTACATGCTTGCAACAAATAAGGTAACTCATTTGTACTAAAAAGATTACCAAAGACAATTGAAAAGTTAACACCTTAACTGACCAAACAATTACACATTATTTTCCTCTAGATGAAATGTTTCTTTCTAATTGTTTGATTGGCAAACATAAATTTGCACTGAATGCAGATCAGATATAAGGGATTACAATTCTGTCATACTATTTTGAATTCTCCTAAAACAGTTGTTACAGTTTGAGGATTGTCTTCTCTAGAATAAAAGCATTCACGGGTTAACAACTTATAGCTATTTTCAATCCTCGTTATCATATTTACCTTTTGAAGTAATCTCAAACACAGTCAGAAGCATTGCAAGCATGATACAGTAAGCATTAAGTTTTGGAAGACATTTTAGGAGTTGACAGAAACTGAGTTATGTGATGCTAGCGTAGGTATTGCCTCCCAGCTACGTTACAACATATATATAATAAAAACCAGGTAACTATGACCAGAGAAATGAAGAAATGATAATGCAAGGACGATGCAAGCAGCTTTCCCATAGATATTGTCCGTTGCCGTAGCTCGGTATAGACCAGCCTACAAATATATTACACAAACCTATTCGACGCATAAGTCCAACGAATCAGGCGAGATCTTTACTCAATAGAAAGATGAGGTTAAAAATGTATATTTTATGTGATCGATGTGTTTTTATAGAGTTCTTGGATGGTACATATGAGATACAAAATTAAACCCAATTGTGTCGCAGTCTTGGTCACAGTCGTCGACTGTGTCGCAGACTTGGTTGGAAAACGTGTCGCATGGTCACCGACTGGTCTTCCTCTGGTCGACGACTTGGTCGCAGATTCGTCGACTGTGTCTACTTCTGGTCGCCGACTGTGTCGCTGAGTCGCATCGTTATCCTATCGAGACAGACAGAGAGACGACAGTGCGGAATGATGAAAGAAGAGTTATCCTCAGTCAAAATGTGTATTGCCGCATGACCTATGCGTTTCTTGAACGAACCTTTTAGCGCCGGCCTTTTGGTCTTTTCTCTTTTCCGGTTCCCTGGCCTGGCTATCGCCTGTCCGACGAAAAACGACCAAGTGTGTTTGCTCTGGCGGGGTGGTTATATTGCTACACTTTATATATATACACCCCCAAGCGGAATCACGCGACACAAAACTATGACGGTAAATGACACTACAATACCCACCGAGCATTTAAAATGCATTCACGAAACGAAACTTAAAGTCCATTGGTTGTTCTCGTTACAATAGTTTGTTTGCATCTGATAAATTGAAATACATATCACATAAGGTGTGCAAAACGAAAGTATATGTAATATCATCTTCAGAATGGTCTAGGTATACAAAACAAAAGTAAATCCACATGCAGGTTGTGGACGTCGGTACAGCTATTTTGTCAGCACACGTTCTGTCTCATGTTACTCTTTTAGACGTGATAACCATTCCAGTTAGACTATGATAACAATACCATTTGGACCATGATAAATATAATAGTAATCTCCATTTATTGTCTCATGTTACATTTTTAGACTACGATAACCATACCGATTAGAACATGACTCAAAGAAAGTTTCATTGTTTTGCGCCTGCCTCTCTCAGAATTTGATACATTCATTATTAACATTGGTCCAAACTAATGCATGACAACCTGTGATGTATTAATTGTACAAGTATGCATACACAATATTAGATGCACAGGTACGTATCAACAAAATTGGATGTATTGACAATAACCCAAGGTTGAACTGTTCGGTATTTCTCAATCCTACCTTTCCTGACAGATCACGCACTTATCGACACCGGTCGAGGATCATTTAAAGTATTCGCCAAAACTATTCGTTGTTTATAATAAAATAGCAAAGAATTTCTGTTAATAAATCTTTTGAACTGTGAAAGTGATGTATTCCTCACCTGTACGACCACCCATATTTGAAAGTTATATTATGGTGTTTAAGCATTACTGACTTCCATTTACAAAAGATTTCTCTGAGCACATATCAACGTAACAAGCTTCCATCCAGACGTCTGACATCCGTTCCAATCATGCAGGAAAGTAGTTCCTATGTATATTTAGTGGTTATATTTGTATGCCTGGAACAAACCCTTTGACAAAGCTGATGTTGGTCATATGCTAAACGTAAATATACTGGACAAGTGAGCTCAAGACTTAGATTTTGAATTGACTATAATGGCAGTGTCACCCGTTGAAATCCTGGCGTGGTTGACATATAGCTCACAATTTGGCCTCGTGAAAAGTATGTATAATTTAACATATTGAGAAAACTGAATTTCAGTTATGCAAAATACACGGTTATGTATACTAAATTTTGAGTTGCTTTTCTCACTGATTTTAGTTAATGCATATCTGTATTTTATAATTGACCTTCGTCCAAAATCAAGTTAATGGTCTACCCGATGTTTGTATATCTATATCTTTGTAACTCTTGGTGATGTGATGTGATTTTTTATTTTTAACGTAGCTTTAACAATTTTTCAGTCATATCGCTACGATGTCTGCAATGTGGCAGTTTATAGTGATGTCTAGCACTGGGGCATCATGCCGCAGACATGTAACATGATGTCCTACCCAGTCACATTATCCTGACACCATGCCGACCAGTGCTAACACTAACCTCTTAATGCTGAACGCCAAGCGAGGCAGCTGTTAGTACCATTTTTTAAGTCTCTGGTATGACTCGGCCGGGGATCGAACCCACGACCTCCCGCATCCGAGGCGGACGCTCTAGCCACTAGGCCACCGGAGCGGTCGTAACTCTTGGTACACAATTGCATCTGTGTTATGTATAATATTTCTTCATGACTGTAAACTGCAATGATCATCTATAATCAAAATATTAGATAGCGAAGTTTTGTACAGGCGAATAGAGTTCTATTTTAAGATATTAGAAGTCTAGATTGCGTTGGATCTATAAATAGAGGTTCATGTAGTAGTTATGATCATTAATAGTAATATTAAAAATAAAACATGTCTACAAGGTTTGGGGTTTTCACATTGGATAGGACGGTCAGAATGGTTCTTAGCAGAATTAAGTCATTTAATATCGGAAAAGTTAGGTCAGGCTTGTTCTTGTACAGTGTGAGATATTCGTAAAATAGCATTTATCGAGTGTGGCAAATTTGCCTTTAACCCCTTATACTTGTATATAAGTATATGGAGCTGAATTTGCTTATTTCCTTTGTTCCTGGTGTCATATCAGTCTGCAAATGTATTTAATGTTGTGTCGAGACTATATATGAGTTGAAACATTTGTTTTGATTATTCATTGGAAATACAAGGTGCTCATTGGACAAAAATAACATTATGGGACTATTGGGAACTGATTATAAGGGTATGTGGAAAATGCCAATGTGATATATCAATGTTCCAGACAGTAAATTTGAAGATTAAACATTAGTCGGATCATTCGAGTCTTTTAGACTTGAACATACTATTTTAGGATTACTTTTTATTCGATTCTTAATACTTAGGTTCATCATATATTTGTCATTTTATAACTCTATAATCAATTTATTTGTTTGATTATACAAAATCTGTTCCTTTTGCTTCTTTATGTTACTTAGCGTATGACCATAGAGTAATAACACTGACCAGTTTCATTTATTTTGTAAACAACATAATACATATCTAATATTTCTCTGTGATTATTTATTCAATATTAAGATCATTAGTAATGGAGGTAAACATGTTTCCTTTAATCTGAATGTAAGATATGAGTTTTCACTTGGAAATTCCTAAACTTGTGGACAGCTTTGAATGTTTCAGAGAGACTGACACACGTTAGGCTTTATTATCGTGTCTTGTTTTTTATATCTTTTTTTTTGTTTTTTTACATGAAACATTACTCATTGTTACCCTAACATCCGAAGTGGAGGTATTCTTATTGTTGTGTTCAGATGCTTGTTTGGGTGGTTTTATTTATTTAATTTGTTTACTGGAATACGAAGTGCTAATTAATACTTCTTTTGCTAAGTCATTAACTTGGAATTAAAGTGACCTAGTCAAGGGCATTGCGGATTATATTATTGTGATATATCAAAGGACTGCTATCACATAGCCATAATCCATACAACTGGCACTTTCGAGTCTTCTGGCACATCATCACATCTTCTATTAGAATTTATTTAGAACAACACTAGAATTAATTGGGAAATATATGCATTGGATTTGTGATTGAACGTTTAGGTTACGTTAAGCCTAATTAACAATATTGAAAGTTCTTTTTAAACTTTCACTTGTTATTCTAGAGAAAAAAGATCTTTGTTAAATTGACCAAACTTGTTGGTTCTTGATCTTTACTTTACTTAGTTTGAGAACATAGAGTCGGTACAAAATAGATGGGGTGACCGAATGGTCTTAGACTTTCGCCTTGAATGATCACTCCCGTCTCACCTCTCAACATACATACATACATACATACATACGCACGTACGTACGTACTTACATGCATGCATGCATACATAATACATTTACATAGGTATATTTGTCTTGTTGTAAGAAAAACATATGTTGTTAACACGTGTATACACTTCCAGATTCTGTGTCACAATTTTGTTTTGTCAGATTATATACGACCACTTTATTTAACTTATGAACCACCAGGTTTAAAAATATTTATAGCAAGATTCTGTAACATAAGTATAAAAAAATCATATAAAAATCGATTTTGTTAATCATGCAGCAATTTATGTTAGATATACATATCCTCTAAGGCATGTGCAGTTCCAGGGAAGCATGTATAAAAAAAAGAAACAAAATTGCTGGAGCCATATTACGCCAAGGAATATTTAGTCCCAAAATTTCCTAGAGATTATTTTACGATTTTATGTATTAATATATTTCATCTTGTAAAGGCGTTAGCTGACAATGTTTTTCTCGTGTTTATGTTGTGTCTCATAATCTTGTAATATGTGTAGTTCGTGTTTTTATTTACCTGATGCAATATTTATTGAAGAGGAAATACAATCAGCTAGTCAGTCAGGCATCCTTACCACAAGCGCACGCACACAAGCATACATGCATACATACATGCATACATTTGTCGTATAGAAAGAACTACATATATAATTACACTGTGATACGTTTTCCATTTCCTTTTTCTATTATTTCAAAGTTATTGTTAAGCACATAACAATATAGACGTACTAATAGTTTTGAAGAATTGTTATCATCAAGTAAATGTTCAAAGATCAGTGCTATGAAAGTTAGCTTTGACTACATATTTGTATGATTGCAGGTATTGAGATATATCGTTTTGTCATTACGGTAGTTGACAGTTCTACACTTTTATGTTTGTCCCTTTTCTTTTTTATATCATGATCTTGTATTATTCTGAATTTGCTTAATCTGATGTAATCTCTTTTGACGAGGAAATAAAGTCGTACATACATACATACATACATACATACCTCGGAAACGGGAGGTCGTTGGTTCAAACCCCAGCCAAGTAATAACAAAGACTTACAAAAATGGTACTAACAGCTGCCTCGCTGGGCGCTCAGCAATAATAAGTTAGTGCTAGGACTGGTCAGCCAGGTGTCAGGATTATGTGAATGGATGGGACATCGTGCTACATGTCTGCAGCATGATGCCCCGGTACTAGACATCACTATAAACTGCCACACTGCAGACATCTTATCGATATGACTGAAACATTGTTAAAGCTACGTTAAAAATGCTAATCACATACATACATACATACATACATACATACATAAAATGAGATTAAAAATACTTGAAGAAATGCAACAATATTTCTAGATTAAAGAGTAGCATTAATTTTGAAAAGAGATGTACCGAGGAAAGCAGAATCACATCGACAAATATCGATAATGTGAATGTGTTGATTCCATATAATTTTGCATTTTCACTCATCATGATCCAGTCCTAATGCGAATTATCCAAATCTCAAGCAAATGTATACTTTATTTGTTTGTCATGATAATATCAGCAGTGGCAATGGCAGATACCATTATGGTTTTTTAATTATTGGAATCCGTCTGCGCATCTTCAAGAACGGCCATCAGAACACGTAATACGTCAACCTAAATAAAAATAATTAGAATGAATAGTAGGAAGCCATAATAAGTTATGGATTGTCCATTTTTTCCTATTTTGGCGGACATGTTCCAGCTAAATGAATAAATAAATAAAATAAGCTGCCTATTTTACAGAACTGAGCTAAACGAAAAATGATCTGTGTGATCCGATGTGTGCAAAAGTACACAGCTAGCAATGTATGTGTTTGCTTAACTTATATTGGGATACATGAAAGCAATGCATTCACTATGGTGCTTATTGACAAAGTTATGAACGTCATGGAATAAAATAAAGCTATTCGGAGGAGAGCGTTCAAGGAGTTTCCTTAATCTTCGTAAAAGCTTGTGTAACGTTTTAAATATTTTGGTAAGATTTCTGAAGAGTATTTTGCATTAAGAATATTTTAATGGTCGAAAATTTGAATACTAATTATTAATTTTTTTCCAAAATTTATTTTATAGGTATTATATTCAAATATAGACATATTAAAAACTGCCTTTTTGCAGTGTATAAAAGATATTACCACTATGATGGCAATGACAGGGACCATTAGCACAGCTGCCAGATACGGAGAAATGCTGATGGCAGTAATGTTGACAGTCTGCATCGCCCATGACGCAAAGGAAATGCATGTGTGCTAGGTACATATCATGTGCGATAGTTTCCGTGGCTGAAAATAAACACACTTACAATACACTTCTTTTGCAACAACAATTTAACAAGAACAAAGAAAAGAGGAAAAATTAAAATATTACTACTACAGTTATTTGTTCGATGTGAACAACAACTACTGCAATAATTTTGCTTGTGTTACTTGTCAAAATAAACTTGAAGTTAAACACACTTTCCAATATTTGATGAAAAATGAGTCTGGATAATTACTCGATGAACTAATAATACTTGTGGCAAAATCTCCATTCACAACCATCTTGGGAAATTCCTTATTATAATAAATCTTCACAGGGCGGAAGTTCATAGGTTTTCAATCTACTTTCCATTGTAACCTACACATGTAGTGCAGCAACATGGTTAAGGTGATGTGTCTGTAACAAAATATCTGACGCTTCGAAACCTACAATCTGATCAAAATGAATCTGCTATCATCGTGTGATCCATTAGCATCAAAACAAGCCTAACCGACGATGTAACAAAAAACAAACTGCAGGAAAGAAATACTCAGCATGTGCACCAACCACTGTACAGTGTTTGTCCTTCACTTCAAGGTTTAGACCATGAATTTTGGGGATAATCGGACCACTTGACTGACCTAAATATCAGATATTGTCATACCGCTTCGGTTTCCTAACGGTTAAAGCGTCCGCATGAGATGCGGGAGGTAGCGGGATCGAAAAATTGCTGAGTCATACCAAAGATTTATAAAATTGGTACTAACAGCTTCCTTGCTAAGCCGCTCAGCATTAAGAGGTTAGCGTTAGGACTGGTCGGCCTAATGTCAGGGTAATGTAACTGGGTGGGACATCATGCTACATATCTGCGGCATGATGCCCCAGTGCTAGACATCACTATAAACTGCCACACTGCATACATTGTAGCGATATGACTGTGAAATTGTAAAAGATACGTTAGTAATCCAAATTATACACAGCACACACACACACACACACACACACACACACACACGTTTTCATTAACCTATTTAGTAATTACACTTTATATAATGGTTCCGATATATATATATATATATATATATATATATATATATATATATATATATATATATATATATATATATATATATATATATAAAGAACACAAATCGTATGGCGAATAACAGTCCTTTCAAGTGCACTGGATCCCGCAAAGGATCACGTTTGTCAGGGATTGATTAAGAGAAATGTATTAAACTGACTAGAAACAGTGCACCAGTGCACACCTAAGCGCTTTCTACTCTTAATGAGTCTAGCTAGAAACTAGTTTTGCACTATTTGTAGTCAGTTTGTTGCACACACACACACACACACACACACACACACATATATATATATATATATATATATATATATATATATATATATATATATATATATATATATATATATATATATATATATATATATATATATATATATATATATATATATATATATATATATATATATATATATATATATATTGCATCAGCTATAGTGCTTAATCCGGGTAAACACTAATGCATGAAATATCAATGTAGTAGTGGTCATATAGGATGTAAATACAAAGTGATTCATAGCCTATGACTTCTAACCGAAAGATATGGCTTCTAGGAGTGAATATTTGAAATACATTTTGAAACAAACGCTGTTCACAATAGAGTGCGGTAAAAGAGTCTTGTGTTCTTCGAGAATCATTATAGAACTCCTATTTTGATATAATACAGCAATTTGTTTTTATTGTTTAGTGTCCTTTATAAAGATAAAGCAAAATGGAAGTATATATAATAGAGAGAAGGAGAGAAGATAACAGAGATAACAGCTTAGTGCGATAATCAGCTACATCAATAGGATAGCATAAACAAACTAAGTAGAATTAAACTTAGTAACCTGTTCAAATAAGTAAGAATTGAACAATTACTTATTATTTCACGCAGTATTAAGTAAAGAGAGTTATATACAGAGTAGCGAGACAAAAAAAAAAGGAGAAAGTGAAAACGATACATCGACAAAGAAATAACTTAGATCCAGACAGTAATAAATAGAAACAAAATCCCGATTGTTCCTACCTATGAAGCCGAGATTCAGGACTTGCATGACACAGAGTAGTAGTACTATAGTTGCTCTCATTTTAGTTGATAGCTAGTACATTTGAACTCTATCATCAGAACTCCTCTTCATTTATATGGGGTCCTTTTAACACCTGTTAAACGTGACAATGAATACGCCCACATTATATGTGTCATAATGACCCCATTTCAAAGATAAGACTTCTTGTATATATATATATATATATATATATATATATATATATATATATATATATATATATATATATATATATATATACATGTATTTATATATGTATGTTAATGTGTGTATATTCCGTTAACCAGTTTAACAATGCAAACAAAAAATGTTCAGATAATAAAATGAATAGATGAATGCAAGAAGAAGTGATTGTTTAAAATAGTACAAACCCGTGGCTTATGTGTAATACGTCTCAGAATTGGTGTTTACTGTTTGTTTCTCTTTAAGCTTTAATACGGTTATGTGCTTTCAACAGTGGATGTACAGGATCAGATGTTTCTTTCATACAGACAAATCCGTGAAATCTACAGCAATTGCAAAAATGAAAAACAGTTGATTCTTGGTACTGAAATGTGTCTTGTTTTTCCTGTTCCTTGTGCAAGGAGTGGAGACTAACACTGGAGTGAAACAATGGATAGACCACATAATCCAATCAAGGAGCGGAGACTAACACAGGAGTGAACCAATGGGTAGACTACAGAATCCAAAGAAGAAGGCAAAACACATCCATAAGGGTTGCCACTATCGTAAAACCTCCTTAACAATAGCAGGCCGCATCCACTGCAAGAAGCTTTGGAGCCAGACTGAGACATTTAAATGGAAACGTGATTGGAGGTTGCTTAACAAAACGTGGGACAATATGTGGCCCATTTCTGGTAAGTGAATTTAGTTTTGTAAGGTGTGCTCGGAAAACGGGTAGAGAAATGGAAGGATACAGAAAGATCCATTCAAGTTTGCACGAGATATGTTCTTGGATTGGATTCAGAGAATAAATGAATTGAAAGAGTCCACCAGCTGAGATCAAAAGAAAACCTAAGACCAGCCATCGTCAAATTTTCAAATATAAAGATAAAGAGAAAGTGCTGATAGGCAGTAGGGGGACGAGAAAAGAAGCCGGTGTAACAACCCATGATACAAATCCATAAATTGAAGATACGGACAACAGAGCAGTTAAGGCACATATACCTGAGGATTGTTACGATTAGAGTGAGAGAGGCCAGTGTCAACATCTATCCAACACTGAGCAGAAGCTATAGAACAACATATGTAAGCTTTTCAGAAATGTAACGACGTTGATTATAGATATTTGCACCTATGTATTTGATAAGGTTAGAAATGCTGCAGCTTTTGTAAACAAAACATTGGACTCCGGCTGAGACCTGCACAATGTATAACACGAGAAATGTTTTAATTCTGTATCAAATTAATTGAAATTATATATATCTGGACTAAATCGAAAACATTGTAGGAACAACGTGTCTGATTTTGTTAACTATGTTGAAAAAGATGATATACTCGGCTTTGTTGAAACCTGGTCAAAAACTACAGATTAATTCCATAACGAGTATAAGAACGCTGATATTGAAAGAACTCAATCACAAACACGGAAAAGAATTTCATGTAGGATGGTAGTATTTGTTTGTTAGTCTTTCTTCAAACATTTCAATATATGTAGAAAAACAAATATCTGAAACAACTATTGTTTTAGTTTGATTCTTTATATAATATAAAGCAAACTTGATGAAACGGAAGTGATTTATTTGTTGAATTATTTGTTGCATCTATGTCAAATGTGTTCCCCTCTTGTCATTCTCAGCAAAATGTGTATGCAGTTCTAGGAAATGAAATAGCATACATACAAAATCTGATGACTATATGATGATTATTGATAGCGATTTTAATGCCTGTACGATTACTGAACCAGAATGTATCAAATTTGATAGTGTTATTGACCTTCTTCACGAATTTAATTTACTAAAGACGAAGTATAGTCAGGCTATACACGATGTAAGGGAGATAACTCGCTATGGAGAAAAGCATATACATCTATGCCGAATGAGTAGGTTAAGGATGCTAATGTCGATGTGGATCAGTCAAAGGCATAGGAAAATCTCCACGAATTCATGCTATTTAGGTTACATCTTAACATTATATTTTAACTGACCGAGGTGGTAAAAATATATCGTCCTTGGATTAGATGACATATTAGAATTTATACATTTGCACGTTGTATTTTGGATTGACACGTAAAAATTAGAACATGAATTTACAAGTCAATTTACGGGAAGAGTAGTAGAGAAATTTATATGTAACAAAAAAAGAACGCTGAGTTTTATACTAATTCTCAAGGAACTATTAAAAATGTGAATACGAGTATAAATGATATCAACTATATCGAACACAATGAATGAGTCGAAAAAAGAGTGGTATTTGCAACGATGAAGCAAACCCTATGAAATCCAGTCATTAGAAAGCAAAGTCTACCTATGACAACTCCAAGATGCTAAATATATCTATATTGTGTTTAAAAGCGTCCGTCATTGTTGATTATAAAGCCCCTTTGTAAACAACATCTTAAATATCTAACTTTTGTCCATGATTGTACATTATAATTTAAGATGATGATCATTTGTGTTTATGTTTACTTGGATTTTGGTTCAGGACTCTTGTGTCTCCCTGGGAAATTACATAGTCTTCCTGAGTTTAGCGACCATATAATTAGACAGACGTGACCTTGTTTACAAATGAGAAGGGAGAATAATCCATGTCTTGGTCATGTGACTTGGTTAATATTTATATAAGAATGCCATCGAAATTATTCTTTCCTATTTTTAGAACAGTCTGTGTTCAGTTATAATTTAAAATGAATTATTTATTTAAATTATTAATTGGAATTACAAAGCCCTCATTAAAATTTTTAGTGGAAGAAAAAATTTTGTGGGATTGTTTTTTTTTTTCTTTTTCAGAGAGGTGTTGGATTATATCTATGTTATACATCAAGATTATTGGTACGTGGGCATATTCAAAACTATTATTACAG